>NW_010581664.1:102714-219045 GCF_000705375.1 Tinamus guttatus | reverse complement strand
TGATATAGAGTCTTATAAGCCTTTCTGTTTCATTTCTGTGCAGGACATTTGGTAATGTGTATTAAAATAGACTAGAGGCACAGAAGAAAATGTGTGTTCTAATTCGGGATCCCTATCTTCTGTTCATAAATACTTCAAGACTCTTTTTGGTGATGTGCCATTTTCACAAACAATTAGACAAGGGTCTTTCTACTTTATTTAAATATTAGGCAGTGTAATTAGTTCTGTTCTGGCTCATAAAGTGAATTTACACAGCATAGTGCAGTGAAATATCTCGATGCTATGCTGTTCCTGATGGCACAATAGAAAACTGTAAAGGAGTTGTTTGCAAAAAGAAAGTTGCTTAACAGTCTGTAAAACATGTAGTTTAATGTTGCTGCCTAGAGCCTGTAGTCAACAACTGTTTTCCTTGCATGTTGGATATTTTGGAGTAGATTCTGAGACATCTAATTCTCCTTCTACACTATAAAAGCAGCTTATGTGTCCAATTTAAAATGCGGATGTGGCTATGGGCTGAGGACCAGAAAGCTGGGTTTTGCAATATTCAGCATAGCAGTAACCATATCCCTTCTTGGTTTAGTCATTTGTCTGATGTGTGAGGGAAATCTGTCGGAGGAGAACTCAAAACTAGTTTTCTTCGAAACCTTTCTATTTCAAGCCACCATTACTGCAAAGTGAAGCAACCCCTAACCCAAGCCCCAGCCTTTAGTCCTTTGTACATGTCTCACTGCATCTTTTGATAAAAAGTAAGGGGCGTTCAACAAAACTAAATGTCATCAGGCCCAGCTGAACTGTAAAACCTGAAGCACACATCACACATACTGCAGAAAATACACGCTTACTTCAGATAGTTATAGCACAATTTAATGCTCCTTACCTTCAAATAGTGTTTTTACATATGCTTTCTTCAATATTATGAGATATAGCTTTGTATTAGCATAGCATAGAATTTTATTCCTCTAATGTGATCATTTTTAAAATACATTGCTGTTTTCATGTGAAACCTCATGGACAATGATTATCCAGAATAATGGGTAAGGTCATGTCATTTATCATTTTTAAATGATTGGTAATTAGTAGTCTTTTTTCTTTCTTTTTATTATTTTTGAATTGTAAACATAAATGACTTTTCTGAAAATGAACGAACATGTTAGACTGTGTGAATACATTTGCAGGTACCTAACGATAAACACACAAAGCCTGAGATATTCAAAATTAATTATATTAATAATAATGATAGCCACAACACCAAACTATAAATAAGCAATGGTTTAAATGCTAAGTCACAAAATACAGAAAAACTTAGTCCTGGAGTCTGAATTTCTGCTTCATTCATGATACATTCATAATGCATGAACAAATATTACATATTTGATAAATGTCACTTAATGACCACAATAAAAGGAATTTATAATGACAGCTGCATTTTGCTATTTGGCTTAGAGGAATTTTAGCTTTACTAAAATTAAAATTAAGAATGAAAAGTCACCGAAATCCAGGAGCTACTTCATCTAAAGTTTTCAGAAGAATTATTTATATACCATTTTATGTAACAAAAAGAACTAGGTATTAAATACAAGATATTCAAAATATTTGTAAGGAAGAAAGACATCTTCAAAGGTTTGCTTTTCCATTAAGAATCTTTACATGGAAAGCTTTGAAAATTCTTCAATTCACCTTTTTTTATTAATTTTACATAGTACTTTGGATGCCTGGTTTTCCATTCACCTTTGTTGCCTCAGTGGCCATACATATTTTGTTCTGTTTTGCTTGACACCTAGAGGTTGCCTTATCAGGTCTGCTGGGAGTAAAGGTGTGAATATCTTGGGACCAATTACTAAATAGTTCGTTAAGCAGCGCGGTTAACCAAAATTCTTCAAACTTCCCTCCAAGCTGTCCTTGATGTGTGTGCATAGCTAAATACATATCCACCCTCCATATGCCACCCTCTGATTCCTACCTGCAGTCAGCTGCTTCCATTCCTTTAATCATCTCTTAAGGATTCCTCCTTTCCAGTTGTCTTTGCAAGGTGGTAGCATAGCTGGAGTATGCACTTATTTAAGAAGCAGTATTAAATATTCTGTCCATTTAATCATGCTTCTTCATAGCAGGTGGGTACCTTCACTCCTCGTAGCCTCCTATTTTTTGCACATGTAATAACATCCTTGCAAAATAGATTATTGTGTACACTTTTGTCACTCTCCTATACGTAGACGTCTAAATATATATTTTCATCATCTCGACAGTGGATCATTATTAGTATCTTAATTATTTAAAGGATCCAAAATTGATTAGCATAGAGACCAGGTATTGTTGTGGAAAAAAAAAAAAAAAAGGTCCTGTATAGGGGAGCAACTTGGAAAGCTTTCCTGTAACAAAGGGCCAAAGATTCAGCAAAATCAGCCAAAGACTTGTTCAGACTCAGCATATTTTTTTTCTTGGTAAATGTATTACAGCTTATATGTGCTAGTTTACATAAAATGAGCATAGAATGTTACAGCCTCACTTCTTATCCAAACAAATGCAATTTCATCCAGTAATTAACTTCAAAGAAAGGCAAAGCAAGTGAGAAAGATAGTCAAATAGGTTCAATGTGTGGAATATTGGCTGAGACACTTCAGCTGGAAAATACTTGGCTTAGGAGAAGGAAGTGGTATCTGTATCCACAAGTATCAGGAAGAGAGGGAATAGGAGCTGACAGTTTCTCACCTCTAATGCAAGAAGCAGGTCCATTTTATGAGACAAGCAGGACACAACTTTAAAGTACAGAAGTGTCTCCGTGCAGCAGGTACCAGACCTGAGGGACACATCGCCAAAGGGTACTGTGGTTGCAAAGGATGGCAAGACTGGATGGCCACCTGGCAGAGACATCCGTCAGAAGTAACAAAGTAGATAAGCCATATGGGACAGCAAGTACGTGATAAGGTGAAATTAGTCTGGATCAGGGAGCATTTTAAGAGGACATATGCAGGAGTGTCCTCCTTCTGAAGTATCTGGTCATCTGAGGCTAGATGGAGGCATGGACTGAACCAGTTTTTTTATTCTTATGTATTAAACACATAAATTTTATGATACTGTTTGCTACTAATATGCTCTATAAAAAAAAAAGAAAAAAAAAAGTGATGTTTGTATACATAGTCCACTCTCATTTTCTCATCTGTCATTGCCTCACCAAACTCGATTCTTACCAGTAGCCACCTGGGAATGGATTTCCTGCTGGGTTAATTACTCTGAAAGCTGACAAACCTGTTGGCTGCTCTCACCACAGCAGCTGCTCAGACGTTCTATTATATATAACCCGTGTAATTCTCCCCCGTTAACTTGCCAAACAGCATGCTGTTGGCTAAGAAAACAAGTCACGGAAATCATTCCTCTGCGATGGGCATGCTGCACATCTTCAGCACATCCTCTTAGACCACAAGATAGTGTGTGCTTCTCAGCTGCATCGTCCACATCAATACGTATAATAACGGTACTGGTAACACACTAGGTAACCATGCAGCTCCTGCAAAGATGCTTATGTCCCTTATGTATTTATACAGCAGAATAGTCTATATTTTGTTTCTCTAACACACCTTTGATGACAGTATGTTTGTGTATCTCCCTGCAAGCAGATCGGGTACATTGGCAAGATGACTGCTATGCAGTGTTTGCAGACAAAAGTTAGCTTGAGTTGGAATCATGTTCCAGATTAAATATCTACAAGTGAAGATCTGAAATAAGATTATAGTAGCTTTTAGAAAATCAGTTGAAAAAATCCAAGTATGAGTAAACATCAAAACAAAAATTCAAGGCATCCAAGTAATCTTAGCTCATCTATATGATGATGCTATTAAATAATTATATAGTTGTAAGAATATTGTAGTGTCTGTTTTCACAGACTGCCTCATATTTAAAAAAAAAAAAAAAAGATTTTTTTTCTTTTTGGATTTTTCCTTACTAAGATGGTAAAATACACTATGATTTTTCCATCCATATTTCCACTACATGTCTTTTTGCATTATATAGATCCTAATATTTTACATTCATCACCAGGAATAATCCTTACATGAATGAATCTGCTAAAATCACACCAGGGCTGACATTGATAGTATTACTTCCACAGTTTTCAAATAATTTCCCACTTCGAACTGTTTTAACAAAATCAGGTGTAATAATCCCTTTCAATTTAAATACTTATTCTGAACAAGAAAAACATTCTAAGCAGCAAAAAGAAAACATTAACTTCTAGCATCGTTGAGAGTGTCAGCATTTACTTGCCTTCCTGAAGCCACATGTGTCATGGGAAAACACTGTTCTTACTAGTACTTCTGTAGCACTAAGTAAGTAAACCGTCAGATTTTGCGTATAGAATGGTGCATCATTTGTATCACAAAAAGTCTTGATGTAGCTTGTAAAGCACATGACCGAATTTTCTTATTTTTGCGTAGCTGTTGCTATAAAGCAAAAGATCTTTTCCTGACGATACTGTATCGATGGGGTGTTTTATTATGGCAAGACTTCTTGTATTACCTCAGGCTGTGAAAATGTTATTTTAACTTCTTTCAGAATAGTGTCACAACCCGTCCATTAAAATTAACCATTAGCATGTGAACTGCAAGCTGCTTAGCAGCACAATCTCTCCGGCTAATAAAGACCAGTCCTGCCTCCACGACCCACCCCCCCGAAGAGTGAAGCAGACCATTGTGAGACTGAACTCCTTATTAGAGCTGTTTGCCCCATTTGCAACTGTCACCGAGGGTCATTCAGGAGGCAACCTGCCTGAACTTTACCTTCACTCACTAACCCGCAAAACTATCCATTATAACACTCAACAACCTGGGGAGGAATGGAGCAGCAGAGAGCGCCATTAGGCAAAAACAAAAATTACAATGAAAGTAGAGTTTGGAACAGCATTCTTGGCAGGATGATTTGGGGTTTTCTTTTGCTTCACTGAAAAAAAAAATCGAATAAGGAATAAAAAATCTGAAAAAACAACATAATGGAAACTGTGCTGAGTACAGATAGGAAATAAAATGTAAAAGGGCCCAGGGCACAATCAGAAAGGAGGTAATTATTTTATGACTCCCTTTTCTCTCTTTTAGTTACTGAGATTATAACCATACTTTATTGCACTGACCAAGCAGTCACAAAAGTCAAAATGTCTGTTAGTGCTTAAGCAAGTATAGCCAGAAGAAACTTGTACTGGCTAGTGAATCTGTCAGCTTTGAATAACGACATCCAGCAGGTCTTCTTTCCTAAGGGAAGGATTAATTTCTCATTAATGATGATTGTAAAGATGATATCACAATTCATTACCCAGATCACTGCCTAGGCAAAGAAAGACTTGGGGAGAATAGCATTCAGCATATATATATATATATATGTCTGTGTGTGTGTGTGTGTATATATATATGTATCTGTATATATGCACATTCAGATGTATAAAACCAGAATTCCTGTCCTGTGGAATAAATGAGAATAACTGTGTCAAAATCTGCTCTCACAATGTAACGTACAGGAATGGCACCTCTTGCAACCAGCATAAGGCCTCCATGTCCCTTGCTCTTTCCCAGAAAGGAGTGCCCTCAAATCCAAAGAGAATCAAAATAGGAATCTTGTTGGAAGCTCCTCAAAATGCGTTGAACATGTTCCTACTTGTGCTGATCATCTTCCCTGCCCTGAGCACACCCACTGCAGCATGGGATCTGGGAAGGTTTCACCTTTAGCTTTTGCCATGCAAAACTTGCTATTAGCAAGTTCAACCTATCTATTTGACTCAGACTTTTGGACACACCATGTTTCACACCAAAATCTCACAAAGCACTTTAGAATAAGCAGCTGTTTGGCAACATAAAGCAACACTACTTGGCAGTTTAGGACAGGAAGTATGGAGAGTTACCATATGCAGCTTTAAAAAATTGGGGGAATATCCAAATGGGAATGAGGCCAGGACACTAGATCTAACAACTCTATTCCCACAGGTTCTGAGACATTTATTTCTTAATCCCCCAAATCTACTTTAATTGTGTGTCAGGAAATGTCTGTATTAATAAAAAAAATAAAAAAAATAAAAAAAAATAATAAAAAAAACACCAAGGGTTACAGTAGTTCTTTTACGGCTCTTTGTCTACACATACCACTCAAATCAAGTTTCCTCCCCACTATTACACTTTCCAATTACTGACCTCTTCTAATCTGTTCCTGTTTCCTATCATTTTCTCAGTTACTCTGTTTTTCTTGACTCTACTTCATTAGCTTACTACTAGCCTCTTCCGGCCTGCTCCTGTGCCTTCTACCCTTTTTAATTAGTACCTTCTGAAGCTGATTAAGGTACCAGAGAAACCGTGGTTCTCACTGCCATCTGACTGATCGAAAGTGTGGAATAGATAGATTAATGTAGAATAGATTCTTTTTAAATATGAGAAAGAGATAATTCCTTTCAAAAGTGCATCCGCAATAATCGCCATTTGATTGAACAGCTGTCTCATCCTGCCACTTCATTATTTTATGCATTTATTCTTACAACTTTTGTAATTCCATAATTGTGCATTAAATCAGTTGTTCTGCTTTGTGTTTACTTGGCAGACAAGATGTTTTTAGATGCTCATGGATCACGCATTTTGAATCACAGTGGAACCCTTTGTTTTGGATGGTAAAATTTTCACCACACTCGGCAACAATACAAATAATCATTTTGTTTTCCAAGAGTCATAGGAGATCATATCCCTATATCCAAAGTACCTGACCATATCAGTTTCTGTTCAAAGCTCATTTGAAGATATAGAATATATGTCATCATATTTATGGATAACATTATGGCACTGAGTAAGAAAAAATTGATATTTATTTTCCTAGGTACATTTAACATCACAAAGCATTGAATTCCATGGATAAAAGCAGCTGTATATATTATCTGTACAAAGAATATAAAAACAAAAAACAGTTCTTCTTTTTTCTTTCCAAAATAGAGTTTAAGAAATAGGCATTGTGGGTTAGGGGATGTTGATTGTTTTCAGAATAAATGTTCTTTATTTAGGAAAGAAACTCATTTATATCTGTGGACATTTTTAAAAAATTTCCAACAGCTATTAAGAGCATTTCCAAGAAATATGTGTTGCAATCTCCACTGGAAAACCATTCTAGGGAGATTTATATCTCTTTTACTGACACAAACTACCTCTCTGCTGTATTCACATAAACCACACTTCCAGGACACTGGGGTGCACAGACCCCACTGCTGGGTGGAGTCGTGATCCCACTCCCGGGACTGGTGCATGCTTCAATGGCTAGAGAGGATAATGTCAATTCAACAGCACAAGGCTGCTTCTGAAGAGGAAGTAACTCCTCAGAATAGGGTGTAGTTTCCACAGATGTTTAGCCTGGAGGCTATGAGAGTCCCTGGAAAAGAAATGAATTACGGCTGGAGGAGCCCTAACTCTGCATCTGCAGAGCTATTGTTTGGAATTAAAAAACAACAACAAAAAAGAACCTTGGAATGGTTTACAAGCTAGCCATCAAAGAAATCTCTTAAATTATGTGGTGAACTAACATAAATGGCACAAAAAGTTAGATTTTCCTGGAAACTTTTGAAAAGAAAAAGGAACAAAACAAAAAAGTCCCCAAACCAGCCAAGCAGACAGTGAGGAAGATCAGGCAAACTGTACCAAGTAAGCTAAGCAAACTCACAGTTTACTTTTTAATCTAAACTAGAAATCCAATCCAAATACAGTCCCTCCTTTCATCTTGCTAAAATGAGTGGATGAAAGCTTCTTAAACCCTAAATTTTCAAGTGGAAAAAGGGCTGTCCTATTCTATGAGTCCATTTAGACTTCATGTGACTGAAGCCTTTGTTTCAAGAGAATGAACATGACTCGATTAGATGAGATTAGGTCTGACTAGATTCACCTGTCCCCTGCTTTTCATCTATTCACTTTCTTACTGTAAGGAACTGGTCACTAGCTTAAGGCAGGAGAAAAAGAACAGGCAGAAAAGAGAAGGAGAATACTTTAAATGTCTTATTCTATTTTATCTGATGGCTTAATTGCTCTTTTAGGAGAGCTGGTTACTGTGGGTTGCGAATGTAGATTTCTGCAGCAGCAATCAGTTTCCTGAACGTCTGTAGGAAACTTTGCCCATTTTACAAGAGTATACTATCTCCATGTAACATTTTCCATATCATACCATTCTCACTACTACTAGCTTTTCCTTTAATAGCTGTAACTGTCTAAGGCCTGAATTTAACACAAGAGAGAAATTTGCAAAGACAAAGCCATGAGAAAAAAAGACCAAATCCTGGGTACCAACTCTCTTAACGGGACTTTAGTGCTTTCCTTTGAGGTTTGGAGGTTTGTCTTAATGGCATAGCTCCTCTTTAGAAGAATATATTTAACAAGTAAAAATGTGTTGAACAAAGAGTTAAATATTATTGGAAGCAGCTGGATGATTATCACTTGAAATAATTCACCCTACTCAGTAAGAAATCTACCTTTATGCTTTGGGGATTTTTTTCCTCACATCCTGCTACTTAAATACCCAGTAAGTATTTATGCCGTTTTGCCGTTGTTGTTTTATATACTAAAAATATATATAGTGAGAAAACAGTTTTAACTTAATAATTGCTGCTTTATCAAACTATTATTAATTCTCATTCTTTACCAAAAGGAAAGAAAAAGAATTACATGCATATGGTCTTTTCCTCATCGACATCGGTGTTTTGACATCTACATGGCACAAATCCAGCAGTTTTCATCTAGGCAGTCAGGTAAGGTGGGATTCATCTCAACTGCTGTCAGACATCTACAAATTAGGGACTTGGGCTGTTCTAGTCATCTTGAATCTCCCTATTGTCAGTAGCAATAGCCATCTCCCAAGATAAAATCACCCCTTCACGAGGCAACTGTTCAGGACTGATGCGATAAATCTCTACATAAGTTCTTGTCTCTTTCTATTTGCTGTAGAGGGAGCAGAGACAAGAAGTTGACAACAAATTTAGATAGCAAAGGTAAATGTCATGCACCCCTGAGCACAAAAAATGAATGAATCTAGTCAGAGGCTTACCCTTTTGAAACTTCTCACCATGGTTCTTTGCAGATTTCTGCAAATAAATTGGTCTATATTTAATTAAATAGTTTTGATGGGCAGACTATAATCTGCACAAAAGCAGCAATTTATTCTCAGGATTTAGAAAATATTTTCATGAATTTGGGGTGTGTAGTTCATGTCCTGTGAATACTGCCATTGTTCTTACATAGTATTAATGACATTTAGGCTATTTATCACTTTGGTTGCCATTTTTCCACTAAGACTTGATAAGATGAGAGTGAGTCTTTAACATCAATAAATAAACAGAGCATACTATAAAAATACTAGTAAGGCTGAGTAAGGTAACATCAAAATTTACGTTTTACAGTCTCTCTTTCCTTTTCTCTCACCTCCCTAAAATCCTTCCATTTCTCTCCCTTTCCTAAAATGTTACAACTGTATGTTACAACTGAGAGTTTTATTTCAGAATATTTTTGCCTTATTTAAGCAATATAACAGAGGGTGTTCATTTAAAAAACTACCCAATGCTACATTTTCCTCTCATTGTCTAGCTTGTGACATTGTACACTATTTAAGTTTTGAAAATCAGGAAATTCCTTGCTTAACTTGCCTACCTGCCTGACCTTGTCTAAACATGTAATGTTTTAGACAAAAACTTCCAGGACTCCTGAAGCCTGTTCTTCTGCATACTCGGTAAGACCCCTGTCTTTGCTCAATTAAACACTTATTCTTACTTCAAACAGTACTGTTGCTTATATCACTGAAGTAGGAAAAAATGCACAAACAAAAAAGCAAGTGTTTGGAAATGCGAGGTTTGATCAAATTTAGCTCTTTCAAACTTAACTGAGCTCAAAGAAAAGTATAGATGAGTCAAATAAAAATATATGGATAGTGCACATTGCTAAATAGGGAGAAACCTGTATTTTGGGCCCTACTCAGCATTTGCGCCTATGTTTGTCCTATCCCAGGGCAATGCCTTTATCCCTTGCCTATGTAGTTGTGTGAGTGACAGACGCCCTAAAGGTGAATTTTAGCTTCTAGGCAGCAAGAAAAACAAATTCATACACAGAACTCCAAGTTTAAGGCTAATATTTCCAAAGAAAACAGGATCAATAAAATCACTATTATTGATTTTTTTTTGATCTAATAAAAATTACAAAAATGTATCTGTTTTTCAAAAAGCCCATCCCCTTCAGCATTTTAAGTCCTTGCTTCACATCTTAGAAGCTTGGGTGAAGATGAATTATTCCTCTAGGAGCAAAAAATAATGAAAGACGGTCCTTTGGTGGAAGGAAAAGACTGAGAGTTTTCACTTTGTACTCTAGAAATCACAAATGCTTTTTTTTTCTTTTCTTTCTTTTTCTTTTTTATTTATTGTTTTATGAGGGATTTGCTCAATTGAGTCATGGCACATTGGTACTGAATTTTTTTAAGGACTTTGGAACAATATTTTATTACTGAAATCATTGGGTTCTTTCATTTGTAGGAAGCTCAACAACTGCAGTCAGTTGTTAGTTACAGCAATCTACCTGTACTAGTTTTTATTATTCATATTTCATTTTCAGATCCCCTGATATAGTAATTATAGATTAGATTTGCCAAAACACTAAAACCCCTGACTTTGTTAGAGGAATCTTTATGCATTAGAGGGAGCAATTTTTAGTTTTTTGAAACAACACAATGCAAGTATATGGCTGCCTAGAGTAGATCAATATGAAACAGTGAAGACAGGATTATGTATTACATGGTGTTTATATCTGATTTCAGGCTTCACATCTCAGTCCTTGGGCATCCTATGGAGGGGACAGGTTGTTTGAACTCAGCTGTGTTTAGCTACACACTAGGACTTTAAATGTTTTCTTTTAAGTACACCCAGGGTAAGCTTTCTTTAACATAGTGGTGACCTTTTTTAACACAGTGCTTTCCACTATAGGGTGTTCAAACCTGAAGTGCCTATAGAGTACCCTTCCCACTAAGCTTAACTTTGATTGCTATGTAAAAAATCAAACCCATTCCAGGGCTTTCCTGTTTAGATTTTCATTCAGTTTCCAAACATATAACCAAAATTTTACCGGTGGAATTAATAGAGAAAGAAACATTTTGTAACACTTAATTTCATTAAGAATGCATTACATTTACAATGCACAGAAAACTCATTTTTAGCCAACTGTTTGCTCTTTATAAAACAGAGAAATACTACACTTTTCCAGGAGGTAAGGACTAATTTTGGTATGTAATGAGATGCAGTAGTGCAGAAGTAGTGAGTGTATTATGTTGTTAAGAATAAAACCTAGCTAGTTTAGCCCTCCACAGAGACTCAATATCTAGTGTATCTTGGTGTTTTACAGTCTTGCAGCATACTATTCTTTATTGTAAACGACAATCAACATTGCATTTACTGGCACGTACAGTTGAAAATAGCAACAAATCTTATTAAGTATTATACTAATGAAAATGGAAAATCAGAAAACTATTGATATGCCTTTATCTATACACATAATATAAATAAAAATTAAAACTTTTTACTGACTGTAATACATACATTGACCATAGAATTGGGTGGTGCTATTGTTGTTGCGACTTTTAACATTTTGTTTTATGCATAATTAAATTAAATTTATTTTAAAAAAAGAAAAAAAAAACATAGGTAGAGGAAGCATTGTTACGTCTTTACAGTTATGAGAGGATATGAGTTTATTTACATACTTCCTCCCTTAGCTCTCCAACAATGAGGTGTCATCCACTGAATTGAGTGGTGTAAATGTATGTGTACGTACATATATGTGCATGTGCACTCACAGATATATATTGTCTTCGTATTGAACGTCAAGATTCTTACACAAGAAAATTAATACATTGAACAAACACATTGCTGGAAAGAATAATTGCCTTTGCTAACCAAAATGTATATGTCAGCTTCATCATTTCTTTACTTCTTGAGGAAATGAAGCTGATGATTCCAAGGTGAAAAACATTGGGACACTGTTTGCTTCTTTTCTTTGTATTGAGAGCATGAAAGACATAGTCAATAGTCTCAGAATGTTTGCAGATGTTCAATTAAAGGCATTACTAATAGAGCCAGCAGATGTACTCTCTGGCAAGCAGTTCAGTTTGTTGTGACCCTCTGTTTGTCCCTCAGAAAGCTAATTCACTAAGTAATGAGGTGAATAAGACCTGCTATGAAGAGAAAAAAAAAAAAAAGTTATATTTCTCTGCAAAAGAAAGTTACTGCAGTCAGTAAGCTGTCCAGCTGCAATGCAAAGCAAAGCAAATACTTTTCCTCTAAGGCCATATCCTATAGGGAACTAAATACTTACAGCACCCAAAGCTTCCTTGCCACCATACAAGTAAGGACAATAGATGTCTCAGAAAGTCAACCACTCCACAGACAGAGGGCAAATGCCACCTTACCTTAGGCCAGGCAAGATTTTGGAGTATTAGTACCTATGCTTTTTGGAGAGGCATAATCCTTACTGTGTCAATTATAGAAGGAAAAAAGGAAGACGTAGGTGGAAAAGATTCTGTGTTTGTGTTCTTTCAACAAAAAGCAACATGGCTAAGTGCTAATGCCAGATAAAATACAGAGGCCTGAACCTGAAATAGTTGCATTTGTTTCCCTTTATAGTCAGTGATAAAAAGAGATATTTCTTAGGTACAGTCATCTTGAAGAGGATATTTTCCTTTACTATTGAGATGTAAAGGCATCAGATCTTCTTTACTGACTATAGAGAGTGTTGAAGATCACTAGCTAGACATCTAGACTGTAGAGATCCAATGTCTAAACATCTAGGACTCAATTTGGTTAACCAAACATAGGATTTTACTGCAAACAGAGTAGCTATAGGTATTTTCAGACGCCTTCATGAGGATGGAAGACATAGTACATCATTCACAGGAGATTCAGGCCCTTCTGAAGTGACAGCTTGAAGCTAAAGTTGATGAACAAAGGAGTCCTAATGGCATTGAACACCTGTGGCTAGATAAATGAATCAAGACTCTGAAGTTATATGGAATTATGTGAATCCCACCCTCTGTGGTTTTTAAACATTGCTTTTGATTTAAAATGTATGCCAGAAGAAGTTGAAACTTTTTAATGATGCAATTGCTTCCCCACTGCAGTGTCTCCTGAAAAACTCTGTTGCTATGAAGTAGCCATTATTTACACCTTTAGTAATCATCTTCAGTAATCCATAATGCCATTAACCAAATATTCCCTAAGTAATTTTTCACGCATGCTAAGATGTTACATATTTCTTCGCTGTATGGTTACATTAATGAGTTCTCATGACATTCCTTTTTTCTATTGCTCACGAGTCCCCATGAACCCTCCAGCTTGAAGGTAATAAAACAAATAAATTAATTTTGCATTTTGAGAGGTAGAATTTCAGCTGTTATACAAATATAACCTCACTGGAGTTAATAGAGTTTTCAAAGTTTACATCAATTGAGACTTGACACTGAATGAGGTTATGCAATACATTTGACCAGTACAGCTTGATACTTTTGCTATGAATACTTAATTTGGTCAAGCGAGCACAGAAAAAGTCAGACTTTCCAATACTAATGAGATTTTTTGTTTTCTTTGGACTGTGGTTGCAGAATGACATACGAAGTTCAGGGTTCTACACCTGTCTGTCTTTCCTTCTTGTTGGGCTCCTGATGAGTGCTAAGATCCCACAGTTGAGCATTCCCACAAGAATTGCTTAACTCATGGCTTCTGGCTGAATGCTTAGGCTTTTCTCTAAGTTCTCCAGCTCCCTGGCTGGCCTCCTGCAACACTGGGTTGTCTTGGCCTTCTGCCCTTAATATTTTATTCTGCATTTCACCTCTGCTTGCTGCTGTAGGATGTTCTTTTCTCTAACTGCTGAGTGGACGGGAGGCCTATTTCTAAAACTTCCAAGTGCTGGTTCCTAAACTGATGACTTTTAGTATATTCATTTATTTCAGCTCCTGCTCAGCATGTCCCTCGACAGGGAGCAGCCAAAGGGCAGAGTGAACATATTGAGAAAAGGATGTATTATTCTCAGCTGGCCCAACACTAAGATTTGCTCTCAGCCTTCTTGGGAGAAATCTGAAAGAGGTAAAGGTGAAACAAAAACAAAGATCTTGGAATAAAAGCATACAAGTGCGGAAAAGTATTATAGTGTCTCTGAGAACATGGATGAAGAGTAGCTTGCTAGAGATCAACACATCAAAAAAGAGCTGATATATATTCAAAATGCATGCATAAATAAATAAACTCCAAAGAATTGCATTTCATTTTAGATTTTATTTTATTAGGTTATTAGGTAATTTATGACATCAATGCCAGATAAGTTAAACTCATCTTTAGAAAGGCTAAATACTTGTGTCAGATCCTAAATTAAAAAATCATTGATAGAAAAAAAAAAAAAAGGTGAATTTAAGTGCTCTTAAAACTCAACACAATGAGCTAGGTAATAAACTAGGTAATACCACTAAGCTCTTCGAAGTGTCTCATCAGCCACTGGTGAAGCAGAGAGTGTGAAGCTGCATCCCTTGGCCTGGGGACATTGTACTACTGGACTGAGAGTTTTGACACTCATCTCAATAGGAACACATAAGCTAATTTAGATCTCACAGGCTTTGCTGAGATCAGGGATAACTTCATTAAAGTCAATTAAAAAAAAAAGCCCTCGTATAAAAGTGAAGTCAAAAAAGTATAGAAAATATTCTAGAACTTGAATGAAGAGGTTTGATTCTTTGCTGCTGGAGGTCTGAGGTTGTCTCTGACAGCTGTCAAGGCTAAGTGCAAAGTGAGGGTAAACTGGCTATCAAGTTAGAAATCTCCACTCATTTATAGAATCATGTTTGTGTTTGTTTGGCAACAATTCCGACAAGTGATTAGCTATAAGTTTTTGTTATTTCTGTAGTTTTCCTACAGCGGAATGTCATTCAGAAAGAAGAGCAGAAAAATCAGATCAGAGAAGCAGAAAGGTATGACAGAAGGGATCAAAGAACATGAGGAATGAAGGAAACATCTGAGACAGATAGATAGGAATGTGCTTCACTGAACATACAAAGATAAGGGTTCATAGACATTCAAGACTCATGAGATCAACAAATATGAGAAGCTAAAAGATGTTCATTTGTAAACAAAGAACCTTCACAATAGATATGCTTAATATTTGTAACTTTTCATATGATTAATTTTCATGTCTTCTGCAGAGAAAACCATTCACAAAGTATTCACAAAAAATACCATGACAGTGACTTTCTAGATATGGTTCATAAAAAATATTGCATGCAAACAAAACATATCATACTTTACATAACTTTTATTACTTTGGGTTTGATTTTGTGAGTAATAAAAATATTATTAAGCTTAATGAAAATTTCTGATACATAGTAAATATATGTATAATACATGCAGTTAGCACAAAAGGACAAATTAAATTAATCTTGATAATCTTTTTAATCTTGAAGTTGCGAGCTTGTGTCAGAACCAACACATGGTGCAAGTACTAAGTGCACATATGTGATTTACTTTTGTTTAAATTATAAAATCTAGCTTAAATACCACCATTTGCATCTTTAATGGATAAAACTTCAGGTAACATTCATGTTTAATTCTTGTTTTATACGCTAGGGGGTTCCCTTTCCCTCCTATTATGTCCAAGTTCTTGAATAGCTCAACATATATGTTTAGGCTATCAGACAAAAATTTCAAGTGTGTTTTTGATTTTCTGCTATTTTAGGTAAAGAAGTTTTTCAGCACATTAAACTTTGACTGTAGAAAAGCTTTAAAATATAATTCTGTCTCCAAAATAAAGGATATGTATTACTATCTTGTATTTCACATTTACTCGCAGATATAAATACCTTTCAAAATTCTTTAGCTATAGATGAACTTGGTTTCCTAAAATAATATTATTTATGAATATACTTATTTGTGAACACAGTCCTTTTATTCCCCCAGAAACCCAAACTAATACGCACAAATACTAATGTGATTATAATAAAGTAGTATATAGAGGGATAAATTGATGAAACACAGCAGTTGTTTCTCCCTTTTTTTTTTTTTTTGTTATTTCTATGGATTAAAATCAAGTGAATATGCTTTTAAAGGTGATACACCATTTTTTTTTCCTTTTGAAACATATGAAAAACAAAGATCATCAAACCGTATGTGCTACATTACGTTTATTTAATCAAACTTTAAAAAGGCAAAGGAAGAATGACTGAATTATTCACCTACACAAGGGTTTTGATAATAGGAAGATACAGCTCAGTTGAGATTTTGTTTGTTTGAGTAATGCTGTCTTTGGGATCCTGAAATGCATGTTAAGATAGAAAGCAGCTTCTACTTAAAGGTAGACTTTACTTGCCCTGCAGATTTTATGTTACATTCAAAGAAAATCCGGCAGTAAAGGAAATGCTTCTAGAACTGAGGGAAATAAATAGTAAAACTTTTGAAACTTTTTGTATTTTAACAGTATCTTGCCCTTTTTTATCAATAGTAATAATATTCCATTCAAAACAGTTGATCCAAATTCTTGCAATATGCATGCAGTAAGTATAATTGGAAAATAAATTTTAATGATTCTTTACATTGAACTCAAACCTCTTTCTGGTTAACCTGTTAATGCTATGTTATGTTATTTTATCTTTTTCTGCGCACCTAAATCCAGGATAATTTAGGTAGAATTCAAAGGCAGACCTGAAGATGCCTACATCAAATGTCTGTATAAATATGAATCTAATGGCATATTTAATACAATAGTTAATCTAGACAGCGATTCAGCTGATAAAATATAGATGTCTTTTTAAGAGTGAACTGAATATTTCTCCAGATGCCACTGACTTCCTTAATTGGATTTCCATTTTGATGATAATAGCAGTTAGACATCCATCTCTTTGTAGACACATACACTTCACATCTAAAACACCTGAATCCTCTTCCTAAAGTGTTTAAAGAGAAAATGTTGTCTTTTCCTATATGATTTCGGGTTGGAAACAATATTAATTTGTTTGCTAGCACATAAGATATATCCAGTGAGATCTACAAGGCTGCAGGTATCTAAGACTTCTGCATAGGTTTTACACATATGATACATGACCTACAAAGAGACCCATGATCCTCTTCAGTGGCAGTTGGTTGTCCTATGATGCCATCCCCTAAGACATCTCAAAAAAGCATTATTCCTCTAACTGCAGGATTTCTCTAACCCTAGCTTTCTTGTAAGAGCTAAAAATCTTATTTATTTTAATGAAACATGAGCAGCTGCACCTAGACTTGTCTTCTGTGGTGCGATGCAGCATACACACTCTGTAGTGAAAGTGTTGTTCAATCATCCAATCCTTTAATAATTAAAAATTGATATTCAAAGAAAAACAAAGCCCATTTTTCTAACTGTAAGGCTCTGTATACTTTCAGTATTACTGATGTGCAGACTGAAGTGACCTGAAGTATTCCATTTGGAAGTCATCAAGTCCTGCATATAACCAGTACAAGAGTAAGAGCGCCTGAAAATTATTAGAGTGCTTCACATATTTTAGAAGTGCTTCAGTTTAGAAGCAGTAAAGCTGGCCAACCTGCCTCCTGCAACACATTTTTAAGAGTCACTGTTTAAAAGGCTGTGTAAATCTAGTCTGTGATGCCTGTTATATGAGCATGTGTGTGACTGTGTGCTCCCATCCTTTATTTGATAATCACTTGCAACATTCTTAACATACATCGCAATTGGTTTCCATTACAAACATAGTGATCCATGTTCTCTGCTAGTTTATACTGGTATTGTCCCACTCCATTCAGTGAACAAACATTGACTTCAGTGCGATTGTGTTGATTTACACCCTCTGGAATGCTTACCTACTATGGGAATATATATTTTATTGCAACAAATTGTGTTAACACTTCATTTGGACCCCAAGAACCCTTCAATGATCATGATAAATACCTCTCCTTATTAGTGTCTCTCCTTAAATTTTAATCAAATGCCCTACACTTCAGAGTGCACCATAGCTCTGTGGTAATAGAGGAGATGTGTATGAGCTAATGTTACTTTAAATTTTCTTTTCACAATTCCTTACACTTAAGTAGCACTTTATATATAATCTGCAAGGTTATACATTGTAACGCGTCACTGTCAATATCTCATCTTAAATAATAAGGATTCCATCTGTAATTCTTTTCAAAAATTTTGAGAAAGAATCATATAAAGTTTTACTTAAGCAAGTAAGCAGTCACACAGCATCATTTCACAAGAGCACTATTGCAGATCTTAAATATTTCAGAAAGCATTTCAAGCTATTCACAAAGCTATGGCTTAGGGAAAGGGTGTCCAAAAAGCCCTGACTCTGGTGAGTGCACTCTGTTGAATCAGTGACTCTCTCCTGAGGAAATTTCTCAAAGCCAAGGGTTTTTCTAACACAATAATACTCACATTGTACATCTCCACATCCTTGCACAGTCATGGCACATAGTCTTAGCACAGGAAATACATTTGTCCACATCTACCTCGATAGCCACCATGATACATTTATCAACACATTTGGACTACAAAGATAAAATCTTGTGGGGAGGGGGAAAAAAAAAAAACTTTTAGAAGTGGCAAACTTTTGCACTGAATCTCTGGTTTAATCACAGACGAAGGTAGCTGGCCTCGTTTGACTACCAGGCAGAAAATCGATATATATACATTCTCTATCTTTGTATTAATGTAGCTTCGTACTTTTTCTAAAGGTAACAAGAGAGGGACTTTGCTTTAAAATTACATTTTCCAGGCTCTGAACTCGTGTATGTTCTGAAGTTTCCAATTACAGGTATAAGCAAATACCTATTTATTACCCTCTGAAGCCTGAGGAATGTTTCTTCCAAAGAGATGGGAGAGCAGTTAATACAGTATAGGACTTTAGAATTTAGAAATTTTGAAGGTTTTTTTTTCAAAATTTCTAAAGCTGATAATGGCAAAGACACATCTGTAGAGTATCATGATGCTGGGGAAAGGCACAAAGCAAAGCAGAAAGCAAATATAGCTGCATCTGTAAACCTTTTAATTACTGAAAAAATAAAGAACAAAAAATAAGCATAAAGATACATGCCTAAGCATGAATAGGAATAGCATGAAAGTTGGCAGTTGAAACTGAAAAAGGATGAAATTAGAAAGAAGCAAACTGCAAACAAGTGGCTTACTATGGATATAATGTCTCATAGGCATAGACATTTAGACAACTCAGCTTTTTCTCAGTAAATAAGAGTAGAAGAAATCCATTCTCTGTCACTAAAGAATCCAATAAAAGATCTCTAGAACGTTAGGGTCTCTTTTGGGAACTTACAAAGAAATTATATTGTTTAAAAGAACAATAAAAAGGCAAAAAAAAAAAAGGTAAAAACACAGGTAGATGAAGTCAACATGAGTTCAGGACACAAAGAAACAGTGGAATAAGTTAATGAACACTTTGTTTACCTCAGTAATAAGGCGTTAAGAAACAGACACTGTGGGTTTTCAAGAACCATTTCCAATTCATTTAATTTATTTTCTGGGAAGAGTAATAAGCCTATTCTATATGAAAGAATCAGTAGACCTTGTATATCCAAAAGAACTTTGCTCAGCATTCCCTATCACATGAAAGGATGGGGATTTGTATCTAGTTGAAAAAAATCCTTCAGTAGTAATTATTAACAATCGGATTGCAAAGACATATCGAGTAAGCACTTATGGGGATACTTCTGAGTGTTAGGCAATGTTTTGGTTAACAGTTTGGCCAACACCACAAAGAACATACTTATAAAAATATGCCTGAGAAAAACTCAGAAATTGTAATCATTTGTAGAACAAGAGTTGGATTCAAAGTGATCTTGGTCAACAAGTAAGGGTATCTACTTTCAATTCAGTTTCAAAATATTATAGAAAGAAATCATACTATCCCTCAGCTAGTAGTGGTGTTATGATGGTACTGTGCCTGGTGATACCACAGTAATGACTCCACTTGGTTTTTTCCTCTGATTAGAACAGTAGGGAAGAAGAGAGAGAGAGTTTAAATTAAGTTCCATGTGTTCTATCTGCCTAGATTTGTTACCTTCAATTTCTTTATAGAAGAAACTTCTTTAAAGATACTTAGAATCTTTATAGAAGATTTATCAGTGGAAACTAATGTTTGGGAGCTTTTTTTTTTTTTCTATCAGTATTTTCCTAGCCATAGCACACTCCACTTGCCACAGTAAAAGACTGCCGAGGCATGGTTCTCAGCTCAACATCACATCCTCTGTCCCTGAAATACTTTCATCCCATCTGGAAATAGATCCAAGACAACAAGAGCACCTTTGCCCAAGTAAAAAAAATACACATCACAGAGAACTAGAATTTGTGGATGGTTGAAAGACTTTAGTTTATTCAACGTGTAGACTTATGAGAAAATCAAATCCTACCTTGTCAGTATTTTGTAGGTGCCTAAGCTTTTCCTAATATTAGTCATAGGCAGCAGTGTTCAGTCACAACCATGTGAACCTCCCCATGTTAAAAATATGTATAGTCTTAGAAGGGAATGTTCAGGGACTCACAACATCGGCTGTTGATTCCCATGGAGTACAGTTTTGAAGCTGGTTGATGCCAAAGCAGCTAAATGGAAGATATCTAACTATAGGATATTCACAGACATCTCATGGGTCCCATAAGAGAAACTATTTCATGAGTGAGACTTTTCAGGAGCTGTCAGATAACTTTTGCAGGTGGTATAAGGACAAAGTCCACTGAATCTCTCAACAAAACGATGTCACAAAATGAGAACTAGAAATTATTTATGCAGAAAAGTCACTATCCATAACTATTAAGATAAGCAATGTAAATAATTGTATCAGTGCCTACACTTGTATTTTTGAAGAGTGATATCTGGAATTCTAATTCTCTTGATGTATCAGATACCACTGATAAAGCAGTTAATGTACACGCTCCAGGGTATTCTAATTGGGTAATCTTCATTCCCTTGAAATCTTCAGATAGAATTTTAAAAAGCTATTTAAAAAAAAAAAAAAAGATTTAAAAGAAAACAGAATGCACAGACAGTGAAGGATAGCTACCAACTTCCTTCCATACCAGACTCCCTGGATAGCATGTCAAAAGCAAAATATTTTACTGCTTTTGACTTAGAATCTGGATACTATCAATTTTTTTAAAAGGAGGTGAAGATCAAGGGGAAAAAAACACATTTATGACACCCCGTCAATTATTTCAGCCATACAAAATGCTTTTCAGACTGCAAACGCATGAGGGACTTCTCATAAGGCACTAAATGATCTAATCCACATTTTGAGAATTTAAGACATCCTCATGTATTTAGATGACTTCATTTGTTTCTATAAAACATCGGAAGAACATCTGGCCAGAGCGGAAAGCTTCTAAAACTTTTTAAGGAGTAATGGTTTAAACTAGAGGAAAACAAACGTCAGTTTGTGAGAGATTGTGTTACCTTTTAGGGATATGCACATCCTTAAAATGGGCTAGATCCTCAGTAACAGAAACTGGATATTAAAAAATATTGGGTAGTTCTTGGAAACATGGATATCAAAGCTTGTGTTTATTCTCAGGATGCTGACACAAATCTTTCCAAATTAAAAGAAATGTCAAAGAAAAGAAGTTGTAGCATAATAAACAAACATCAGAAAAGTTTTGGCTTTGGGAGGGAAAAATTTTTCATTCATACTGTGTTTAAATTCCTGAGATTATTTTGACAATTTGTAGGAAAACGTGATTCCTCATAAACCCATGTCAGCATTTTAGTTGAATAGGTCAATAAGAAGCTGAATAGCATCTTTGGAAGCTCAGAAATTAAATATAGCAAAATTAAATGTATTATCTGAACTTTGAAGAGGTCTCAAAAATATGTCTAAGGGGACTGGAAGTACCTATAGTCTCTGTCTACAAATCTTACAGAAAGATATTTACAAAATGTTCTGTCGTGAACTGTACTTGCATCTGAGTTGCAATTATTCATTAACTTGGAAAGCAAGCAAGCATAAGCTTCAAGCTGACTAAAGTTAGTGAAAATAGACACACTAACTCTCACAGAGACTTTCTGCTCAAGAAAAACAGATTTTGGAGGCTAAATAGAAAAATTATCTCACTACTAACTTGCCTAATTATGAATGTAACAGAATTGTCACATCGCTGCTATTTTCATCAAATTTACAAAAAAGAGATCTGAAGTGCCCTCAAATTAGCCGGCTGGCTGGAACGTGAACAGGTACTAAATAATCTGACTGACTTTTTGTTGTTTGCTTCTTTTCTTTTACCAGGCTTTTACCTTTTCAGTGGCTACAACAGGTTGAGGGAGGTGATCCTTCCCCTCTGCTCAGCTCTGGTGAGGCCATATTTGGAGTATTGTGTGCAGTTCTGGGCTCATCGGTACAAGAGGGACGTGGAGCTTCTATAGAGGGTCCAGCATAAAGTGACAAAGATGATTAAGGGACTGCAGCATCTACTGTAGGAGGAAAGACTAAGCGAGCCGGGCCTGTTTAGTCTGGAGAAGACTGAGAGGAGATTTAGGTATAGGTATAAGTACCTGAGGGAAGAATGTAGGGAGGATAAGGCCAAACTCTTCTCAGTGGTGGCCAGTGACAGGACAAGGGGTAATGGGTATAAATTGAAACACAGGAAATTCCATCTCCGTATGAGAAAGACCTTCCAGACCAACAAATTCTCTTTAGACTGAAGCTTTTCTTTAATAACAAGCTCTCAAATTGCTCAGCAGCAATAACAAGACAATTGTGATGACTCAAGTGAGTACATAAAAAGAGATCAAAATTGGTGGAGAAATAGCTCATATTTAGCCTTAGATGCTAAAGATGTTAAACATTTGCCCACTACAAGAGATGTTAACTATAATGCAAATGGGAAATCCTTTGCTTACTGATTATCTAGGTCCAATAGAGTGCCTGTAAACACCAGACTCAAGAAGATCAATGCAGAGATATTGGCAGAGTAATATATAAATATTTGTTAGGTATTTGGTTGTAGAGTCATCAAGAAATTGTATTAAAATTTTTGAAGTTGTTTTGAAATTCTGATTAGACTAAAGAGCAGAAGGGAGGGAGAAGGCAGTTTTAATAAGTATTGCTATGATCTAAAATCTGATTTGGAGTTCACCTGAACTCATCACCCGTCACCAACACTGGAGCAATACCTCACAACTTAAAATAACCTACTGCTAAGTCCTGTCTTTTTGCTGCTTGTAGTAACCTTTTGTCAGCTACTATTACCTCTGCTAACACAAAAGCAAAAGTGCAAATAATAATCAAATAATCATTCTCACTGAAATCAAAAGGTTTTGTGAACTCCCTATTCATCATTTATTTTCACTGCAAGGTAAGTTTCATCTGCTCTGCAAGTTAGATCAGTAAGCCTGCAAACCTTATTCTTTTTTTCATTCTTCTCACTTCACTGTACACTTTTAGGTATAATGCATTGTACAAGATAACCATTCTCTTGTAGTCACCAGCGCATGCAACACAAACAGAAACGTACTGTCAGAAAGCATACACTTTTGACATACTAAGCTAAGCAAAGGAAAGCTAAGACTTTCTGATCACCACAAGTCTTTAAGAGCAACAAATTGTGATCCTACAAGAGCACCCAGCTGTTTCTGAAAACAGCAGTCAAAAGAAACAGAAGCAGCACCACAGGAAGTCTCCCATAATAATAATACCTTGCCCAGTATGGCTGTCAGCCATCACAACCCAATTTAGATTGCTATCCTGCTCTACCAGGCTCTTCTCAAGGCAAATCTACGGGCTACTTCTGTGCACTCACAGCACACACTAGATTTTCAAAAGAACCTGAACCCAAACTTTATTTGCGTCAGTGCATTCACTTGTCTATGTACCTACTCCAGAGTTATCAGCTTGTGAATATAACTTTGATTTTGTGATTTTGTGGAATTCACATCCTCACTTGATTGCGGTGATTGACATGGAAATAAAATCAAGAGAGGTTGATTAACATTTGTATGAGCCTGTGTCACTCAGTGAGCCTGTGTCACTGCTCGCCTTGCAAATGAGCTGCTGTGTCTTTGCAAAAGGGCTCATTATCAACAGATAACAAAACTTCTACAGAAAGAAGGAGTACTTGGCAGAGGAACTATATTATTATTCTCCTCTAGGGTAAAAAGATAATGCCAGAGGAAGAATAAATGAGTATAAAGTGACCGTGACTAGGCTTTGTCTGGAATCTAGGCAAACAATCCTGACTGCGAGAGGATTCTGGAGTAGCCTTTCAACAAGATAAGTGTAGACAAGGAATATAACTACTTCCGGATGGACCTGGATGCATTTAACAGGATTATATAATGGGCTTGTCTTTAATAGCCAGGAAGTGGATGCAGTACTTGAAAAGCTCTTTTACTGCTGAGTCCCAGAGGTCTTTATTATTAGTGTAGTAAAGAATAAGGCAGAACTCAGAGACAGTTAGGAAATCCCACGGGGAATTGGTGGATGAGGTTTTGGATATCAATATATCCTATATCCTACTTTTTATAATGCTTTCAGGAGAGTGATAAAAAACAACAAAATCTCTTCAAAAACATACATTCTCCATCTTTTTACATTATTATGGATCTGTATTATGAGTTCCAAACACGTATTGAAGAAGAGGAAGCATTTTTAAACTTTATAGTCCATGTCTCAAAACCTGTAGAAATTAGTTTTAGGATTATTAAATATGATAAATTACATTTCTGAGATATATATATATTATTGGAGAGTAAGAGTCAAGTTACCTTATCTGTAGATAGTCTTCTGGATTTGGTAATAGTAAGTATGCTGTTCATTCTTTCTGCTATTATCCAAATCAAGGCAAACTTTTTATACTTTATCTTTTGATATAAAGAAATTTTCAGATTTAACAATATGAGAAATACAAAGCAATCCATAAATGAGTTGTAGCACTGATAATGGTCTTCTACTTTGTCCTTCTTTTGACTCTTCTAAAAACATCAAATATTAATCACCATGTATAATGATCTGAATGAGTGCTAGTTCCTCTGTCACACATGCTTGACTTAAGTTACATCTAGAGTTCAGTCCCGCAGCCAGAGTATTGAACTTGTAATTTTTGGCTACTTAAATGCATATCAAATGCCAGAGAAAATGAATCACTACATTACTATGAACAAACATGTGTTCTGTTCCCCTAGCCTTGAAGAAATCATTTATATGTGATTTGCGAAGTATTGGTGGACTACAAAGAGTAAATTTCACACAAATATTACAAGTTTCTGCTTTCCCAAAGTACATTATGAAACACTACTAACTAGCATACCGCAATTCTAAAGCAGTTGTGCCTAAGTAAAATCGTATTCACAGTACATGAATGCATGGAGCTTGCCGTCTTTGCAATGCAAAGCACTCAGGGCCTCTGCCACAATTCAAAAGAGAAATGAAGTCCTGAGGACTAAGGGAATATCAAGCCCTCAGCAGCTGCTGCTGAGAGACTTCCTGTAACTATTGTCAGCATCAATTAGGTTAATGGGAGTTCCTGATGCCCACGAAGAAGAAGCTGACACATCCTCTGGGGTTTGGTTCAGACAGTTGGTGACATCCGCTGTCAGGTAGCAGGCTCTGCAGCACAGCATGTCTCAGTGTGGTATGTGAGGTAAAACTAGCAAAATGTCCTTAGGCAATTCGTGTAATATCTTGGTGAAAATGCGGAGAAGATCCGTTTTCTTTTTCTCCCAGTACAATTCCCTATGCATACAAGAAATAAATTGGGCCTTATGTTACATCAATTTTATGAAAAGTCAAGATCCTTCTGCCCTAAGAACTCCAGCTGGCTAAGCCACCTTTACGATCATTTCCCTGTGTGTGTGTGCAGGGTCTGCAAAAACAAGGGTCTGTAGCTTTTGCCTCTAAAATGTACCCAATAGAATAGGATGCAATAGTTTTCGACAACATAAAACTCTAAATGTCTCTAAAATCTGTGAATACCCTCTGCAATAAATTAAACACATAGACTAAAAGTGAATAACCTCTCACAGAAAAAACAAATTCCAGAATCCAATAGGTTTTGTATGTGATATCATTTATCTGTAGGATACATCAATTTTCATTGTAGTCTGCTGCTCAGCAACAGCCACTAACAAGTGGTGATGCAAAATACAGCTCAAGAGGATCCTACAAATACTTAAATTCCAAATGTGCCTTAAGCAGAAACAACCTAATATCCTGCATTTAAAAAATATATGTATTTCTCCTCTGTGAATAGTTAGCTGGAGCCAAGAACACATCTGTTTTGAGGATTCTACCTCATTTTTGTGCTCAGCATTACCAAGGACAAATGTTTAAATAAGATCATTTATGATTTTATATCAGCAAATACATTTGTATTATTTATCACCTATTTTATTGTAAATATTCTGCATATCTACTGCTTATTATTAAGTTAAAAAGGAGTAAACAGAACCTGCCTGAAAGAATCTGCAAAAAAGGGCATCAATGAGAGAAAAGGTTATGGGAGTCACAGAAGAATGCAGCTATGTGTTCTGATGAACAGCGACCAAAGACAGAGGAAGCTATAAATGATTCATATCTTTGTGAAATTCTGTAGTCTGGGTAATTTAAGACACAGAGTTATATCTAATTAGAAGTAAATACAATATCTACTCTGGCCTTAACTCTTTTATTGGGTACTGGCTCCAATAAAATTATTTTCATGTGATCCACATTGCTATTTTAAGGGTCTTTGTATGGTGTGTAGGTTGATTTATTATTATCTGATTTGCACATTGGAAATGATTAACCCCAGGAGAATTACAATAGGACTTGATTCAGATGTAAATAAATAACAGAAGAGTCCTAAGAGATCTCAGCACAGTTTGCTTCCTTTCGTGGTGCTTTCCAGATTTCCAGACTTGCCAGAGAATCTTTTCCAAACCTAAAGGCATAACTTTACAATTTGTATCCCTCTCTCTTTTTTTCTCTCTCTCTTTTTTGATGGATACATTATTTATACAATGAGCAGCTGCCTCAGATTTCAGAAATATGTTTGTCCTCATGGTCATTCCCAATGGAAGCAAAACAGACCTCTGCTAGTGACGGTTTGAAAGGGCAGGGTAAACAAAAAGGTAGATTTTCTGTCAGGAGTAACATAGATGTAACTGCTATTCCTGTTGTGTGCATAGGCTGGATAACCACTCCTAACACACAAATCTGATACTTGGAAAAAAAACAACTTTCTATTTTCTGCTATATATATTAAAATATTGTGGTCCTGCAAATGTGTGCACACATACACACAATGATTTAAACATTCTCAAGACTAGGATTAAAAGCTAAACACACTATAAAACTTAGATGTCTTAAAGTTAGAACCTGAAGCTTCTCATTTCTAGACATGTGGTCCTCTGAGGGAAATCCAAAATCTAGTCTGTAGGCTCATGTACCTTAAAGGGTAAAATCAGAAAACTTGTGTGAGCTGGGGAGGGAACTGCAGAGATAGAGAGTAGGAAATTTAAAATACTGAACATACCTAGAAACCAAGGATGTGAATGGGGGCTGCCATGGGGCTCTTGTGACCAATGAGAATTGCCATTTCCTGGTGAAGGCTTCCTACTAATGTACCTTGGGGAAAAAAAAAAAAAAAAGAAATACAATATTTTTAGTTAAGGGCATCATTTCCTTTTGAAGCTCTGGGAAGAGCTTTGAAATCACAGTGAAACAGTCTTTTTTTTTTTTTTTTTTTTTCTGCAATTAGTGCTTTTTTGGTGCAAGCATCAAGGAACAGCAACAGCCAACTAGCAAGACACTACTCTGGCTGCACTCCCCTATCCTGAGCAGGGCAGGCATAGCTGGGGATGCTCACAGTGCCCTTAATCCACAGCCCCAATGGCAGCGACAACAACAGGGGCAGGGCCAAAGGGCCCTGCATCAGGCAACATTGATGCAACTATAAAACAATCCTGTAGGAAACCACTTAACTAACAGATTTGAGTGAGGAAGTTGGAAAAGCCATAGTTCCAAGCAACTGTAGTTAGCTTGCGTAAAATTTATGATTCCCTTTTCAAATTAAAATTTATTTTGTTAAATATCTAATGGCGATAAAACACCATTAATATTCTTGTCAGGGTAGTAAGTTCAATGCTACAACCTCGTTTAGGTGGACCTCACCTATATGGTGTTATACCTGCCAGGCTTTTATAACAGAATAATAGTACATATTGTTTCATTTTAATTTGCAACAGATGTGTTCTGAAAGATCGTCCTGGTCCCTTAACTTGTCACATCCCCAGCTGAGATTCCAGGTTCCTTTCCAAGGATATCCACAGAATTCTTCTCTCAATACTCAAACCCATCCCAATTTGGGAGTTCAGAAACATTCCCACATTACATGACAGTAATACACTGTATTGACATATCCTTAGTTGCCATTGAAGATAGGCAGGAAATCTTAAGAACATTTAGCATAATATTTCATCAGGGGCCATCTACCAAAGATTTTGTACCATCATGATGAGAACATTTTTAGGTAAGAGTTAGAGGCACCAAATGCACAGATGCTACGGTCATCATAAACAACTGTTGTTTAGTAAATTGAAAAACATATACGCATATGAAATGAAGAAAATAAGGCAAGAAACAGCAAAGAGCAACATGTAGATTTGAAAAAGGATAATGGGAAAGGTAGAAAATGAAAAGGAAAATGGACCTAGAGTACGACACAGTTTAAGTCTCTGCATCACACAAACAAAATAACACACATTCAGAATATGTATATTGAAATGCTGAAGGTCTGCAATATCTAAGAAATATCTTGTTGTCATCTTGACTTCTTTTTTTCTCCAAATGGAATAACTTCTATCTTAGAGACTACCTTTAGGCTTCAGACTTTAAAATTCACCTGCAAAACATTTGTTCTAGAAGGTAGAAAACGTGTTTTCCACTAATGGTCTAAATTGGAGATAATAGAACCTGCTTTTACTGCCATCTGAATGAGTGGTCTAGCATATGGAATCTCAGATATATGGGGGGAGGTGAGAATCTTCTTCATCTGTTTGCTCTTTGCTAGTCATACTTTTAAAAGGTCTATTGGCCCTTGTCCCAGAATTAAATAAGCAATGTGAGAATCCCACTGCAAACTCAGGTATAGGTCAGACAGATTTAACAGCTATGCAAAGATTTGGGTAGTTGTGTACATTTCCATTAGCAGAAATTTAGTTTCCTATGTAATATTAATGCTTTCCCAGTTAAATGGACAGTGTACAAGAACTCTGAAATTTTTCGCAGGTCCATGAGTGTCAACCATTCTCTTAATATGATAAATATCTAAAGCCATTCATGAATTTAATTCGTTGTTTATTCAGCTCTTCTTTTGCAATCTGTTAAACTGAAATAATAATAACTTTGATATTTTTAAAGTGTAAACCTATGTTTCCTCATAACTATGTAAAAAAGATCCCAGGTATCACTTGATACTCATGGGCAATACTGCAATAAATAAACTCTTACAGTAGCTCATGGTTTGGGTACCATGGTTAAGTTGGTAGGAAAGAAATGATTTAGACTGAAAGCTTTAGTGCAGATGAAGCAGAAGGAAGATAAGGGAGCAATTAAAGTATTTTAGATTCTTTGAAGTTTCAGATTCTCCAAATCCTTCAAGGTCAGTAAAGAGATTACCTAGATTAACTCCAACAGAAGTCTTCCAACTCAGTAATTGTAAAAAAGGTTGCAGATATGTTCTTAAGCACAATTACTTATGAGGATGGAAGGAGTTCTGACTCTCATGGAGGATGAAAACAGAAAATAAAAAGATAGAAAATACAATCATATTAGCAGCAGTCTAGTATAATATACTAGAGTGTATTATATATACTTTACAGAGCATATACTGATTGGGAGCTTTCAGTATACATCTAACCTGCACAATCCAGCTCTGTGTAGAAGTACTAAAAATCCAGTGAACATACAACAAAGTGTTGAACATGACAGCAATTTAAACAAGTTTTGTATTGCCTTTCCTATAGAAAACATTGCTATGAAATACTGCAAACTTCCTATATCTTAAAACATCTCCAGCTGTGTTTGAAACAGATCTCTGCATAATCAATAGGAATCAGAGCACAATAAACCTAAAGATCAAATGTTTCTGCCTTTCCACAGAAATGAATCTACTAAGCAGACTGATCTATGATACTGATCTGATTCAGATACTGATCTATGAATAAGCAGTGATCAGCACTAAGAGAAGATAAGTTGAAAACAAAGTGACATGTAACATGTGGACTCACAGGCCTGACTGTTTTTGGGTTAAGGCTTATAGGCATCCTGTTAAAAAATTCTTAAAGATTATGAGAAACAATAAAGCATTAGCTAATACTATTTCTTCATGCCTCGAGTATTTCTCCCTTCAACACCTCTCAAATTACTTCTGCAAAAGAATTATCGTAAGCTTTGCTTATGGATATTGCATTGAGTTTTTGTGAATGAGATGTCATCATTCATCTGAAGAAGGTGGTGAGCCTGGATGACAGTGACAATGATAGGGAGAAATGGTTAACTACTTTTTCTGTAAAAGCCATCTGTTGGACTTACTCCCATTGGCCCCCTTGCACCTTTTGATTAAAATAACTTTTTGTTCAAATGCAAAAATAAAATAAAATAAAATAACAAAAGCAGCTCACATTACTGAAAGAACAGCATACACAGAATTAAGCATCCAGTTCTGACCATCATCTCCCATATTTGTGTCACTGGTTTAAATTTTCTAGCAAAAATTATTTAGATCCCTAAAATACTGCATAGCCAGAGGTACAATTACAACAAGGCAGTCTTGGGAGTAAACTCAATCAGCGAAAGTATAAATCAAGTGAAAGATGGGATCATAAATTTTTACTCTAGGAATATGAAGCAGTTTCAAATATGATATCTGGAGCATTCTTCTGTGTCTTTCTCTAAGAAGCAAAAAAAAAAAGAAAGAAAGAAAGAAAGAAAGAAAGAAAGAAAGAAAGAAAGAAAGAAAGAAAGAAAGAAAGAAAGAAAGAAAGAAAGAAAGAAAGAAAGAAAGAACCTGTCTTTAGAAATTAACTTCTCTTTTCATTTTTCTTTGGAAAAGGTTTATCATTAATCGCATTTTGAATACTAGAAAAATAGTGACAGTATTTTTTCTCGACTGTTTTGGGCAGCAAACTCATATCTAAATTTTGGGACCATACTCCTGGTCCTTTGTTCAGAATTTGTCATTTTTGTTCATGACAGTTGGTTGGCATCTTAAAATGTCCAGCAGAGCTCTAATCAAAGTGATCTACTTAGCTGTCATGCAGTGATCATAGTTTCAGTGGTATGGATACACTTTTCTTTAAAAATGAATATATATTTCTCTATTAGTTCAGTTTTCAGAGCAAATCAGTCCACATCTCTAGGTATCAATGTTAAATTATTGAAATCCAGAAATTCTGATCTGAAAGATTCTGGAATTTTTGGTTGTTATAGCAAGACTGTGCAGCAGTTAAAACTACTTCCATATCATTTACATAGGTAGAAACACTTCAGCGCTCTTTAGTGTTCATTCAGAACCAATCTTGAAAAAGGTAGAGCCCTGCTGTGCAATATAGGCTAAGACTTCAAGAATTAGTCCTCTCACCATTCGAGACTCTGCTCTCCGATCTCTCTGAACTCTGCATATGTGTATTAACTTCACCAGAGCTTATGTCAGGCGCAGAGATGTGCCTACAAAGCCCACTGTTTATTTAGAGCCTGTATTTTATTACCTCTCAAAGCACCTTCATTTAAACTAAATGGTTAAATTTCAGATTTTTTTTTTTGTATTGGAAGAAGAAAATGTAAGTTTTATGAAAATTAAAATCTTTACATAAAGCTTATGTCATTTAAACTCTAAAAGTTGATTAGAAAATCAATTAAATGCATTTTAAATTCATGCTTGTCTATAAATGTATGGTAAGAAATAAGACAATGTTGTGATCTGTAGAGATGTAGTGTATGCAGCTTTTTTACTGTTTAAAGAACATTTTTTTCTGTTCTTTTCTTTTTATTTTAAACTGGCAAATTAAATAAATGTTCAGAAAGCTAAATAAGGATATAGGAGTGCTCTAGAAGGAGTTGGGATACTTCAATGTCAGCTCTAAAATGAGTAAAATTACATTTTTTTTTATGGCAGTATATGTTATATTCTTCTCTCTTTCAAAAACACCTAGCCTGAAGAATATTAAATGTGGTTTTTTTTTTTGTAACACTTTATGAATCACTAAAAATGGCATTGAAATATGGTGCATTTAGCAAATAAAGTCATTGTAGCAGGATATCATCAGTGAATAACGCTCTCCTGCTCTTATAGAAACACCAGATTTGTTACACTGATTCTGGACACATAAGACAAGATCCCGTTTATTTTCAGGAAAGAGGTATTACACCTCTGGTAACGCTACAGCACAAAACTCTGCTGAAGTGGACTTACATTGTTTATGATTTGTTGTACCTGGGAAATTGTGAGCTAAGATATTATCCTCTATGTGCATGCGCAAAAAAGTCTGATAGAAAGCTTACATAACAAACCTCTTTTGACTATTTTCTCTTTTACTAGCTTAGTGATGCATATAGTGGAATTATTTGGCTGTTAGAGATGTCAGGAAAATTACATCAATTATTTATTTTGGGTTGCTCATAAAAATAATTGTTAATAAAAATAATAATTAAACTAGACCACAGTAAGGTGAGTGCATTCTAATCGTTACAATAAATGAATATTCCTGATAAATTCAATGGGTCTGTTTCCTTCCATTCCTAAAGCACAAGCACTATGTTGTATGAACTCTTAGAAAGACAGGTCCATGAAGATTTCGTGCTTTGCTCTGATCCAGCAGCCATATCCTTGATGTCATATTATAGTTTACAGAAACCTCACAGCACTAACAATTGCCTTTTCATATCCTCTCAATAGGTTTGTTACTGACGGAAGAGTAGTTGTATCAATATGAAAAGCTGTCAATGAGCCCACACCCTGCTGGACAGCTCCAAATTAATCATATAGTTCATTACAAAAACAGCATTTCCCTTCTATTCCAGATGACAGTGATTATGGAAAAGTTTCTCCAGATGAGGTGCCTGCAGGATTGTACTAATCTGACTCCCCTGAAAGAGCAATGCTTTCCTTTCCCAGAGGCTACAAAACGCCATAAAAGAATGTTCTCCTTGGCTTCCCCCCATTTTTCTCTCCCCAACACACACTTCTCCATTTATTGAACAGCTCAGAGCCTGAACTACAGAACTTAACTCCTGAATAACTGGAGTGAAGGGGTTTCAACCTGATTGGCTTGACTTTCCTCCAAATCGATTTGTTCTTTTCCATCTTTCACTGAAAAGGCAAAGAAAGGAACAGAAGGAGTAGAAAAAGCACACAAGCTTCAGTGAATAGATAATCTACTACTTCAAAATTGACCATTTTCTAAGGTACTTAACCCATGAAGTGACACAGAATAAGACGAGAAGGAAAAGACGGGAGGGATAGCCTGCAATGTGTTTAATGAATGCCAAGAGGTTGTGTAAAGCTTACTGTTGGTTCTTTAGTTATGAATGACAGAAAAAAGGGGGATAAATGCTTAGGATAAATCTACAAAAAGAAGTAAGACGTGTTTACTTTTCAAGTGCCGCCATACTCCTTGCCCCTAACAGAGGAAAACCATTTGAGGGCCTTGGTACTCCCAAAACCTAAATCTTCATTTCGTCTATGAAGGGAGGAAAAGGTCGGGCACTTTTGAACCATTTGGTCCCTTGACCAGAGAGTCTGTGTTTGAGAGTCATAAACAAGGAAAGAGATGAAGAAGAGGAAAGTGTGTGGCACCTGTGCAACCCTCTGAGTGTGAGCTTTAGGTTCAGTGATATTTGCTGTTCTCACACTGGGCATGGAAATGTTCCTCAGGAATAATATAATCTTTGTTAAGTGCTAAATAACAAAATCAGCAAAGGAGGAGTTGGAACCAGCACAGACTGGCAGAGAGATAATCTATATATATGCTCAGGTCCTTCTTCATCTGCTAAAAGTCATGACTGTCGTTGGGAATTCACATTAGTCTGTTCAATCAAGAGACATATCTCCATGTCTAATAATATATTCAGCAAAAATTGTGAAAATTTTCTCTTTTTCTAGGCTTTGCTCTGTGAAGAGGCTGTTTTTATGAAGTGAGGGCTGTTCTCACAAAACAAAGATACAAATGAAAGCTCTCTTTATTTCACAGTTTGTAATGGATTTATTTTTCCTTTTTTTTTTAATGGTATCTAACGTACTGATTTATTTCCCATTACTAGGTACAGGAACAATCTTTTTCTATATCAGTATTTGATAAACAAATCAATGCAACAGGCATATGTTATTCCTCAAAACAGCAAAAAATGTAAACATCTGCTCTAAATCCTCAAATGAAATGTGTTTTCCTTGGGGACATTTAAGTTTTCATTTCCTGATATATCATCTTTCATGTCTCCAGCTCCTTGTGGGAAATCCTGCAGTCATTATTCTGGATGAAAATAAATAAATGTAAAAACTCCAAGCAATCAGGAGAAAAAAAAAATAAATTGCTTAAAAATGTACAGGCCATGTAGCACATACAGTTAAAAATATGGTTAAAAAAACTACAGTTTTTAAGTATTTTTTCCAGATACGTGTAAAGAGCCACTATATTTACATTTTCAACTTTCTAATTGGAGGATTAGTGAAGGTAGCCAGGGATGATGGAGAAAGAGGGATTCTGATATTTTGAAAGCATACTTGGATACATTGGCACAACTTTGTATAATGGAACTGTTTTGCAAGGTTAGGGTCTCAACTCAAATTTATAATTATTATCATTAAGAATGAGAAGGCATTAAAGATGTCACTCATGGTGTAAGTATAGAAGTACCAAAGAACTGGGAATGGTTTGAAAAACTATTTTATATTTTTGTGCTACTGAATAAGCTGTCTTTGATAGATGTGATCTTAACTTAGATGGCTGAAACCATCTTTCCTCAAAAACAAAACAAAACAAAACAAAAAACTTAAGGATTGAGAATAAATAATAGAAGCAATGCTAAAGACATTGCACTGACAGAACTAGAGGTAATGGCCACAAACTGAAGCACCAAAAGTTCCACAGGAACTTAAGGAAAAACTTTTTAACAGTGAGGGTGACAGAGCACTGGAACAGGCTGCCCAGAGAGGTTGTGGAGTCTCCTTCTCTGGAGATCTTCAAAACCCGCTTGGACGCAGTCCTGTGCCATGTGCTCTAGGTGTCCCTGCGTGTGCAGGGGGGTTGGACTAGATGATCTCTAGAGGTCCCTTCCAACCCCAAGCATTCTATGATTCTATGATTCTATGATCTCACTGAGTCGAGTCAGTAAAAGCAGATCTGAATATATAGATTTCTCTGCAAGGTTTGACCTGGAAGGGCACATACCAATTTATGTTAATTTTAGGACTTATCATGTAAAGAAATTACACTTTTTGGCAAAGTTTTTGGATTGTTTGTTTTTAATAAGAGAAAAGATTCCACTGTGATATCACTCCTGTTCAAGATATGTACAGAGCTACCGGATGAAAGAATACAGGATGGATGAAATCCTGACTTTAAAGACAGAGAATAGTTTTGATATTAATTTCACTGTAGCTAAAACATACAGAGCATCTTTATTACTTTTTAAATACCACAACGGACATGCTAAGTTAATATGTACATCATTCTGCTTAACAGTCCCTCCTTCCTCATATGCTAAAGTATATAGAGTATTTTGAATCAAAATGTGAATTAAACTGAGTGCTAGAGGAGTCTGAATATCAGCCACTTGATTCAGGTAGACCTGAAACAAAATCAATTGCTAGAACTTGACAAGTTATGTCTGTATCCATAATTATGAGATTACATCAGTCATTCGTTACAGTGTTTTAAAATGTCTAATCCTAATCATTTTTTTATTTTAAAACAAGGAAGTGATTCTTTATTTGTTACTGAAAGTAATAGCACAACTTTTCATTTTGCTACTACAGTCACTCACCTTTTTTATTTTAATATTGGATATAAGATTCATTTTGAGACTATCCAGAAGAAAAAGCTAGATATTTATACTCTATATCTTTTGCAAATGAGCTGTACTTTGTGTAGAAAACTCAGGATGCTGAGAGCCTGCAATAGTAGATGTTAAGTATATGGGTGGAATTAAAAAAAGAAAACTTTTTAAAAAATTAGACAAGTCTTATTCTTACTACATAAAATGAAAGTAAAATTCCAATCATGTCTGTATTTTAATGAGACTGACAGCTCTACCTTTTTTGTGACCTGTGTAACAATTTGGATATCATGAAATTTTTTTCTTTTGTTTTGCTTTTCAAGTAATTTGCTTCGTGATGACTTGGAGTATTCACTACTGTGATCCAACTAAGATCAGTGTTATTGAAATTGTGGAACGGTCAGAACCTATCTGTCTATCTTAGAAAGCACACACAAAGCTGAGTTTTAAGTGTGAATTATGTAAAGGCTTTATTTCAACTTTCTTCAACTAACAGAATTATATTCTCCTTAAGATGTACATCTGGCCCCTGATGCTGAAACAGAACATGCCATATTTTACAAAGACCACTAAAATCTGCGAAGTGATATTTTATGTATTTTCTACATGCATTTGCACAGTTTGCAGCTGCTGTGGTATTCTTCCAAGGTGTTCTCCTTACTGGTGCCTCTGCTTATTCCCATGTTGCAAGCTGAAACAGTTCCATTGCTAATTCTAGATTATATCATTATTACATAATAGTTCTCAAGAGCAGGAAAGCCTGGGAGTAACATGAGCAGTTCAGTGTCTGGAAAGAAAGGCAACAAAAAATGACAAGTTTTATTTTATCTTATTTTTATTCTATATTATAACTCCTGCATAAATTCTGTTATTTTGATTTGTCAAAAGAAATAAAAAAAACAAATTAAATGTATGCTGTTTTAAGAAACTTACCTTATTGGTACCTTACAAATAAGGAGAGTATTGCACTTTAGATCTTGAAAGGATCAGATCTTTTCTTAAGTTCAAAGCACAAGAGTATGTTTTTCAAACATACATTCCAGTAACTACTTCCATCTAGCTTTGTGTGCTTCTTTCTTTTTGAGTCATTTTTGAAACCTTTAGTTCTGGCCTGATGATATGTTAATACTGAAGATAGGCACATAAATAAAAAACAATAAAAAATGTTGTCCTTTCAAACTTAAATAGACTAAGGTATTACCACCAAAATGCAGAAGTGCTACAAATGAAATTAGTATTAATATATAATTAATGTTAATATGTGTAAATACATTTATAAGAGTAAATAGAATATTAAATAACTGTAGGTAATGCTGACATTTATTGGGGATATTTTATTCCCTTGAAAACTCACACCATTGACCACAAGAGTAATTTATTAGCTTCTACAGGCTTTAATTCTGGTTCTTGGCAAAAAAACTTGGTTTGTGTGAAATAGAATCCATTGAATTTTATAGACTACTTAGAATTAATATATATATTTAGAATTAATATATATATTTATTGTTTAACACACATGCACATAGTATGCATACACGTGTATGTATACTATGTATGCACATACATATGTTCAATTGAGAAAATATGAAAGAGAAACAATAATGAGTTGTTAAAATGTCCAGGTTAAAAACAAAGAAGAAAAGCAACAAATCCCCATCACCAGCACCACCTAAGAAGGAAGTCAGCAGGATTTAAAGTTGCAGGGCTGAACAGACCATGTGATTAAAAGTTCCCTTGCTGCAAAAGGACATGCAGACTTGACAAATGCAGTGTGAACACAAATTCAACACTGCAGGATGGATTCACCAACATTTTCAACTTACATTGAAACCATGTTCTTCTTAGGTTTTGTTGCTCGCTTACAAATGCTTTAGGCAGGAAGAGTTTCTTCTTATTATTATTTCCTTTCTCCATAGTACACGTCTGGCATCATATAAACATAGTATCATACAATCATTATGGTTGGAAAAGACTTTCAAGATCATCCAGTCCATTTCTCACTCTGAATGGTAACCATGCAGATGCGGGGGAAGGAACTGTGGAATAATTGCCTGGCAAAACATCCTTGCTGTCCCTTCTTCTCCCCTGAATCCATGCCTTGCAGGGATAGAGCTTCAGAGAAATAGAAGCAACTGCCAAGTTTCTGAGGCACAGTGAGGAATTTAGAGTATCTTGGCGGACGGATGCTGTTGAGACATTCATTTCCACTTGGTTAGGGTTGGCACAAGTGGTTTCAGAGGCCTGGTCGGCAATGAGTCCCTACAGCAGAGCTGGACCTGAGGACAAAACATTTCTCCTTTTATTTTCAAAGCAAAGCAACAACAAAAAGATCAAAGGATCCTGTTTCTATACATCAAAGCATTGATATAAAGTTCTTTACATCACTAGCAGCAGAATTTCAAAGCTACATACACTCTCAGGAACCTCTGGGAAGAAAGGATTTGAAAATGCAAGGAAAATGCTTGCCCTAAACTTGCCCTAATCTACCTGCCCTAAGCAGGAAGATTAGGGCAACTCTAGATATGCTGGAAAGAACTGGCAGATAATTTCCAAGGGGCATAGTCTGAGAAAAATCCATAGATTATGTACAGCATTTATTCCCTCCATTTATTTTATCAGGAGACAGTGGTCTGAATTCTATATCTGGCAAAGGAGAAGGAACAAGCAAAGGAACAAACTGCCTGACTTACTTACATACGAAAAGCTTTAAGAAATTTAAGTAAGTATCAATAATCCCTTAATGTTGCTGAGCTGGTCCAACTGAATACAAAACAGGCCCCAAGGATGAACACTACTCTAATGGGCATACCCATGCTCCTGCAGAGTTACATGGACTTTGAGTGCATAGTTCTATGTGTTCAAGTGATACTTGATCTTTAGGCTATTACAATCTATCCAGACTTTTTATCTGCTGAGAGATCAGGGCCAGATACCTGGTGTCTGTGAGTTTTGCTGCACTGCGTGAAACTACACTTTATCAGAATTTCTGGCCTGCAAGTTTTAATAAAAGAGTTAAGCATGAGCCTGAAATAGGTCTTTAATTTAACAACCAATAAATAATCAGTCATATCAGTGTAAAGTGCACAAAAAATATGTACACACGAAACACACAGAAGCCTTAAAAATGAATTTTCAAACTATTTAAATATTAAAATACAGTTATTTAAACTTTAAGCTGTTTACTGCACATTATTGTAACAAAAATACTTGCTATGTCTACTCCAGGAGATATCAATAAAATGAACAGGAACTGTTTTTGAAATTTTTTTTTTTTTAAAGCACAAGGATAGTGCGGAGCTCGAGAATAAGCAAAAGTGTAATGGAAATAGGCAGTGTTCACTCATCTTTTTTTTTTTTCTTACTTGTTTCAGACTGCTTTGAGAGATTTAATTTCAGAACAGGAAAAGATTCACTTTGGACTAAATGAATCCCTTTTGGCATTTGAATTCAGCAGCTTAAGCACTTCCTATAATTAAGTCCAAAGAAATACTTATTTTAGGCTTAAATAAATCCCCTTGGAGCTGTCAATGAATGCTAAGTTTTCTGGACTCCAGAGAGATGTAGGGGTCCAGGGATTTCTCTTAAGTGCCTCATTACACATTAGCTTGCAAAACACATTTATTTTCAATACCTGTAATGTGATATTGAGTTGTAAGAGACTGAAAAATCAGTTGAGAATCCGGCAGGAATGTCCTCTTATGAAATTTAATATGAAACTAACTTCAATCCCAGTTTTCTTTTCTGACAGAGTGCAAGCTAACATGAAACACCATACAGGAAGCTTTTTTTTTTCTTCCTTTTTTTTTTCCCCCCTGCTTTTTAAGCACTCCATTCCCTGCCCCCACCTTTGAAAACAATGCATAAAAAGGGACTCTTCTGCTGCCTGCCAGAGGTGTCTAATTACTAGCTGGAAACTCCATTCATCATCCAGGTGTTAGAAAACACAGTCCTCTAATAGCAGGCCATTGCACTCCAGTGAACTTGCCCTGCAGGAGATTGGGCTGCTCAAGGCCAAGCCCGGGAAACCCGTTCATAGCCATATGGAGGAGGTCTACAGCTTTGTTTATAACAGTTCTGCCTTAATTCCTGTTCTTCCTGCACTATCCCCACGGAGATTAAAAAATACGTATATATTTGCAGTGAAAAGCAGATGACTTCAGCCACCTGTCCAGCCCTTCTTTTTGGCATGGAGGTCATTGTGGGTTCTCCTGTGCAAAATTAAAATAAAGTATATGAGCAGCTATCTAGCTTCAATCTGAAAAAAAAATAGAAGGAAAAATCTACCAAATAATTTCATAATTATTATTTTTAATTAGAAACTGACTTCAATAAATAAATATTTTTAAAAAACTGTTTGAAGTAGTGCAGATTTCTTTATATTCTCACCCTTAAAGAACAGATCTCATTTCCTTCACTCCCAATTTTTTTGGGGGGAATGAGAATCAGAGAGTGATGGGATGAACAGACACATCATTTTGTGCTCTTCTCTAGTGGAAGCATCTGTGCATAATAGTTGTATAAAACCTCTTGTTTATCTTCCTGACATTTTAATTTAATTTTATAGTGGTTCCTAGAGCACTGAGAAAAGGAGATCTTTCACTCAAATGACCAGAGCTTCAACATCTGATCTGCTAGAGTTTAACCAATTTTAAACAGTCCAGTACTCAAATATTGTTGTACAAAACTAGCCCTGTTAGCGTAACTTACACCAGGCATAACTACAGTTGGGTTTTAGGCCAGTTTAGGAATACACCTTCAAAACTGAATCTCCAGATTACTGTAACATTGTATATTAAAATATCCTCAAAACTCATGCTTACAGATGAGACACATCATGCAATGTTACCCAGTCCAGAAGGTAGGCATCTAGGCAACCAGCAAAAGCTACTTCTCTAGGCTTCTCCTACAGGCAGTGGAGAAAGATAGGCATTTATGGGAAGTGATTCATATGCCTTCTCTTCAATGCTTAATCTTAGGATGAGATATGTCTGCCTCCGGCAGTTATTAGCCGCGATGAATAATGTACATATTGCTCCTCATCTGCGTAGCTGAAAAACAGCCCTAGGTTTACACATAGAATTATGTGTACAGGAAGATCTCTTTTGCTTGATCTGCTAAGGCCGGCAACTCTGGTCTGCAAAAGACTCTGATCTACAAAAGATAGACCTGGTGCTGTCTCTAGGTGACCATGACTCTCAGTAAAGATCAGGTATGTCATCTGGATGGACGTGATGTGGGATATATTCCTTGTGTCACTACAGCTGCTGCTGTAGTGTTGTGGCTTATAAAACAAATTTAAACTGTCTCATCACTCAAACACCGGCTTAAGAAGTGGGAGTCCAACTTCATCAAGCCATGTAGAAATTCTCTGAAGTTTTACTTGTTGAGAGGGCTCTAGATACTCTGGGAAGCATTATCTCCTAATGCCACCTTGTTATAAGGGCAAAGAGATTAATATGCACATAAATGCTAACAAAACAAGGTATTGTCCATGCATCTTCTGAGTTATCTATGCCCTTCCCTTAAAATTATGTGCATTAATTTGAACTGCCTCTAATCTAAAAAAAAAAAAAATGTTTTTAAACATATTCAGATTGATCCACTGAAGGAAACAAAGAACTTCCAAAATGATCCTGGTTTTCAGGGCACATATTTTGTTAAGATGCAGTTTTTAGCTGCTGTGATTTGAGCACACTGAGTGTAGCTTGTGTTTCAAATTTGTGTAAATAGTAAAATTCGTACCTTTCTGAACCTTTTTTCTTATCCTATTTCTGAAGTATCTCCACCACCTCAGAAGCATCCTGTGTTTAATTTCCATCTTTATCTAACTGTAGTTATACTGTTTTCATTTTAAAATTAATATTTGAAAAAATATTGACCTCTCTATTCACTAGATTTTGATATTTAGTATAGGTTTCCCTGTATTCAGTCAGATTTTTTTCCTTATCCTTTTGCAAAAATTATTTATTACTTGTGAATAATGTGGTGTTTTTTCAGAAATTTAATCCAGAAAAAAATATCTTGTAAAGTATTCTCCTTCCAAGGAAAGGTCTTTAATAAACTCATATGATTTTCTTCACAATAACTGCATTCTACATTTTAATTGGATATTTTCCCAGGTCTCTCCTTCCTCTTTGTTGAGAGGCCTTTCCAACTGCATTATCTCCAAACTCTCATGATGACAAGGAATCATTTTCTGAGTTCCCTTGGAAGGACGATGTCTCTCTGAATCATCTACTGACAAGATATGCTATTATCTCTTTTAATTCCTTCCTCCTCCTCTTTCCTCCCTTAAAGAAGAAAATGTCTGTACCTTCATCAAAAAATGAATGAGTAGCTACATTTCTTTGGCCTTTCATCCACGCACTCTTCATTCTGCCCATTCCAAAATGGAGGCTGAACTGGAACTGCTGTATCAACTGACATAAATAATTTATGCTTTAAACATCAATTGATCTTCTGCAGAACACTGATTATAGAATCTCTATTTCATCTTACATTTTGCTAATAGAAAGAGGTCTCAAGTATGCTATTAGTATAGGTTTCCCTGTATTCAGTCAGATTTTTTTCCTTATCCTTTTGCAAAAATTATTTATTACTTGTGAATAATGTGGTGTTTTTTCAGAAATTTAATCCAGAAAAAAATATCTTGACCTAAAAAATATCTAGACCTAAAGAGGTCTCAAGTATGCTATTAGTATTAGTAAAAACCTCTGAAATCTGACAGTTATGCACAAGAGCAAAATAAGCTAGTGACAGATTACACTTATTTAAAGAATTTAACAGAATGCAAATTACTCGCACATATACGTGTCCCATATATATACAGCATTCATTTTTTAACAGGCAAAATAGCTGGAGTAAATGAAAAACAAAAAGGAAAAATAATCTCCAAGATGAACACTAGAGAATCTAGGATATTTTTCAGGAAAATATTTTTAAAAGATTATGTAGAAATTTGTAAGCATAAGAGCTATGCTTCAGAATAATATTTCCAATATATTTAAGTGATGCAGAAATAGTAAATAAGCATCTACAGACAAATATTTAATGAAAAGTTTTGTGTGATTGTGGAGAATATAATCTGAGAATTCTCATCCTGTCTGATCATCTAGAATGATAGCAGAAAAAAAATCAATTTAAATAACAATTTTTTTAAAAAAAAGCATGAAAAGAAACCAAATGTATTATGGGAGACAGGAAGGGGAGTTGTCATACTTTCACAAGTCATGAAGGGCATTAGTTTCCTCTATTTACCTGAACTTGATTAGGCCTGGTTCCTGTACCACAGAAGCCTTTAATTTGGGTTCAGAATTTAAAACTTCACCTCATATGTTGATATTTTTCACAGTCATATTTTAATGCAAATGATGAATGCATCATGCAACAAGAATTTTCATACCTCTTGTGGCCAAAATTAAAAACCTCATAAAAATCTATTTTCAAAGTTCTGTTTTACCATTACTTCTCAATAAGTAAGCAATATCCAGTACATGCTGTGAAGTCCTCGTGTGATTATTCCATGCTTCACTATTCAATGATTATTCCTGTCTAGTTTAGCCTGCATCACGAGCCCTGATATCTAGTCTAGCCTGTATCAATATCCCTGACTTTCATGACTCCCACAATTGGTGTTCAGAGGTCCTGATTGTCCCCGCTGCAATAATGTCATTTTTCAGGGTAGATATCTGGTGTGGATTGCACCAACACATTCCATGGAAAGAAAAGGAGGACAAACCTGTCCGTACAACAGAAAGAAACAATAGTACAATTAAAGAGTTTGCCCTTTTGAGGGATTAAACCTCAAAAGAAGAAAAAAGAATCTTGCTAGATAAGTGTCTGCTTTGTCAGTGATAGTCTTAACCTTATTTCTGGAACTAAGTTTCCTTGTACAGTGATGATTTACCCAAATCCTGTGTTTCGAATAGATCCAAGAGCTAGAAAAGCTCTTGCATTCTCTACTAGAGACTTTGTGCCTTAGGCGTTATCTAGATGAGTTCCCATCCCCAGAAACGCAGAATCTTCCTTTTCCCTGACATGTTATATGCCCTAGACTGTAGGCGATAATACTATTCTAAAGATAAACAGATTATTTATATAATATATACCTTTTTTAATAAAGAGAATTATTTATCCAAGTAGTCTTCAAGCTACTCACATCATGATTGTCTGTCTTAGCAGCAATTTCTCCCTCCAAGATCTAGATCTTGTCACAAAGAGTTTCTTTTTAATCTATTCATTTTATATATTCATCCCCACTGCCCTTTCTTTGATGATTCTCCTGTGTTACTTCTTATTCTTTACCTTTTTTAAATATCCTTCTACATATTTTCAGTTTTATCACAAACTCTATAAACCTTCTGTTCTTTAAGCAAGATTTATTATAATTCACACATCTCAGTTTGATTGCCTTTTCCCTAACAATGCAGTTCTAATCCACTATAATCCTGGGAGTGTTTTCTTACAAACTTTTACTAACCTTTCTCACCTTGTACTAGTACAGTTAATTATTCCTACTTTTTGATAGCCTGTGTTAAATGTCAACCTAATTTTTCCCAACTAAAGTTATCTATTATATGTCACTCATACTTGTTTCTTGCTGAAGATTCCTTGTCTATTTACATTGTCTTCATATAGAAGTCATTCCATATCACCACTCAGTTGATCTTTAGTGTCCTTTTTCTAGTTCTCCTATATAATCTTTTAGATGAGATAACAAAACATTATAAAACTCATACAAATGATGTTTTTAAAAACCTTTTATCAAATCAAAGATGTAGTTCTCTGACTTTCTAGAGAATAGTTGCTAAAATAAGAGTAAATATTAGAATCAAGTTGAAGAATATTTAACATATTTACAAAGGATTAATGTTACAAAACCAAAGACTTTCAATATTGCATGCAGTTTTGCAGTGGTAAATTTTACGCGGCACCTGGAGTTTGGAAAGCAGACAGCTGTGTTCTATTATTGAAACGGTTTTGCATACCTGTCCTCATCTGGGTTCTTGGTTTATTGTGCAGGACATAAAACATCTTTTGTTCCAAAGAATGTTTAAACACATTTTATGGAAATGATAGTTGAAAGTTACTTAAATTGTTCATGCCATCAGCAATTCATGTCTCAAAGTATAAAAATAGGTCTACGTGCCAATTTATGCATTTCTGCTTGTCTTCACCTTATTACACATTTGATCCAAAAATCACTAAAATCATCTTCCTATATGATTCCTATCTAAATTTTCTCTACATTTCACTGAAGCTTCAACACTGATGGTTGCTCATCTTAGACAAACTGTTGAACCCCAGTGGGCTCCCATGGACTTCATGAAAATTTTAGGCCTCTCTCTGTGTGAAGCTGTTCTAACAACAAGGACTTGGCCTTCTTCACTGATCACTATAATCACAAACTGTGTTAGCTTAGTCATCTTTTTCCCCATCATATAGCATTTTGGTATACTGGAAGGTATGCACACTGAGAAATTCCTAATGACAGCATATTTTAGCCAAGCTCAGGAGATTTGTTGTTTTAATTGAAAACTAATACTGGCAATAAAACAGTAAGGTATCTCAAAAGATGAATGATTTAGTATTTTTGTATTCTTTAATTAAACAACATCTTTAAAGGTGAATACTGGTACATTTTCACATGCACAAATAGTATCAAGAACACAGATAACATGATTATATATTCTCAAAAAAATGGGAAAATATTTGAATGCTACTATATATATATGTAAATATGCAAAATTCATATAAATGAAAGCATGCTCTTTGGCTAGCAAAAAAAAATACATTTAAGACATTTATGATAGCAGTAAAATGAGACTTTTTTCCTAGAAAGTGGATATACTGGGTTTTATAAAACACTTTTAAACAGATGGCTGAATCATTTGTCATTCTTTGTTGTGATCTTTACATATTACTGTAATAAAGATATAGAAATAGGGATAAAGAGAACACTAGAGAGAGAGGGTACTTTTTTTTTTTTTCAGCCATGAATTTTAAAATCCTTTAGCAGCTGGGCCTCTAGGGGTGGAAGTCACCTTGCATAGCTTTAAATGCCTTCAGATTGGACATCTGCCAGTCACCTTGTCCTCTCTGTCCTCTCTGTAGAGTCAACAGAGGAAAACAGAGTCTTCTGGAGCACAACCCATCTCATTGTTGGATCTAAGATCTAAAACAGGTCAGGGTAATAATTTCTTTCCACTAATTTATTGTGTATATTGAACTATTGTGATCAGCTCAAATGTAAGTATCTAACTCTTACAAGCCTCAACTAAGGGAAAAGCATTAGAACCAAAATTTTAAAAATATCAGTACCTACTAGGTTAGTTTTGAAGATACTCATGATTTCTTCAAGCCAGGGTCAGACTGATAGTTATGATAGAGTATTTGTTTAATAATGAGGCTGTAAGGTTCTTAAGCAAGTTTCTCATTCTATAAGAGCAGACCCATTAACCTCATTTGTAACTTAAATTCAACAGAAGCACCTATATGCTTGGTTTTGGGATTAAGTACTTGCTACGTGGGAACCAGGGATTTTATAATTCTATCTGTTTGTCAAGAGTCACAAGTGATAGGGACTCTATACACTGAAACCTGAAATGCCCTGTCATCTAAACTTATCTACATTTTTTAGTGGATTTTTGTCATTTCACTTCCAAAAGGTACTAGAATGAGAAGTATTTTTTAGGTATTTATGGCTCAAAAAGAGGTATAATCTCTAAAAGTTTTACAACTAACCACTGCTCACAAGGTTTGTCAATCCATCAGTGCTTGATTGACTCAATTGCTTTTAACAGCTGAGATGATAACATCTGACTAATCAAGTTTAACTGTAGACTATCCTTAACCAAAATCTGCAGTTCTTAAAGTCTACTTTAAATCTTGATTGGACTGCTCTAGTTACCCTTTGTATGATTTTGCATAAATATTTTAACTACTATGTAAAATAACACATATTTTTGGTATAGAGTATTACTATTTTGTGTCCATCAAAAATATTGTGAAGACAAATTTTATGGAGAATATTATTAATTTACATGTTTACATGTTTTACATTATTAAAGATAAGTATTAATAATAAAATGTACCTAATGTTGAATCTGCAAATGGGAGTTTGCGGCACATATCAAATAACTTAGAAGATGTCCATGGATGTTATATTCTGTACTGTTATTATACCACTCCACCACTCTCAAAACACTCTCTTTCTCACACAGTGGTTGCTATAAGCTTATGCCAACTTTATCTTCTTTCTACGACACAAAAATTTAAAGAATTGTCATTATACATACTGCACCCATAAAATCATGTATAGTATTGTAACATGTCTCTTGTGGGGCACAAGGAGAAGAAGAGGAAGAAGAAGGAAAAAAATAAGATTGAATCTGTGGTGTGATGTGGCTGAGGAGAAAGAATCTGCTGTTTCCAGCAGTGGTAAATCAGGTGGCATTCCCCAAAGATTTTATCCTACACCCGCATATGTCCCCCTACAAAAATAATCTAATTTCCTTTCCATCCCACATGCTGCTTTCCCTGATGTCAGTGCAGTGAGGATATTATTGACAGAGAAAAGTACTAAGAGTAAGTGCTATTAAGAGCTTCTTTTGTTACAGTTAAATTGATTTTATAGTTAAAATAAACCTGAGCTTCCTTTGGAAAACACACACAACTACCTAGTGCAATAACTTTGCTTAACAATTCAGCTGCTCAGACTTAACCATCCTATTCTGGGTTCAGTACTCTTCCAAATGAAAGGATAGTCGTTTTACAGATATTTGTTCCTTGAAAAAAAAAAAAAAAAGCACATTTTATTCACTAGATCTTTTATTTTCCCATTCCTGACCACAATACTTTTTAAAATTCATTAAAAGTTTGTTTCATCATGACGTCTTATGTTTTCTACTGGATTTTTTTGGTGGAAATATATTTGTACCCACTTTAATAAGGTTAGGATAAAAGGCCTAATTTTCTTGTGAATTTCAAATAAATATTGTTTGGAAAAAAATAGTGGCAAATTCTTCAAATAGACTTTAGCATCCTAAAACCTACACACACTTTTCTATAACCCTATATTGTCAGATATTTCAGGAAAACACTATGATAAAAACAGAAAGTTGTAGAACACTCCAAAGAGACAGTGAGATTCAAAATACAGACATTTTTCCTCACTATAATTGACTCAAAGTTGAATTTTAGTTTTAGCAATATCCCTGACATATTTTTAGTGCTTTTCTTCCATTTCACTAAAGGATATGAACCTCCCACACACATGACCAGAGTAAACATTATTTGTTATCACACAAAGAGTTCCTTTCATGTTCTTCCACTGAGACTAAGAAGTTCTCAAGAGACATTAATGATCATTTTTACATTATACAACAAACACAGGATGTGGCAGCACTTTCACAGAGATGTCTTCTGCTTTGTTGAGTCCATTTGGACCCCTTTTGCTCTCCACACGTGCCCACCTTTCATGATTCCATAAAGTTTCAAGTCATAAAGTACAGGACAAAACATAATCATGATATGCTATCTACTTTTTATTTTTTCAAGTATATAATATAAATGTTTTAGTCCCTTGACTAAAGCACTGTGTACATTCACAAAATATATTCTATAATATTTAACATTTTAATATACTTCAATATAATTTAAATACTAGCAATATAATTTACGATATTCTATGGGGAGTCTATAATGTAAAGGTACTGCAGAAGATTAAGTATTGTTCTTAGTATTGTTCTTATTTTGCTCTTTTTGCTATTTTGCTATTTTTGTCAGGCAGAATTTTGCCTTTTCATAAAATGGAAACCAGACTGGTTCGATACAAGAGTTCTGAAAAGAAATACAACCCTCTTTGCCTCTGTAAAAAGGAAAATCCCATCACTGCCATAGCACTAAACCTACTATCAGTGCTTCCCTAAGTAGCTGCATTCATAATGTTATCTAATTTACTCTTTGAACTGTATTTGCAATACTTTAAACTATTTAACAGCTAATGCTCTTTCTCTTATATATTCTGCTGTATGGTAGTAATTAAACTGCAAATTGCAGCACCTGTGCATGCTGTTTTATTTCACTTCACAGTTTCCAGATGGCATAGAACAGATGATACAGGCACCAGGAAAGTATCATTTACAATGGGGAAACACTTCAGCATGTGTAGCACTCGGTCTCGCCACACTGCAGCTAGTGTTCTGCAAAAAAAGTCTCGCAACTATATAAAGATTACAGCAGGAAAAGGCACAATTGCTGACCAAAGGTTTCCCCTTCCTTTAAAAATATGTGGAGGCAAGGAGAGCTTTCCTGCCTCTCTGCTTATCCTGTGAATTAATTATAGCAACTTAAAGGCACTATCATGAAATCATGGCCAAATATTCCCACACCTGTTCTCACCAGGTCTCCCTTTGCTGGACAGATACAGATCTGCATTTTTTTTTCTCATATGCATTTGTTTTAGAAAATCATTTAAGATTGTTTTTTAAGGATAAATTGTTCAGCACCATCTTTTTTCTTTTTATGCATCAACCAAGGCAGTCCAGGCCTAATTTACTAGGGAAACAAACACAGTGCTGTCATCAGGCTGAACGGAGGCACAGGAGGATGTGGTGATCTTCAAAGCAGCTGAGATCCAATTCAGTAAACTTCTGAAAAATGATTTAAACTAACTTGTCCACCCACCTATCTATTTATATATACATGCAGAAATGGGTGTGCAAAACCACTCTATTTTATCCGTTATTTCACTTTTTTTTTTCCACTGGAAGTGGCAATCCCCCCACTTTTCATAAACTCTCGTTTAGCCACTAGAGGGCCAGTAGCTACCAAATTTCTTAGATTTACCCATTATATGGCTAATGCTAGAAGAATCTGGAGCAAGTAAAGAGAAAATATTATTTCTGGCAGTTTGTCAGAGATTTGTTTAGTTTGCTTGCCACTGGACACTGCTCAGGGAATCTCATTGTTTGAGTTCTTATGAAGCAAAGATTTGAAGAGCAAAATGCTGGTGAGAGAGAGAAACGTGTAAGCACATATATGAGACATGGCTCGTGCAGTTTATCATGCACAAACCTTCTCCACACACATAGGTGTGCTAACTAGATGCCTGCATGAATGACTGCACGTGCACACAGACGTATGAACTCAGCTGCAAGTTGCCCTAAGTTGTGAGAGAGTTTGCATTAGATTTGCAAGGATGATTGCTGGTTAGGGTCTATCCACAGCCTTCCTTACCAAGAAACAGTAAGGACACACCTATGGTATAAAATTAGTTGAAGATGTTGTTACTTTAGATTATTTTTATATTTTTATTTTTAGATTAAGTCTGCTTTGCAGCAGTTTGGATAAAAAAAGTTTAAACTCTTCTGCTCGAGGCCATTAAAATTGATTCAACACAGAAGGATGTCTGATGGAGCTTCATGAATCTACCTCAGTAATATCTGCTGGAACGATTTTCAAGTATGGGCTAAAGTGCATTCCTGTGTATTTCCACTTAAGTCATCTGCCAATCTTAATACTTATTCCTGAGGGAGGAGAACTTCCAGTGCTGTTTTTCATTTAATTTGCAAGGACATCCTGTTTAGGTACTTATCAAAAGAACAGAAGAATGGATGCCAAATACCACAAGCCTCGGTTTAGAAAACTTAATGGGTCAGACTAAAGTAATAAGCTATATTTAAAGGAAACTGCAGCATTCTTCCTTTATAATTAAATATAAGATACTTTTTTCAGGCCAAATACATTTATGCATGTCTCAACAGTAAGTATACTCTCTTTCCTAAGCATCGAAGGACTTTGCTAAAAGTTGCTAAATTCCACCAGTTTGATGACTGAGGATGAGATCCAAAAAATCTCCACAAAACAAGTGAGCTATATGCAGAAACCATGATTGACTTAGGATAACAGTTAACTTAGCTGCCTAACCAGTCATAGACCCCAGGGATCAATGCAGAATATATATGTAGATGCTTGAAGTTCTACTACCATACTTATTTAGAGATACTTTGTCTCTGCTCTACAGCCTGAGCTGGGGGATCTTGGTGCCTATGTCTCATACTTCAGGCTGTTTGGATCCAGCAAAAGAGGCTTCCCCACGGCTCCCTCTGTAGAAGAGAGTTTGTTGTGGAGAGAGAGAGGGATGGAGGGAGGAGGATTACAGAACACACCTAGAGTGGCACCAAATTCAGCACCAAATTCAGCATGCAGTACGCCTGGCATTGGGAGAGCCACTTCGAAAAGCAGCTCAGCAGAGTCCATGGGTTTGTCCTAGCCTGCCTGTATTCACTTCTTCTTTCAGGAAGAGTGCCCAGCCACCAGCCTGTGTGCAAAGTGGGCGCTGGGGTGGGAATGTTCCACCTCTCCTTTGACATGTTTGGCTACTATGCAAAAATCCATCAGGGAGAGGCACAAAAGAGAGCCTGAGTGTTGCCTTATGGTTAATACACTTGCATTCCCCTGGCAGGGGAAGGGGGTCTTATGTCCCATTCCTTGCTTAAGGACCTTGCATTTTCTGCATTAAGGAATCATTGTGTAAAAATGCCTTAACCTTCACAGCAAGAACTAGAATGCAAGGATAAAAAAAGGAGAGGTAGACAAGCAGGTACTTGTCTCAGTGTACTAACAAAAATTGCCTTATTTCTTATACTAACACTCTGCGAAGTGTATTTCTTATACTAACACTCTGCCCACTGGCTTCATAAATATAAAAAATGAAAAAAAAAAATCCTATCCTAGGGAAAAGAGTTAAAGAACCAAGTCTGGGGCAGAAGTTCATCCTATCCTGGGTTAGACACCTAATAAAAGTTCAATGAAAATAGAAAATATCTATAGATGAAAATATCTATATTAGGGATATCCAAAGTAAGCAATAATACCTTCCATTTCATGCTCAGGCCTTCCTTTTAGCTGAATAATCTGATGATTCAGATCAGATCAGATTGAAAAATAAATAAAAAATATAACATATCCTGAATTTTATCTCTACAGCAAATAAAACTTGACTGAAGGGACAGATACAATTTTGGAACCTTTTCCTACTGATGTGGGGTAAAATAATTATACTCCATATGTCCTGATTTATTGCAATTAATAAGATATGAACACCCATTGCTTTGAAAAACAGATGACATCATAACACTCTTTTAGAGTGAATCCATGGGTAAGAGTTTTCAAATGCATTCTTGGAAAAGGAGAGGAGAAAACCTGTTCCAAAGAGTCCACTAAAGACTGATATCTAAAGTTATCTTCATGATTTTGTGATCTATATGCAAAGAAAGGAAGGGTGGAAATGTTTATTCAGTATTAGATTTTCTGGCCCCACAACAGTCTTGGCCCTTACTTGTACTTTTCCAATGCCCTTCTGCTTCTATACAGACAGCTCACATACATAGAGCTGGAATTGCTCCCTGCAGGAAGTATTAACCCTGTGCACTTCTGCCTCTTGTCTCCAGATCTAGAACAAGAAAACAATGGGTTGCCTGCCAAGAGCCCATATGGGGCTAAAGAGCAGTCGGTAGGGCTTGACTATTAATGAAAAGCAGATTACATTTTGAATCTGAAAAAAAAGCCTTTTTTAAAATCTCTATAGAATGTGTTTCTACAAGTTTATATAAGACAGCAAGTCTGTTACTAAAAAGTAAAAAATGAAAAACAGGGCGAGGGAATTCACATAGGGGAAAAAAAAAAACAACAACTTAACACTGTTAAAGTTGTGACTCAGATGAATGGCTGCCAGGAAACTCAGAGTTAAGGATGACATTCCATTACAAGCTCATGCTGTTGTTCCTGTCTTCTAGTTCTCACAGACGTTGGAGAAAAGGACCTACAGTCTGAATTGTCCTGTTTGTGTCCGCTGGAGTTCCTACTGCGACCCTTTAAATGTGGCTTCACTCCGTCTGACCATACTTCATTCATGAGCTTGAGGCTTACAATGACCCATTTTGAAATGCTGCATTAGCTGCTGCAAGATCCAGTTTGTCACAATAACTGACCATTAGCCACAGAGCAGTTATTTAGTCATCTCCAGCAGCACGAAGCTAATTTTTTTTTCTTTCCTTCATGTTCAGTTTTTTAAAAGGATATTGGCCACAGAAATATTTTACTAAGAAATTCTATCTGATCTGGCACTGTTCACACTCAGTCGGCAGAGCTCTCTCCAGACAAAGCGGCGCTCATTTGCTGAAACGCCAAAGCTATCATGAAGTTATTTTTAAAATTGCTAATTGTAGTACTACCAGAGAGCAAATCTGGCAGGGGCATCAGTTCCCCCTGTCATGAAGGACCAACATATCCATCTAGTCTATCACCTGATGCTTTGGAGGCAGAAAAACTGGTTCAGCTCTCCTGTGACAAGGAAACAAATCAGCCCACTCTTTTAGCCAAGTGATGTTTGGCTAAGCAGCTTATCAGAGTATTGCAGAAACTTGCTTACAAGAGTAGATGCCTAGGAAGTGAAGGTCAGAAAGGATTAAAGCACACTTCAGTAACACTTAAAAATCATTGCAGTCATCTTGGGGATATCATGCTCTCAGTTAGCTTAACATAGACTTTTTTTTTTTTACTCTTCTCTCTCATTCCATTAAGACTATTAAAATTTAAAGAATTAATTTACAGTTATGCAGGCATTCCTATGCATCCTGAAGTTCGTTCCTATCAATCAGCTCTTTATGCCTCTCCACAGAGGCCGGATGTTTGCAGTTGCTGGCAGCTGTTGTTCAAGGCCCAGCTAACAGCTGATAGACTGGCAGTGTACATTGAGAGAGTGCACCCCAGAGCCTGGGAAAGGTCCTAATGCTGAATGCTCTCAGCTCCGCTGGGTAATTAGCTTACTACATGCAAGATTAGAAAACTAGTGCTGGAGATAGTTCATCTGACCTGCTTTTCAGAAGTCATTAGAAATTAGAAATGGTAATTCTTTCACAAGAAATGCAAAGAATTTTGTGAATGGGACTTGTTGGCTTTCTTTACAGAGAAAGTCTGTGTTATGATTTGGACTCTTCGGAGCATTTCTGGAAACAAACGGCTATTATTTTACGCTTGCTCTCTGCAATGAATAAATATATTACTTATAAAATTCTTTACAAATAAAGTTATATGTACCTGTCTCTGAAACCTGTGAGTGCTGCAAATTTCTATGCTTAACCTCGCTCTGGTAAATTATTTTTAATTATCTTTTCTTCTCCTTTTTTTTTTTTTTTTTGTTTTTTTGATGGGGGGATTGTGGGAGGGTGGGACACAGAGGAAGGAACTTCAAACAGTAAGGCTCTCATTCCTTCTGGATCTGATCTGAAAAATAAAAAGTGAGGAAACAAGTTGTTGTTTGTAAAAATAGAATCCAGGTTTCAGTTTTCACTGTTGTTTATGTTCTGTGGAAATCTCCATATTCATTGTAGAGACAAGGTCAGACCCAAAGCCAAATGGGATCAAATTAAGTCTTTGGTGGCCTAAGAAGATCTGCTCTAATATTCAAGAGTATCTGTATGGATGGAGGTGGGAGGGGGAGTGAACATACCATCCTTTTCCATGTCCAGCATTTAGACTAAGCTTTTTTCATAATCACGAAGTTCTCGGAAATTCTGATGTAAGCATGGCAATAAAACACTGTCTAATCCAGTACTAACATTAGTTCCCTCTATATTCTGGCAGTATTTTCATTGATTTATTTAAAAAAAAATAATTATCTACTTCACAGATGTTTTAGGAAAACATAGCACATAGCATATAGCACATTCTCTAGAAAAAGTAAAGCATTATCATAAATAGGAGTCCAATCACAAATAGGAGTCCGATGTCCAAGCTCTTAATCAAAAACTCAAAGGTTTTAATGAGGTATGGATATTACAAGTCTTTTGCAACATTAAAATGCTTGGCATGTTTAATTCTTAATATCAGTGTCTACCTGTGTTTGGACTTCAGGGACGTTGATATCTATGGCTCATGTCAGAAACCACCCATGAGGTATCAGTAAGATCTGGGCTTTCTGAAAGAAAAGATACAAAGAAGTTGAGCAGATTTAGGAATAAAGGAGGAGGCTGACTGTTTATTCTTTTTCTTTGTTGTATTAACTTATTGTAATTTCAATTTACAGTTACACTTGCAGGTATAGAATCTTATTTTTAGCTGAAGACCAGGTTTAGAAGAAAAGAGATTAGAAGCAGATGGCAGGGAAGCAAAAGCCATATATGTGTGTGCTCATTACTTTATTCGTTTCATTGGGAATCTACAACATGAAAGGTAAAAAATATTGACTTTTTCTGTGGCTGGAAGTGAGCTTCAAACCTGGAAAGGAAGAACAGGTAGAAAGCTGCTGACTTGAAAGGGTGAGCTCTAAAATATTACTTTCATAAGCAGATTTCTTATATAGGAGGCACTTATATTTCTACTCATCTCTGTTCATTTTGAGCCAAAAACATTTGAGTAGGAGCAAGTTAAACACAGGACAACTAATAAGTGAATGACTTGGTCCTGGTCTCTGCAGGATTAATTATTAGGGTTGAGATTATTGCTTCTAAAAGTTGGGGAGAGCGAGTGAGAAAAGCAGAGCATAAATTTTTTTGCAGTGACTAACATTCTTTTTTTTTTATTAATTTCTGGTCATTATCAGTTTACTGCATTCTGTTTAAAAGAAAAACATAACCCAAAAAGGATTTAACATCTCAAAAGGCCGAATCATCAAAAATAGATATGATTTCACAGTATGGCTTCAAAGCCACTCACTTAAAACTACAGAGATTTGCAGGTGTAAAGAGCAACCAAGAAAAAGAAGGCCGAGAAAAATAAGCTTTTTTCCTTCTATTAATTATCTCGATACAGGAGAGATACAAGGAAAAATGCCTGTGGTTTAACCTGTCCGCAGGTTACTAATATTAACAGGAAAGAATCTAGCAATGATGATCACACTCTTCCTGACATTGCTCTGCTTTTCCACCAAAGCCTACACACTCATCTCAGAAGTGTTGTATAGTGACCTATGGCCTTCTCTGAGAATGAAAGGAGACACAAATTCAGTTCATGAAGCTTTAGGTATTCAAATCATGACAATTCTATTAATCATGCTAGAATCAGTGGAGGACTGTATGGAGTAATTCTTATTCTAAAGGGATTATTTCCCATTTTACCTATTTCCTTCCATTGGCAACAAGCAATCCTAGTTCAGATACAGACATATATGTGTGTAAGGCTGACTGAAACAAGCCCAATCCTCACCCCACTCGACAATCTCCCTGTTCTTCTTCCAGAAAAGTTATGACATGACCTTCATTTCAAGTCCAAATCATCAGTGTCCAAGATAATCCGTTACATGAGCAGTCCACTGAGAACTTTCTAAGCTGCTCTAAATTAGCTGCTTTAAGAACTTTATAAATTACTCCACCCATTCCATTTACATGCTTCAGAGTGGAAAGCAAAGAAAAATAACATCATGTAACTAACAAGCATGGTTGGAAGAGGAAGGAATATTCAAAATTCCTTATTGGTCCCAAAAAGCAAGTACAGTCTTTAAGGCTGGTGAGGCACTATTCATAATTTATGAATCACTTGCAACAAGCAACAATTCTTTTATCAGAACAAAAAAGTCTGCAAAACAATAAATTTCTTCTATGTTTTCCAATTCATGGAGTGCTACTCCTTATCAACAGATAGAGCAACCTAAGTGTTCAGATGAAAAGTACAGATAAAATGCTGAATATGCTTATAAGATTTGCAAGATTGTTTGTTGTTGTTGTTGTTGTTTTGATTTGTTTTTACCAGATGACTTACACACAAGCCTCCTGATGTTTTAGATGACAAATGAGCTCCAAAGAAGATAAATCTACTGTCTGACCCAGAAACATGTGAGGTAATAACGGTTTGTACTTTTGTGTTGTAAATTTCAAGATTAGCATGTATTATATTTTAAGATGTATCTCATTATGCTATTGTATACTTCCTTCACACATCATGCTGCATCTCCAGTATCTTCAGTTTCTGATTAATGTTTGTCTCTTAATACTGTATGTTTAAACTGAGACATGATTCCTTTTTGCCCTGTAAGATCTCTTTTCAAACCAAAGTAAGGAACAATAAAGTCCTCAGATACTACAAAAATATTGACCACTATGAAGACAGAATACAGAAAATCAGAGACAAGGATGGTGAGAAGAGTGACAGTTCACTGATGTGTACCTGTGTGTGTGTCTCTGTGTAGAGCAGGTGGGAAAACATGCTGAAATAGTTCAATACATGTTGTATAGTGCATGTTATATAAATTAATGTATTGGATAGGTTACATATATGTGTATCATATATGCATATATACAAGTAATACATATGTTTTAATACTAAATTGAATAATACATTTAAGTTCAACACTACAACTAAATTTAAAGCCCTAAAGATTAAACTGGATAATGTATGGATGATTTTACCTTTTGCATTTCCCTAGAACCTGTACACATTGTATGAATTAATCAAGAATAAGAAGATATAGATCTATTCAGAGTGAAATAAAAAACATAAAAAGCAGACTTCTGTTGACTATTGAAATCAGACCTAACTTTCATTCCAACAAACATACCAGGCCATTTTTGTGTTTGTTTGCTCTAGTTAATCCTATTTTAATTTGGAAATTTTTCTTTAGAATATTATTTCAAAAGCTCTAAGCTGTAGATAGCCAAAAACAGAAGTAGTTGTTTTCAGTATGACCTAGAGTGGAATATGTTTTCACACAATATATATCTGATTTGGAGGAATCATTGTTATGAGCTGATATACATCCCAGAACAGTATTGGGACATTTGGTTGTAGTTCATCTTGGCCCACACTATTCATTATATCCCTCAGTTTTCAGGTATTTGATTCATTACTAGATCTTTTACTTTTTTGAGATGATATTTGCTAACATTGATTTTCCTTGGGGTTGATTCTGCTACTATAATTTCAGCAATAATGGTTTTGTTCACTTCCCTTTACAACATCAATATCTTTCTTTTTAATGCATTTTTGTACCAAATATTCTACACATATTAAACCACTAACTTAATGATGTTAAGTTAGTCTTTTTAATCTTTTGAACTGGAGCCTAAAATCAGATCTTAACTGTCAGTTCTTAAAACAATGAGTTAATATAAACAATTAAATAGGGATAAAATTGAAGGATTAGCCTAATCTTTTTATCATGTATATCATTTAAAAATGTGGTTTTAATTACTCTACAGTGCTTCTAGATATTGTAAATATTTTTTCTTAGGAGCTACATTTGTAGGAAAAGAATTTCTCCAGTAATCTCATTTATCCATTTTAAATGTCAGCAGATTTCCTGCTTTTTTTTTATGTTCCCCAAAAGAATATATATGTTACAATGATGTAAGTTTTGAAGAAAATTCTCTACCCAAGTCATGAATGCAGCTTTAATTAATAGAAAGTCCCTGTTCCAGTTAATTTGATTAGAAGGGCTGAAAAGGGCTGCCTATGTGGAAATTTAAATGCTAAAACTGGACTAAATATAGCACATTGGCAAAAGTAGCTTTATTGGAATTTCAATTTTTGGCAATATATCTACTTTGGAAAAAAAGGATACGGAAACATTTAGACATTCTGATTTTATCCTCTTAGTACAAAAAATACTTCCTTTTGTGGTGCTTACAGTTTTTACATTCAATATTGTGATATATTTTTATTATTTATATAATAATTCTATAATGAAAATATTAATGAATTTTACATTTTATAAACTAACTTGCTCTCTTATGGTAATATTTTGGACTTCAGACAGTATATTTTGAATCATCAGTGTCCAGTTTTATTAGAAATGAAATAAGTTCTGCCTCTTCAGCAGTTTCTCCTTAGCAAGGGCCCTGAATGGCTTAGGAGGGAGAGAGACTACACAGTGGACACTTACCTGGACGTGATTTGCTCATTCTGCTTGCGTCGTCCGTATCCTGCTTACTCACTCTACTCATTTCATGCTGTGAAAAACACTTGAGGTATAATTTTTTACTTATCTGTGTATGGTAACACAGTGGCTAACAAACAGGCTAAATACTGACTATTAAAATATGTATTCACAACTGATCTCAATAAAGTGAGTTTTGGGATCTGTCATAATATTTTAAGCCACAATAATAATTATGTGAGAAGAAAGTGAATAATTGTTTCATTAACAGAAAGACAAACAAACAAACAAACAAAAACTAAAGAAGGCAACTTCAGAAGGGTGATGACAGGTTCTTTCAAACCAGGCCTTATATTTAAGAGTTTAATTACTTAAATATGCTGTAGGCAACCAAATAAGAAAATCTTGGCTATGAATTATATACATTTTTTTCTGTCAGAATATTAGAATGAAATTAGAATATTATTTAACATATTTCATTCAACCTTTTACATATTGAAGTTGTATATTTAGAGAGAATATGGTTATTTTTCTATTTATTTCATGGTTGACTGTGGTAGCCTATTGCCAGCAATTATTGCATTTCTGGTTTTAGCTCTGTTGTTGACTAAAGTGGTGATCTTGGACAAGCATTACTTTACTGACTGTTCAGGTTGGAGGATGGTGAGGATGACTGGTATCAGCTTTATTGTTATGATAATAAGATATCAGTTCTATGGCATTTCAATGAACTTGAATTTGAACAATGAACTTGGATGGAATGTAGCAGAAGACTGAAAAGAGCTACTTCACTTACCTACATTAGCTACGCTCAGAAGAAAGTAGGGGAGTTGGAGAATCAATGTTGTTTAAAAGGAAGGTGGAAGAAGTTGATCAACAGTAGAATGATCACTTGCCGGTCTGATCCATGAAACTGGGAACTTCACAGAGTAGCATCTTTGTGCTCCTCTAAAGTGCATATAATATTTCTGTGGTAGTCTACTATGTTTCAAAAATGGCATTGTGAATGTCAGTCCACTAATACCAGAAAGAGACCACTAATACAAAAAAGTGAGGTGTTTGAAATTTCATCACAGGTGTCAAACCAGAAGAGAAGCCATCAAATTAGCCAAAATACCCTACAGGCACAGGACAGAGAAAATTGGCAGAAGTCCCCTGACAAGAACGTTCTTGCTAGAATGCACCCTATGGCTGTGACAGCAAGCACGCTAATGATGGAGCATGCTTTGAAATAATCTTTCAGGTTCACATCTGCTAGAGTTCCCTGCAAAATATACTTGATAGCGAAAACGATGACATTATGGTTTAGGAAATGTAACAACACAAATATATTGACACAATTCCTCTCTATGCTCATGGTATTGACCATGAGTAAAGCTATTTCTTTTTTTAAAAAAAAGATTGTGTAATAAGTTTAGTTAATAATGTAAAGGTTGGTACAATAAGTATGCTGTATCAATTCCTGATGTGAAACTTCTTTCAAAGCCAGGAAACTTTGAAAATTTAGTTTTCTTCGTTGGCTACAAAATATACATGCAAAATCAGGTTCATCAACTGATGTTTCCTCACCGATATTTTGTTTTTGGTCAGACAAATGCTGTACACAAAATCAGTGAAAAAGTTTATTTTGATCAAAGAATCATAGAATCATAGAACTCTTAAGGTTGGAAGGGACCTTAAAGATCATCTAGTCCAACCTCCCTGCACACGCAGGGTCAACTAGGGCATGTGGCACAGGACTGCATCCAAGCGGGTTTTGAAGATCTCCAGAGAAGGAGACTCCACAACCTCTCTGGGCAGCCTGTTCCAGTGCTCTGTCACCCTCACTGTTAAGAAATTTTTCCTTAAGTTCCTGTGGAACTTTTGGTGTTTCAGTTTGTGGCCATTACCTCTAATTCTGTCGGTGGCCACCGCTGAAAAGAGGCCAGCACCATCCTCCTCACTGTCTCCCTTGAGGTACTTGTGGACACTGATAAGGTCCCCTCTCAGCCTTCTCTTCTCCAGGCTGAACAGGCCCAGCTCTCCCAGTCCCTCCCCATAGGGCAGATATTCCAGGCCCCTGATCATCCTTGTAGCCCTATGAGGGCACACTGCTTCCTCATGGTCAACTTGTCGTCCGCCATGACACCCAGGTCCTCCTCTGCAGAGCTGCTCTCCAGAAGGTCGGTCCCCAGCCTGTACTGGTGTTTGGGGTTATTCCCCGCCAGGTTCAGGGCCTTGCGCTTACCCTTGTCAGATTTCATAAGGTTTTTCACTGCCCAGTTTTCCAGTCTGCTACTCCTCCCAGTTTCATATCATCAGCCAACTGCCGAGGGGGCACTCCATCCCTTCATGATGATATTATCATGATGGTGATGATAATCTCATAATAATCTCATGATTTTTGATGATGAGATTACTGTAATACCATCAAATTATTAGATATTTAGATCCCCTTTCTAAAAAAAAACTATATATAATATATATGGCAGGAACAGAAAATATACAGGAAAGCTGTAGACATTTCTCTTTCGGTTCATTTACATAAACATAGACATCCAATCCACTTTGAGGTGGCCCATGACAACATGCCTTACCTCCAGCTGCATGTGAAAAAGAAGTCATGTCAGATGCCCTGCTGGTTTCCTATCATCAGCCCTGAATATCTTGAATATCCTAATGCTCCACAGATGGCACAACCTGTCTGTTTAGGTGACTGAAAACAGGCATTTGAAAGAAGTATCAGGTTACATCCCAGTACCAAAATGTAGATGCATGCATTCATGTTAGTCACCTAAGATCATATTATAATTGATGGCAATCTTGTGCCCTTCAGCTGCCAGCCCACAAGTGTGTGGATCTCCCGTGGGTCTGCCCATCAGCCTGATGCAGATGTTCTCAGCCCCCCTGGAGACATCTCTAATGCTATTATCAGGTCTCTGTGAACGAGCAACTGAATCAAGCCCTAGATTTTCATTGGCATTTGATATTGGAGCTTCATTTGCATGTTGACCTCTACATTTTTAGTTTTAGTTTACCTAAACTTAAGGGCCATAATCTAATGCTGACTCTAAATGTTGTTTTTGGAAGTTTAAACTCAGCAGAAAATGGAAATTTTTTGGATGGAGAAAATCCCCTGAATATCAAAAGATTTAGTTATGACAATTTAATTAAAAGTATTTCAATATTTTATTACTTACAATTTTAAGTCATATATACATATATAGAATCAAATCAACAACCCTGCAAACCTAGAGGTTTTGGAGAGATTGTGCATCTAAGTGGCTGGGTCTCAGAATGTAAGTATTCTGAGGTCTTCCTAATTTCTGCTCAGGAAAGCGAACGTGTTTCTTTAATGTATCCTTTTGGAATAAAAGACTTTTTTCTAAGTCAAACCAAAATAAGACGGAAAAAGCATTTCTAGTTAAATCAGAAAATAAACCACTTCAAAGAAATCTTTCAGGGTCAAGACATATACTGTCTACAGTCTCTGGTACAGAAAGGGGGAGGATGTCTGTTGCTTCATTTCCCACTAGTTTGAAAACTGTCAACTGGTTGATAGTTAGTCCCATTCAACAAATAATTGACATGAAACAGCATTATGGCCTCTGAAAATATTTTTACACTGTTCACAACTGTAAGCACAATCTCTCTCTCAACATATAAGCCTTCATGCAGAACAAAGCCTCTGTGGCTGCTGCCTTTATACAATTCAAACTCTGATGTGCCAGACTTGGCATAAGCCTGTCTCTTATTAACATCAAAGACTTTCAAATAAAACAGCTTTAGTGTTGTTTGGGATTTTCATGAGCACTGCATATAAATACACATCTCTTACACTGTCATAGCTGTATTATGCTTCAGCATTAGCAATGGCTCTGAGCCACAAAGCCCTGATCCAGAGCTGGGGTTTGAATCTCCCGCATTCAAACCCACATATTTTGGAAGGTGGGTTGGCACCCGGTGTTTGGTTTAGAACCATGGAAAATGAAAACACCAGATTTGCAACTGAGTTTTACAGACTACTCTAACATCTACTGTAACTGGCTCATTTGTTCTCTCAATATCTACTGTCCTCTTCCAGGCAGTTTGTTCTAACCGTGATGTATCTCCTTTTTCAAGAGTAGATGCGCATCCTTTCAGACATTTTGAGCAAAATCTTTAGTAAGATGGAAATCATCCTAAGGTAACTTCTAAACTTTTAAGTGGAGATTTTTAAGACTTTTAAGTGGAGAATTCAGATGCAATTAGTTTCTCTGAACCCTTTTCTAAAGCTGCCTATCAAAATCTCATCTTACATGCTTTTAATATTAAGCCTATTTCTGATGTTTGACTAAATGTTTCTTAGGACCTGACTGTGGCTCAGAACTTCCTGGAAATGGCTGTATCTTTCTAAAATTTAATGACCACTGGAAACAGCAGAATTAAAGTTCACTTGCAGACTACATGCACTACAGTTTGCAACAAAAACAACAACAACAAAATATATAAATAGATAGATATACATACAGATACCTCTGGTTTTAATTTCTGTCTTCTTTGGTTCCCAGTTTGTTTCTCTTTAGGTAGAAGTAGGATAATCGAGATGATACCATAAACTCAATGGGTTATTAGCGTACTACAGTTCTTAAAAGGTTTCTGTTCTGGCAATGATTTTATGCCAATTTGTCCTTCCAGACCTAAATGCTATTGTGTGTCTTGTCCTAGACACAGTGAATTCTTTAGAAGACCTTTAGAAGACCTATCTTTAGTGGTAGAAATCAGAGTCAGTATCAGAGAAAGTAAAGTAGGAGTATCCAGAATAAGCATCTAGAATAACCATTAGGGGAGTGAAAACAGACACACTAGCCTAGAGATGCCTTTCCCACTTAGAGCTAAGGGAGGTGGGAAGTTTGGTGTTAATGGTAAGTACCTTTTTTGCTACTTACTGTGTTATGAACTACATCGGGCTAAATTTTATTATAAGACTTCCAATAAGACTTCCAGGCATGATATGTTGAATCAAATACATCAAACAATATTGACTATATCAATGAGGTTTTATAATTCTGAGCAAAATATTAACTCTTAACCTCTTATCAGATGTTAATATTAAATTAATATTAAAAAGATGAATTGAACAAGAAAAGAGGTAGTTTTGCTTTTTTATTGATTGCTCATTTTAAAATTATATAAGTAATGAACAAAAATCCTATATATAAAAATATAAAGATAAATACTTACAGAAATAGTTTGTATATAAAAAGTTGTTAAAAAGTTAAGTAAATATAACAAATAATTAAAAATAAACAAAAGAGACTTGAATAAAAAAGTTCTAAATACTCTAGTTGATCCAGAAAGGCCTTTTTTTCCCTCAGAAAAAGACATTAGAATTTTTGAATGTGCATGTATTTTTAGTATAATATCCTACCATTTTTTTAAACTTCTGAAAGTAATGTGTAAAAAAATAGAAAATATCTCTATACCCTAAATAAATTCACAATCTTATGATCCAGAAGAGGAATCTGATATATGTACTTTAACGAAAAAATGTATTTTTCAATTATAACACTGAGATTCACAAAGATTCCAATCAGATTATCAGTGCAGATGTTTGTCACCATGTGGGATAAGGAGAGGATGATGTGAACATCATACGCCATCAGAAAAAGAAAACTACTCACGTCAAGAGAAATACTAGGATGTATCACTTGTCTTAACCGTGAGATAAATCCTTGTTTGGAAAACGCAGTAAGGTTGCTAACAAGTGTCTCAAAAAAGTCAAAGTGTCTATGATTTCTGCAGCCAAAGTGGTACACAGTGCAGAGAAATACGTATGGCTCCATGCTTAACTCCATAGTCCATATTAGCATCAGTAACTGCAGCTCTCTCTAGAGGTTCCTGCAAAAATTCTGCCAGACACATTTTTAAATCTGCTTCATTCTTCTTTTGCATTATGGCAGGATGGAAAAGGAGCCAGGTGGAATGACAGAATCTCTTAAAAACTTCTTGTCAACACTTGGGCCCTGATTGCACATGCATAACACAATGCACTGTACTTTACAGGCTGTTTTGGCTGTGGTGCCAAGAAGCTCAGATTGAACATCACCAGAAAGAAAATAGAAATCCTATTCCACAGTGAAAAACGTGTTGAGGCAATTGTGTGCATCAACACAGCTCAGAAAACTACGGCTAAATTTTGCTACTAAAGCAGTGCAAAGTAGTCTTGGATTATCCTGACAGATGACAAAACTACATCAGATATACGAGTCAGCTCTCAAGAGATTAAAACACCGTTGCTAGAAAGAAAGAGACAGATAACTGCCTACATATTTACAGAAGTTTGGCAAGTTACAGGAGTTTGTAGCTCTCTCAGAGTGCATAGTTTTCCTGCTTTTGTTGGTGTAAAATGAGAAGATAAAGTCCTAAACAATAAGACCTTGTTAAGTAATAACTGTCAAAGCAAAACTTCTGCAGATGCAAATATACTTGGTCTGAGCATTTTATGCTTAGTCAGATAACAGATGCCCAAAGTCCTTCTCTATAGCCAGATAAAATGTAATCCACAGCTGGAAGGTGGGGCTGCTAAAATGTCAAAAATGCATACTTGAACAAGTCTTTGGCTGTGGAGCATTTGCTCCGTAATGGTGGGGAGACTTCAGCTTAAGACCTTCTGGTATGGTGGAGAGAATGTATCAGCACTATCAAAGCCAAGGAGTTTGAAAAAACATCCAGGTTTTAAGTTGCTAGAGAAAAACTCAAGAGGGAGAATAATTTCTCCCTCTTAAATGAAATCTGCCTATGATCAATAAATAAGAAACAATTTTATCATTATTTAATAACATTTATGCCACCATTACTAAATATGCTTTCTTAATGTTTGAAAGGAAATAGGACAAAAATTATTATTCCATTTTAATTCATAGGGATTTCCAATAGTAGGACGGTAATATTACGGTGTATATATCTGGAAAGACTAATTAATAATGCTTTGCCAAAGTACCCATTATCATTTCCATTGTGCTCCTTTCAGGAAGTTTTTACATATGTATATATATCCCTGGACCTGCTGTAAGTTTTACCACATTTGGATTATTTAATTATTTTAATAAGACAAAAATATTTGCCTGCTGAGGGAAGGATGAATATCTAGAAACATTCTGGGACTGGACCGAAGCATTTCTTTCTTTCTATTTTGTTTTAATTATATATTTTAAATTATGTTTAAGTTATATCTTTTAAAGCTAATGAGCTCATTATTATTATGTCAATAACTCTGTGAAAGTATGGAAGTGCTGCAAAAATAGTAAAATAAAATGTTCAAAACCAAAATAAAAAAATGTCTTCGATAAGAAAAGATACAAAAGCAATACTTGTGTAAAAGAAACACTGAAACTTAGGTGATAGAATATGGGGGATGCAGAGGAATAAAGTGCTCTCTTATTGAATTCATGCTGCGCTAAGGTAAAGAATTACAAAGAAATATTTAGACAGATTATATCATTAGCTGTTCATTTCCTGTTACCAAGGAAGAGGCAGTAGCCAAAATTTTCCAGCCTTCTGGCCCTTATTGTACATCTGCTCTTGTATTGTTGTTTAGCACACTAAGTTCCCATTGACCAGGGACTGAACTAACATATTTGTTCCCCCCAAAGACACAGACAACAACAGATGTTTTAAAATGTGCGTTATGTTATTTTGAGATTTTTTGGAGGCAATCGAGTGTAGACAACACATATGTAGCCATAAGGTAATATACCTTTCTTCCAAGAACAGGAAAAAACTTGTCTCCAGTGAGTAAATTAATTTGTTTGACCTGGGTATTTTATATTAGAGATATATCTTTTCAAATTTGTAGTAGATTTCAGCTTTTATAAAGAAAGATACATATCTGTCAGGTCACCGAGCTAAATTCTATCTGTTGTTTGATATTGTCCAATACACTACAGAATTCCAATGATGCTAAAGAGATTTTGCAGTCACGGCATAAAAAACAGATATGACACAATATAGAGATACTAAACAGAAGGTACATAGCTATCAGATTACTGTTTGAAATAATGTTTTTCACATTACTATCTTAAATATACAATAGCTCAGCAAGGATAAGAAATATGTGCAGACCTATAGATCCCTTTATCCTAAAATTTTGTTGCTATCTGTACTTCTGCACTTCATTTTATTTCTCATGAAATCACATTCATAATAATACTCCTTCTTTAATTTCTTCAAGACGTTATTGGCCTCTATGGTAGCTGAGGAGTGCTATTGTTTTCAAGGGGAAAAGGCTACAGATGTTTTCATTATGAAATAATGAGTAGTGTTCTACTTGGCAGCATAGAGCAACCCTTGAAATAAGCAAACAAGTATCTTTTTAAAGGCAACTTCTCTGCTCTCTTCAAATTTCCTGAAAAAAAAAAGGAAAGAAAGGAAAAAAGAAAAAACTAATTAGACATATCCATTTCAAAGGTAAAATAAGAATATGCTCATTTAACTATCATCTGATTTACAATTCAACAAACTCAGATTTTTTCTTAAAAAAAAAAGGCTTTCAGGTCTTATAAACAAAAGGAAGCAACCTGGACAAAGGTATTCACTAGAAATATTTCTTTTTCCTGTAAAGGAAAAGGGATAAAATGGTAAAGCAAACAAAGACTATAAATCAGATGATTAAAAAGTGCGTATTATAGAAGAGTTACTTTCTATTGGGAAAGCAGGAATAGCAATATTAGCAAAATATAGCAAGCACTCAACTTTTGCTACCTGTAGCAGGGATGACTTTAAAGAAATAGCTAAGCAGCCAAGGGCTAAAAAGAAGAGCCCAATCACATCTGTCAGAATTTCTTTTAGCTTTCTGGATGGAGATGTGCCATGTTTACTTTTTTTTTTTTTTTTTTATTACAGAGGAAAGGTTTAGAACAATTTTCATTATCTTTTGGTGTATTCTGAGATAATCTAATAATCTTTCTTTTATTCTTTTGATTCTGCTAATTTTGATCCCAACTTTGCAGGCAAAAATAGGGTATGTGTGAGTTGTGAGTATGTGACTTGAAAACAATCTCTGAAAAAATACTTACCTTTACCATTAACATGTTCACTTCTAAGTTTCATGTCGAAACTTATTTGAACTGGATCTTAAAATCTATGTACAAATGTAGCTAAAGTTCTTTGAATGCCAAAGCCTCTGTTATGCAGCGAGCAAAGGAAAGGACTTCATATTTCTTCACATTTTTACGTTCCTTCCAAATGCCTGTAGAAACCAGCCTTTTCTTGCAGGTCTGTTTTCACACCTGTTAGGATTTTTCATTTCATTCCTATTGTCTCTCCTGTGATCATTTGTTTTGCATCCAGCTTGGTTGCAAAGGAAAATTCAGACATCAGTATTCTTAGGTAATTAATTCACTTATTCTTTATATAATTTATATAATTTTCTCAGGCTCTTTGGCTTAAATACTGAAGTTTTTCTTTTAAAGTTAACAAATTTGTTTTTGAGCGCTGTGTGTGTGTACTTTTAATTCCCAAAAGCTAGATCATCTATTGAAGAAAAATTGCTAATAAAGAAAAAAAAAACAGAAAGGTTATTTTGAAATAACTAATCAGCCTGGAGAAGAGAAGGCTGAGAGGGGATCTAATCAGTGTCTATAAGTACCTCAAGGGAGGGAGTGAGGAGGATGGTGCTGGTCTCTTTTCAGTGGTGGCCACTGACAGAACTAGAGGAAATGGCCAGAAACTGAAGCACCAAAAGTTCCACAGGAACTTAAGGAAAAATTTCTTAACAGTGAGGGTGACAGAGCCCTGGAACAGGCTGCCCAGAGAGGGTGTGGAGTCTCCTTCTCTGGAGATCTTCAAAACCCGCTTGGATGCCACCCTGTGCCACTTTCTCGAGGTGACCCTGCGTGTGCAGGGGGGTTGGACTAGATGATCTCTAGAGGTCTCTTCCAACCCTAAGCATTCTATGATTATATGATTCTAATCACTGTTAAAAATAAATGCTAGAAACATTAGCATTATCTTCACAGACAGTGCTCTGATCCAAGTGTTTTGACTATATTTAGGTCCTTCCAGCAGCAAGGAGAAAACACTGTTCTCCAGAACTGCAACCCTTCAACTATCAAAAACTAAAAGCAGTCAGGGAACATACACATTTTGAACTGCTCTAAAATCCCAATCATAGGTCTGATCCAGCATGAAATAGTTTGAAAAGTAACTTTGGAATGATTTGAGATACCTACAATTGCGTTTTAGCTCTTATCATTTTTTTTGATGGGCTGTATTTGACTACCAAATCCAGGGATATCAAGTTCAGGGTGTAATAGAGACTGTACAATGATAAGTCCCTGGAGTCTCCCAACAACTTCACTGCTTTTTTTCAACATCCATTGCATTGAAATGCTGCTCTTACAAAGACAAGCTGGGGACACCAGAAAACTTTGCTGGAAACTTTATCAATGGGAATCAAAAAATTAGGAAGAAAAATGTGTAAGCAACTCTCCAAGTAGCACGTTCCTTTTATGCATCATCCGAAAATACAGTATTTCTCAGGCATGCTGAATTTGCTCTCAGGAATGCTCAGGTCAAATGCCTGAGAAGGCCACTGCTTGCCAAAAAGTCTCTGGCTTTCTGAGCACACACGGAGCACTTCTGCTGTGCGTGCAAAGCATGCTCTCAGCAAGCAGTCTGGTGACTTAGAAAGTAGCTGAAAAGGCAGAGGTGAACTAGATGCTGCTATTGCTGCCAGAACAGTTTTATCTGGCTCAGAGTTTTACAGTGATGTCCCCAAGATGGTAGGAGAAACTATCAGAAGCAGGCCAGAGGTTACACAGGCTCCAAAAGGCTGCATTTCCATGGGTGACTTGTTGAGACTGCGTGTCCTAAGGTATATTGCCTGTGAAGTGTTGTCTGCCAAATATCCAGGAAGATAAGGAATCCAAGGCTCCCTGTACAGTCAATGGAAAAGAGAAAGGAACCCTCCAGAGAGATTCAGATTGTATGTATGTAGACCGAATTCTTCTCTCAGATGTTTCTACTTTCTTCTCAGTAGCTGAAGAATTAAGTTAGAACAATTATAAACCATCCTTCCAAACTATGAAAAAAACATCTCTTAAACAATAAAATTCTGATTCTCTTCTCATCTCAAATTTATGACATAGTTTACTACAGAGAAAAGCTAAATCTCGCTAGAAGAAAAATCTAATACTTAGTCACCAGAGATCACAACGGACAAATGACAAAATACAAAAAAAAAAAAAAAAGTTTTTTTTTTTAGCTGAATAATACCATTTAATTTATAAGTAACAATATACAGGCAGATTATCAAAAAATACAAACTCCTTTGAAACACAAACCATCAATGTTTAAATAAAATATGGGAAGTGAATAAGTGAATCAATTTGCTACAATTACTGCACTTCCCCTTACTAAGTAATTCTTTACTGTGTTACTTTCTCATATTAACACAGTATTAATCAGCAGTAGTCCAAAGGACATGAAGATACAGTTCCTTACAAATATATTCCAAATGTACATGTATACTCTTTTTTTTTTTTCCAATGTTTTCTGTTGCAGATCTGTATAGGAGTCATGGCACAGGGGAACTTTTAGGAGCATTCAGATTATCCAGCAGCGTTTTAGTCTTCTGAGACTCTGAAAAATTCAGTCAATTGCAAAAAAATTCTAATTACTAAAAAAAAATAATTAAAGATAATTACAAAGGAAGCTAAAAATGCATATGAGTATTTCTGAACCATCATATCTTACTGAGATAGTATTTATGATTTGTTTGAATGGTTAAGGAAGCAGCAATAAATTGCAAAAAGTGTATTTAAAGCCACAACAACCCACTACGCAGCATTCCTGTGCAAAGCAAATTGGCCTTTTCTCATCTTTGTTTACAACCAGCTCTTCATAGACTAAACTCCAGTAAGTTGCAGAGTTTCTGATGTCCTCTCTTTATACACAAACAGTGCATTCGCTATAAACACAGTGAGGGAGGTAGGAAATAGAACCCCACAATAGGACCTTGAAGAACTGACCTCTTACATGAGGAACTGTTTGATAATGAAAATCAGTGGGGGTGACAAAAGGTAAGAGAAGCTTAGAGCACTAATGATTTAAGCATGAAAATATCAGCTTACTCCCTCTGACTCCTGCAGTACTGAAGCCTACAAAGAATTTGTTTTCCATCAGAAACAGAAGCTCATTTGGAAGTGAGTTCTGTAAAAAAACATGTTTTCTTCATGCATGTGTAATTGATAAGTGCCCTACAGGACTAAGAGGGATCATTTTGATTTTAACAGAGTTTTCTGTGTTTACACAGCTTCCAAGCTATTTCCTAAGAACTAGAAAGCCTATTTTATATGCCATAGCTTTCTATTATACAGTTTACAAGAGCTGAATACATATTAATATGACTTTTTTAACAAAAAAAAAACAACATTCAAAGGCATTAGTAGTATTACTTAAATTTACTTCTCCAGATTTCAAGCAAATAAACTAAAAGAAATATTAAACACAGATCACGCACTACTAGTGCTATTTAAGCCAATATAAGAGGATACATCTGTCAAATATACACCTACTTTGGCACTTGTTGCAATTTCTGGTTTAAGAATTAGGTGGCCATTTCAAGCCTTACACAAATTCTAAGCTTTAAATAAAAACACTACTACTTATACCTTGCTGAGTAATTGAAATTTCACCAATGCTATGCTACTTACAAATAAATCACAACCACTCCAACAACAAATTCACTAAATTCAAAAGGACATCTGTTTCTTTAGATAAAACCTGGTCTAGAAATTGTAATGAACTTTAGAGAGAGGAAGGTTTCTAACATGTAACTTGATTGATTACTTACTTGTGACAGTTAAAGACCATTTTAACTAGGAAAGAGACTAAAAAAATAAAGGAGTTGTTGCTAGCCTGCCCTGTTCCCTAAAAGCTTTGCCTGTTTTGCATACTGCTGAAAGAAATTCCATTAAAAGCCACTATATGATCTACTTTGCTGTTAAGCAGAACTGTCACATTACTGACTCATTCCCTGGCCCCTAGAAACATCATCCCCTAGAGACAAAATATCAGAAAGCTCCTCAGGAAAGGTAGACTAGACTATACTTCTCTTAAAGATGATAGAAAGTAAAGAATATTGCCCATTTTTATTGTGATGAACCAAAAGTAATCCAAAGGAATAGGAATAGAATGAAAAATATCCTGGAGAAAAATCAGACTTTAGTCTGATGAACATTAGTTTTTTGGGTTTTTTTTCACTTTAGTATGGAGAACTAAACCTCTCTTGTTTGTGGCAGATGCAATAACAGGCATAAGTTGCAAGGTAAGAAAATAAGAGCAGTGAAAACTACTTGCCTATGCTTATGTACAGATTCATGTCAAGAAAATTACTTTTTTTTTTTTTTTCTTTTTTTATCTGACTGTTTTCCATGGAAGCAAGGCCCACATGGCCATGCTGCCTGGATAGTCATGCATCTTCCCATAAAGGCTAGTGAGTTTCAACTAGATTTGACTAAGGATTAGTGATCTCAAACACATAAATTTCTTACAGGTTTTCCTAAAATACTTTGTTCTGAGGGAAAGAAACTTCATGAGTGACCTCACGGAAAAGAAATCTGAAGAATGACCCACTATTAGACAATAGGAAATCCAGAAATATTATATATGAACCCAACTGCAGAAATTGCCTTAATTTTACCTTGTCATTCTCTGACAAAGACAGATGTGATAAAATTTATAAGAAATTTGGTTTCATTTCACTGATTGTTTTTTTTTAATTAGACAATGAGATTTCCTAAGTATGACTAAGAATTTTAGATACAGATCTAATTTTAAAAGTACCTTTTAAGAAAAGAAAAAAGTTATGAAAAAAATATAAGCTATATAAGTAATCAAGTTTCATTTTAAGTTGACGATTTGTCTATTTGCCTGGCTAGAAGCAATTACATCCGAAGTTATCAATATGCAAAAAAAAGGAGCATGTTTTCATATTTTTCAGGCAGAAATTTTAGTCCTTATTGTGGACAAAGGAAAAAGAAAGGGCTGATTACCATACAGATGTTATCTTTATTTCAAGATCTTAATCTAGTCACATCTGTTTCATGGAAAAATGAATATTTTCCCTAGTTTTTTTCTGGAAAACCTGAAAGTTCACCTATCCTTATTCACCAGAAAAAAAAAAAAAAAAAACTGTTTAACTGATTACAAATCTTTGCTTGAAAACATCTAATTAAAATTAAGAGACTGACCTCTGCACTTATTCCCTTGACATTTTCAAGTCTTTTGTTTGTTTGTTTGTTTTTTTAAGAATAATACATCTGTTTTATGTGAAGCATATTGAAGCAACCTACTTTATCCTAACCAGACAAAAACAATAATTAAAGATTAAAAAAATCCATTTTCTTGTAATCCACCTCAAGTAATCACCAGGAAAATAAGGGTCAGTAATCACGGTTGGTAAAGGCAATCATGAATATAGTACGTTCTCCTCAGTTCAAGCAAGTATAGATCACTCTGTGTCATGCATTATTCATAACAACAACAAACTTGCTTAGTTGTAATACAGAAAAGTGGATTATTTTCTGTCTTTATTTTCCTTCATAACATTATCAAAGACAGTGTTGGCTTCTCAACAGCCATTCCTTCAGTTATATCTGCCTTACAAAATCTGGCTGGAGAGTTTCCATTCCAGCCAGTTTCCATTCAATCTACTCATTAAATTACTCTTGGCATTTCTTATGGTACTTTCTGTTCCTTTTCTCCTGTGGTCGCTATGGTCTTCTTGTGCTACCACTAGCTTTCATGCTATCATGGATATAAGCTGAGAGAAAAACAGAATCTGTAGATCATTTATAGAATTATCAGACAACAATACACAGTGGTTTGCTTACTACTGTATACATGGAATTAATGGTTACATGAGAGTATTAAGGAAGTCAATAAAACACAGAGAAATGTATGAGCTCCCTTCTAGTAAAACTCTTGGATACATTAACCAAATGCAAACAAAACAAACAAACAAACAAACATATTTCTTTGTTCTGTTGTGAAATAGGAATTAGGAAGGAGAACACAATGTTCAATTACCAACAAAGAAAAATATTAACAGGCAAATTCCAATCAGAACCAGAGCCATCTCAAAATATGACATAGGAAGTGTGTTGTTTCCTATTTCTGGAGATACTTTTTTTTTTTTTTTTTTAATTAGGTCCAAATGACAACTAAAAGCAAAATATTTTCTGACATCATTACACTTCAGTGACTCAAGATCTTCTGATGGAAAAAATGATCCATTTCATTAGATTGTTTTTCTTATTATGATAAACAATTCCAAAATTCACCATATATTAAAAACGGATTATTCATTCTTATGTTTCTTCTGAAAGATAAGCATTTATAATCTTTATAATCTGCCTTCCTAGATAATATTTTCATTCGCCTAAAATTTATGTTGTTCAAACCTGAATTACCTTCAATCTAGCTATAATTTTCACTGGGAAGATTAAGAAGAAAGATGAAATTCTGAAAATGAACACTCCCTTTATAACAGTTTTGTCTTTGTTATCCTAATTAAATTCTACATGCAGACTAATGTTGCATGATATTTCATTCTAAGATTTGTGTTATGATTTTTCTGTAATTTTATGTTTATTTTACCTATGTTCCTTTACATATGTAAATTACGATGATACCGAATAATAATACAGATAATTAGCAATGTACTGACAGCTACATATTTGCTATGGATAGCTCATGTAAATCAATTTAATTCCATAGAAGTACTAAGGATTTTTTCATCTAATTATGTGTTTGGTTTTTTTCTGCAGATTCAAAATAAATGTAATTTTGGGAGAAGGGGAAATGTAATGATAGAATACTGACCAAAAAAAATATATCCTATTCATGAATCACACCACAATAACTATCTCTGTTCAATAAAAAAGAGCAAACCAGACTTAAGCAATAACTTCTATGACATCATGAATTTGAAAAGACAAAAAAAAATTTTTGGATTAGTTTTCTTGAAAGTTTTCTTAAGTTAGTATGTGGAAAACAAGGCTATCATTTATTTTGCAGTGTGTAAATAAGACTACCAGAATGTTTACTATTTTTTTATGACAGACACACTCTTTCACTATTAAAAAGTAAAGTAATATAAGTCACACATTTACAATGGTGCAAACCTAACAGAATCCAAGTTGTTCTAACGTAATCCAAGATGACCAGTACTAGGGCCTAAATTTTACAGTTTAGACTGATTTATAATGACCTGTTCAGTCCAAGAGTTATAATCTTTCTGACTTCCCTTTTTCTCATTTCATCTTACATGGATGCCCACAACTTGGCCCCTAACAGTGAAAGAACCACATTTTGACCAGAAAATACAAATGAACTTCAAGGGTATTTTATCATTTTTTCATCTTTTCAAGACAGCCTTGCATTTTGTTGACTCTTCTTTGATAAATTCACACATAGCAACTTCAAGGAGAGGAGCACTTTACAGCAAATTTAGGGATATGCCAACAGAAGTTTCTGTGCATTTCTTAGTATACTTAGTATGCTTTGAAATTTCAGATTTTGAGAATATGAAAAACAATAAGAAAAGCTCTTAGGAAAGTCAGCTTAAAACCCACCAAGATAGTAACAGAGATATTGGAAATAGCCATTTAGATTATGTTGAAAGGAATGCATGGATTTTTTTTTTTTCTTTCTATTTCTATAATGAAATTGGTTACATATTTATTTCAGGAATTCCTTCTCCAAAGTAATTACTTCACAAATTGATTTAGTCATCTTGTTTCAGATTTGTGATCCAGCATGCACAAACATTTTGTGGTAAGTAAATATATGACATGACATATCTTTGGAAAATCAGATTCTGAGCCACTGGAACTCATTGACTTATTGAGCTAAAACTAGTTTTTTTGATTCTAAATCAACTTCTGTCTTCAAAGCTTCTTCTGCAGGTACTGAAGGAATATTTTCTTAGACTCAATTTATTCAACTCCATTCAATTTTATTTGGTTTGTGCAACTTAATTCAATGTATAACTTTTAAAATGAAGCAATCCACTGGGGGTACAAAAAGCAAGAAAGTTTGTTTTCTCTGTCATAATATATGAATAAAATCAAGATATAAAAGGAACTGTATCATAGTTATGAACCTTGATGGGCATAGTAACCAGAAACGACCTCTCCAATTTACCAACTACAAATATGTTTTTTGTATATAATATTTCAATTAGTTTCAAATGTGAAACATATTTTAACAAATTTACTTTCTTATGCATCTAATATATTTAAGATTGTTTCCAGCAGTAAGTGATATTTAGCTAATAAACTAACATGAAAGTCATAGTTTACTCATTTTTACACACCACATCTAAGTGTCACAGCACAAGTGATAGGAAAAAGTGGCATGAAGTGAACATGAGATGTATTAGCTTGCATTATTACTATCTTATAGTACTATGGAAGAATATAGTCAGGAGTCTGCATAGATTCACAATGAACTACATTATGTCATAAATATTCTTAATAAAATATTTGATATAAAAATAATGATGTTTAACAAAATAACAGGATTTATAAGCAAATTATGCTTAAATTGTTTCAAGACAGTGAAAAAGATTTAAAATAAGATCTAAAACAGCTATTAGCATTTACTTTCCCATACTGTTGATTCATTTGCAGACAAATTCACTCTGCGTATTACAGCTTTTGATAAGGACACAAACAGAAGACAATGCTCCTGTCTTCAAAAGATTATAATCATCATTTGGCTCTCATTAAGTAAAGCTGGAGCACAGCAAAACACTCTTTTGAAATGAGAAACGTCAAACTTTGTGAAAACCCACAGAAATAAAAACAGCATTAAGGTCTTTGTTAAGCAAAATGTTCCTATGTGGGATTGGAAAAGCGTTATACTGAATACATACACTGTATGTGATTCTTTGGGGTGACGAACAGCATCCAATAAAATCTCCATATGCTATATTCATAGTCTTTCTGTATCTTTTCATTTCTGACAGGAGGGAAATACTCTGTTAACATGTTTAAATGATGGATTTCTCCTCAAATAAAACCTAACCATTTATCTCTAACTGTATGTGCTCCTGCAGTGCTCTTGCACTTCAGATAAGAAGTGATATGTGATCCTTTTAAAATAAAAAGAATACAAACCAACGCCATCAGCAGTTGTGAAAAATACTGTTTTTAATTGGATTTTCTATTCTAGACATATTTGAGGGTATTTTAGTTTTCTACACCTTGAACATTCTCATCGATCAATATTTGTTTTAATTATAAATGATGCAGTAGGAGAATATTATGCATTTTTTTCATTGTTCCTTACCTCCTGTAACAATTATAGAGACAAATGCTACGGAACATATGTTCCTATTCCTGTGAGTAAAACTGTAATGTTTAAATGTATATAAATCATTGCATTGCTTTCAAGAATGTGCATGATCAGTGTAAAATCTGTAAAATCAGACCAGTCCTTCTGAAGAACAAAATTTCTGTTTCCTAAGTCACTTTGTCAATAACTTGATAATAGGAGCCAATTATTCACCATAAATGTAAGTGTTTCAGAATAATCTTTACTTTTCAATTTCTGAAATCCTTTTTTCTGTATTTCTAAATATTATCACTGAAAGAAACTAGCTACCTACTTACCTACTCCAGCACAAATCCACAATAGCTGTAGATTTGGGGACTATGAAAGTCCAGAAAGATTTCAGACTCTCACTTTGAGCCATGGATTAACTGGCTAACCAAGCCAACCACAGAATATTCCCAGAACTCATTGATCAGTAAAGAGATGATCAAGACCTACAGACATGCTGCAAGACCTGATTTAATACACAGTTAAATTGTAGAACTTATTGCTTCAGTATACTGCAGAGCCAGAATAAGTGACTCTATAAAATAATTAGGAAAATCCTTGAGTATGGGTTCCTTGGAGGCCATCAAGGGCAAATATACCTCCAGTTTCTATCTCAGCAAGTTCCTAACATATATATTTCTGAGCTGAGAAGATATGCTGTAGGTTTCTTTATTTTATCCCTTCTGTTGTTAAAGGCTGCCAACATATATGGAATATTGCAGAATATGACCTGACAACATGACCTGAACCACTACAGTTCTCCTTGTCTACCAAGTTTTTCGAAATTAACACATTATGCTATGAGGCAAAAATATTGTAATAATAAAAGAATTACGTTTACTATAACACAATAGCATTTAAAAACAACAACAACAACAACAAAAAACCCACCACCACCAACAAAAAACTAACAGAGGGTAACCTGCCATATTACATCAGCCAGAGGAGAGAAAAAAAAATCTTTCCTGCTTGTTAGGAAACTGGTCCTGTACACTCATACGAATCCTCTGAAATAACCATATATATATATGGAATATAAGAATGTGCTCTTGGAAGGAGGGAAGTGGAATACCTGATTTCATAATTAGCAGATGTAAAATAATGCTCTTCTGAACAGGATGTAGTCTCCAGTATTGGATGAACTCCCTGTTCTACAGTGGATGAGTTTTGACAGAAATAAAGTCTTTAGGATGAACCTTTCCAGGTGGATAGTCACAGGTCAAGTTCAAAATACTCAATTCACAGTATTTCCGTAGAATTCTGTGTTTCACTTAAGCTACTTATTCCAATACATACTGTCAAACTGAAAAAAAAAAAAAGAGAGAGAGCATAAAAATTACATCAATTTCCTACTGTAAAATATATTAAGACAATGTGACTAGCTTCTTGTGTCATTCAAATACTGAGTTGTCACTGCAGTTGTAGGCAGAAAAATACTGGCAGCTTTAAATAACATGTTTGATTTCTTTGATGTATATCTTTTAAATTGCAATCAGAAATATGGAATTGACATTCCTCCAAGCACAGATTATGTAAAAGTTTCTTTACATAATTGAAAATCCTTTGTCTAGAATTATCACAAACAAAAACAAGCCAAAACAGAAACAAATAATGTTGCTGCTCCTAAGGAGGTGGCATATACCATAAAATGTAAATGTGTGCATTTAAGTAAAGCCTTCAACCGCTGTGCAATCTTTAGCCTCTAAATTGGGATAACTTTTCTCCTTTTCTGAAATTGAACATTTCTGAAATGCATTAAAACATAGCCTGATGAGTATAATATTAATAATAATAGTAATAATTTGGGGAACAAGCCATTCAAAGGTTTGGTAGTGGATTTTGGAGTGTTTCCAGTTTGGGTTTTTGACCATAGGGACAGTGACTAAAATGTATTTTTATCTGCTAACTATTTATCAAACTACATTAAGTGAATCACTGGTCTCAATCAGCATCTAATTTACAAAAACCACAGTCACATTTGGTATCTATTGATACCCTTGTTTACAGTCTCAGAAAGGAGACTAAGCAATAAGTTAACTTGGGGTTGGAACTGAACTCTAATTCCTTTAGTTGGGCTGTCAAGTGGGGCTCCACAGAATGACAGAGAGAGAGTGTGGCCTCAGCAATTGTAACATGATCAAGACCGAGAAAACTGAGTCTGTCAAAAATTGAACATATGCTTTTGTTTCTCACATCCAAGTTTTAACAGCAAGAATAAAGGTGTCTGATCTTGTAGCCTGAATGCAATAGGAATGCATGCCATCCTTTCAGAACGTATTTCCCAGAATTATCAGGCTCACCGAGTAATGGTATGCCAGGGAGTGGTCTCAGCTATAGTAATTTAATAACCAGGTTGCAGAAATTATGCAGTCTCCTCAGGCAATCTATTCCAGTATTTCTCTGGCTTTCCTGTTTAAATTCTTTCTTGTAATATCTAACCCAAATCTTCCTTCCTGTAATTTAAACCCATTATTTTTCTTCTTACCTGCCATGGATATGTAAACATGTTATCCTTTCCTCTCTGCAAGATCCTTTTACACAACGTTCTGTTGATGTTCAGCCTGAATTCCACTATATCCTGCAGAACCTTTTTTAAAACCACTTGTCTTGTGTCCATGCAGCCCTAAATATAGATACTTTCACTTATACTGATGAATTACATCCTTCTTAAAAAAAAAAAAAAAAAGAGAGAGAGAGAGAGAAAAAGAAAGAATATTTTCTCAATTTTCCCCGATTTTAATTCCCTTTTGGAATGCTAATTAGGCTCTCTGGTCTGCTTGCAACTTCTGAGAGCTGCCTAGAGCTTTCTGATTTATATAGGTATCCACTATTTCACTATTACTGAGAAGGAGCTAAAACAGAACTAAACCAAAACACTAAATAGAGGTAAAACTCAGTTCTGTATATCCATTTTGACAATGAGCTGTTGACAAGTATTTTGTCATTCACCCGGTTTGTACCTCCTTATGGCAATACATTTCTTTAATTTACTTGGGAATACTCCATGTTAAACCATGTGAGCAACTTATTCAAGTCAAGTCAACATGCTCTGCTTTTCTTGTTATAGAGACTCTGCAATAAAAAAAAAAAAGGAAAATAAAGAGAAATGTTTGTTGTGATTTCTTGACAATTTATCCTGATTATATACCATATCCTATTGTACTGTTTTGATATGTATTGATGTATGATATTATTTGCTTTGATAATTTCTAAGGAAATATTTTTTCCCCCTTTAAAAGTTGTAAATACTGTTTTTTTTTTCTTTTACAGGTAACATGGTTATTCCTGTTTTGAAATACTTGCTGTGATTTGATTCTTATTATTTGATTTTAAGAAAGTCATTTGAACCTCTGATTCTGAATTGTATATGATTGACACAGAGGCAAATCCTTCAAATATCCTTTATGAATGTATGTGTATGCTAATGTATGTTCTTCCATCTCTTTGATTTTGGGATAAATGATATCACAAATCTGAAGAAGGAAAGATATCTAAAAAAAAAAAAAAAGACATAATGTCCACATACAGAAAACCTTGATGGCACAGTAAGTTGTTCATTCATCCACACCTTTAGGACATTAATAGGTACAGAATATATTATTAAATATGTAGAGGTAAGACCTCAGATAAGATTTGTGTTGAATGCCACTACTAGAAAATAAAAGTATTAGCTCTCTGCAAAGCTTAAAATCTAAAGAAAGGTCACTTTGAAAGTGATTATGGAAAACATCACGACCACCCTGCACCCAACCCAGAATTCATACCTGAACAAGCTTAAACAAGGAAGCAAACAGAACTTGATCTGTCCTCTTTACTAGGCCACCAATCAGGCAAACAGGGAAGCCAAGAAAAAGTTCTCTAGAAAACTGAGCAAGCAAGCAAATTAACATTCTTAATTCGAAGCAATTACAAGATTATTACAGGAGCCACTATTAAGATGTTACACTGACATTTTACTGGAAAAAATATACGTACTGCAAAGAGTAGGTTAGCATGAACCATACCAAACATGTACTACAATGGAATACAAATATTTGCCTAAGGAGTGGGGGAGCAATGTATGCTGCCTTAAGACAAATTTAGAGACAGTCTCTACTTAAAAAAGGCAGAAAATAAGCCTTTTCCTGAATTATGTGTTAACAACATTAAAGTTCCATAAACAATTTATTTGAAATTGGAAATTATTTGATGTTGGTGTATGCCCTTTAGTACCAAATGGGTATACTTTTGCAAAGCATTAAAGAATATCTAAAAGGCAGCACATAAATACTTCAGAAGTCCTCTCTATGTTGTTTGCAATAGATCATGTGATGTTTAGCAAATTTCTGCCAGTTACTTAAACACTTAGCCAAAACGAACAAAGAAATAAAGAGGTGGGGGTGAGGAGAGGGATCAGGAGACAGGAAGGGAGGGGAGAAGTTATAAAAAGAGAGAGAGAAACTTTTTACATTGATTGGAAACCAGAATGACATGCCAGTGCCAGTTCAAGACTCTACAAACAGCTGGAGGATATTTACATTGTAAAATCATGTTCATTCTAAATGAACAGTATGAAAACATCAGCAGAGAGAGCTTGCAGAGACTGCTAGCAGAGCCATGTGCCTCTGAGGAATTTCCACACAATTAGGCTGTGAAAATCGCAACCATTTGTAACCAGTGTACTGGCTAAAGATTTTCTTATTTCATTTTTTTCTTTTCCAGTGGATTGGAGAATGTGAGTCACTTCAGCAATTATTTTCAGAGCATGATCTTTAAAAAAAAATGTACCATTTGTAGAAAATCATTGGATATTTTGGACTGTGAAATGGTTTGTTACAGAAATCCCTTACCAGTTTTCCAACATCATCAATATTTTATTAATATCAAATCTTATACTGGTTTCTGTGGCTGAAAAAAGAAATTATACAGATAGTAGATTTGTATATAGAATGATATTTTAAAACATAAAAGAAAAAAAGTGTTATGTTCCTGGACACAGCTTATTTGAGGAGATTATTAAGAGCCTATTTTCAAAATTTGCTTGGACCTGAGACACCAGAACCATTTGTCACCACTAAAAACTAATTCCAGTAATCCTTCATCCATTTCCTTTCCACAGCACAATGGAAAGTTCCTTCTGGGATATCTAGTGTGAGCTGTGCTACCACATAGGCATGTGCCTGCCTTTTTCTTCCACCATACTCTGTAGTCTGACTGTCAGTTAGGTACTAAACATTTATTTATTTATTTATTTATTACTTTTTCCCCAGAAGTTGTTGGCATGATACAAAAATATGAAATCCTCTAACCAAGAATTATCATATACACCAAAAATTCTCTATATGCCTTCCCCAGCTGGCTAAGAATCTTATAAGGAAGGACACCAGGTCCTGAAAACTTTTTCTTTTATATTTATTTGAAAAACAGCTAGCCAGTACTGATCCTCCTAGAACTCAATAAATAACAAAAAATCAAGGATAGAATTCAGGTTGTCAATCAGATAGTAAGTGTAAAGTGTGGTAACTCCTAAATTTGTGGCTATCCTCTTTCTTATTTTCTTAATTTATCTCCTGCTCAGGTCCTCTTTCTATCTTCTCTTGCTATTTTTCATTTTGTGGCTACTTCTTGAAAACCTGCCTGGATGTGACCCTGTACCATATGATCTAGGTGCCCCTGCTGGAGCAGGGGGGGTTGGACTAGACGGTCTCCAGAGTTCTCTTCTGAACTCAACCATTCTGTGATTCTGTGATTCTTGCATTCATCACTAATGAAGATATGCATAAAGAAACACGACCTTTTGTGTATAAATTTATTTAGAAACATGAAAAAAAAACAGTGAAGACAAATTTTCATTATCCATTTATCTTCTTCTAACCTTGAAATACTTAGCTTAAATGTATCATGTTTAAACTGAGACCTTACCTTAGAATGTCATTCAAAATTTCTTGGAGGCAATCAGAACATTTTGGATGCATTGGAAATACCAACATTGGTCTAGATGAAGTGTAACTGCTTGGCATTCATGCAGTCATTATAATTGCTCCTAATTTTTACACCTAGTGGAACAAAGTGTTCTTTAGATAAACAATACATTCTAAAAGCGAAAGTTGGATATATCTCAAGACCTCCCAAGAGCATGTAAGTTAAACTTCTACCTCTACTGTCTCTATAACAAGCCAAAGAGAAACTCCTGGCACCATCACCACTTACGATCAGGTTTTCATTTCTGAAGAAAGAGGTGGATGTTGTTTGTTTTTCCCTTTTGCTCTTTTTTTTAAATTTATTTCGTTTTCTTCTCATTTTCCTTTTTTCTCATAAACATGGTATAGGCAAGGATTAGAGCACTTGCCAAGAATCTGAAGATCATTTGGTTATGTGCCCTTTAACCCAAGATACTGAACATGTCATCCATTCCTTTTACAGATCTCAGTGGATTTGCCTTGTATTCTAAGCAGAATTATAGAACATCTTTCAAACCGCTTTGTGGTCAAGAACATCTAAAGACTTTTGCTTTTTCTTTTTGACAAACGTGGTATAGACAAGAGCGACAGGAAGCCGGCTCCCACTTCTACTTCTGTCATCATCCATTTATTCAATTTTTATTGAAGCAGCATTTTCCTGCTTTCATGTTGCCTTTCATGTGCAGTAGATATTGCCCTAACATCTTTAAGATCAGCTCATAGCTTCTCTTCAAGCATTTAAATATGTTTTCAGCCTCGAGGTCTACAAAATACATGATCATAACTAAGTCTCTGATTTGCTGAGACCACTGTTTACCATATGAAAAAATGCTTCTGTCATCTCTCTTGTGTTTCCTAACAAGCTATCTTGTTATATGTATGCATATCTTTACTCTGTACAGCACTTAGTATATAGATATCATAGCCATTGGTGTCAAATAATTGCTTACAAAAAACAACAAAGCAAATGTAAATGCAGTTTTAGAAAATACAGAGATTTTAGGTAATCTAATCCAAGCACACAGTAAAAATACATTAATATAACTTCATTTTGGACACGAATTGTGGACAAATAATAGAAATATGATTAAAAATACCTTTAAAATAGCACTGTTTTCAATCTTGTATTGCTAGCAACTTTTGCATTCATTACTGCAGACATATTTCTTTTATTCAGTGTTTTTTTTTATTATCTTTTCCATCCTCTTTCGAACACATTCTTTGCATTTTTCCCCAATTCCTTCTTTACGTATATTTCTATACACTGAAGCTAACGGGCACTTTAAAAAAACTGTAATTCTACCTTTAGATAATTGTGTGAGCAATCTTATTTTCTAACTTTAAACACTTTGCAGGCAACATAATTTTCGTGTACTTTCTGAAACATTACCTCAGAAGCTATGGGTTTCTAGTGAAACTTAAGTGAACATAGTCAATTTAAACAGAAAAAAAAATCCATCTGCTTCATACAAGGGACAAGACATTCATGTACAGATCACTACAATCTATTAGTCTTATTTAGGATAAGAGATACTTGAAAGATTTTAAAACATTTTGTAAACAAAGCAAAAGTAAAAATGAGATTCAAAAGAGATTTGTGGTGTTTATATGATGTGGTCTACTGTCCAATGCAATCTAGGGATATAGACAATTCTTACATCCTTATTTCTCCTTTGGGATTACAGGGCTAAACCACCAAGACTTTCACAAATAAGTTTGTTGAATGGAATATATACAGTTCTTATTCTTATGTAAACAAACAGGCTATGACTTGAAGACACACAATGGCCTTAATTGTACAAACCATGTATTCCTAAAATCAATCTGACTCATAACTGTGGTAAGCAACTATCTCCGTCTTGAGTAATCTGTCAGTAAACTAATAAATTACATCAATGTGGAGAGAGGAAGAACTCCTCTTTTTATGGGCATCTGTTCAGCACCCGGGAATAGCTAAGTTCCAACTTCGTCAGCCCTAATCAAATAAGTAAATCCTTTTATGCTTAAAAGTTTCTCTAAACCTTTCAAGAAGTGAATAAGATATGGGATTTTTCATTTGATTTTCTCCTCATGACAGCTTGAAAGCAAGCTAATATGCAAGTAATGAGAATTTCAGTTCCTGTCTCAGTCCTGCAGTCTCTACTTTAACTAACAAAGACCTGTCCAATACTGAGTATTATGCTACAGGCATACTATGACAGCAAAGCATCTGACTTGGAAAGCTCTGGGATCTTTAACATCACTGGCACATCTTAAATAAGTGCACATCTTAAGTAAGTCCTTCTTACAAATAAGTCCTTAAATAAGTCCTTGCAAATAAGTCCTTAAATAAGTCCTTCTTGCACAGGAGCAAGAATTAAAATATTCGTTTACAAAAATGCTCACTGTATCTTTCTATGAACTCTGTAAGATCATTAGCATCTTCGGCAGCCCAGAAGATAACATCCAGATATTTTAAATATCACAAAAATAACTATTTATGACATGCAAACTGAATCAATAAATGTGATGAAGCAGTCCTACATTTAAACTCAGAACATGTGAATATTAAAACCTTATAAACGTGTTAAAAAGTCTCATGAAAAAGACAGTTGATTTCATTAAGGAGCAATAAGGAGAACAAAGCACACATTTATAACAGCAAATTCAGACGTAATTTAATAGTTATCTCTCTGTTACCTAAAGCAAGATCTTTAGTCAATTAAGGTTCTCCTTTATTTTTTATTTCAGCCAAAACATCAATAGCACCATAGTATACGATATGAAAAACATCAGGAATTACAACCAAAACAGTGGTCATGGCACAAACCTTGACAGCAGAGAATAAAGAATAGTTTCTACCCTAAACACTTTAAAGACAGTAAACAAAGGGTTAAGAGAATAGAGAAGACAGGGTTCATGAATGATTTTCCGCTGTCATATTATTTTTTCCATTTTCTTCCCATTTTCTTTGTTGCATGGTGATGCTGGGAGGAGATGAAGAGGGGACAAAATGCGTGGTAGAAGCAATGGAAGAGGGACAAGATAAGAAGGAAAGATACAACAAGGGCAGTGAAAGTGAGGCTGAAGTGAAGCATCTGCGAGGAAAGGGGCAGAAGGGGTTTGGAGCAAACAGCCAAAATAAACTATAAATAAGAATACACACATATGCAGAACTTTTTATCTTCAAAGCACGGGAAAAGTATATCTAATGTGTAGTTGGACTTTTTTTGCCATTTCAATGTGCTTGTTCTTCAGAAAAGTGTTTATAACAGGAAAATGTAAGTAAACCCTTGAGGGTAAGAGAGTGAAAGGAGACCCTCCAACTGTCAGGTCTTTGTACTGTGATAGTGATTTTTTTCCATGTGTGTGCATGACAATCATACAATACTTACTTAGAAGGGTTAGAGCACCATAAGAATACACTGCACTTCAATGATAAAGAGTTAAAATTACAAACAAGGAGGAAGACCTGATTATGACACTTCAGCCTGTGGAGGGAGGAGGGATAAGAAAAAGGCCCATAGAATCATGACTGGCATGGAGGTGAAGAGGAATGATTACTTCACTGTCCCTTCCCATATTAGTGCATAGGTGCATCAAATGAAAACTAGCAGGAGACCAATTTGAGGCCAAGAACAGGACTTCATTGCAGTTCACAGGTTGTGAACCAAATAGTATGGGAGGAAGTAGATAATGGTTTGAAAACCACTGAGCAAACTCATGAAAAAAGAAACCTAACAGGACTACTTTAAGTTCTGTTAGAGGTCTGTTTAAAGACCTTTATATTTAAAATGCACAAAATGACTTAAGATTCTTGTAAGGTTGTCTAAGTATGCTAGAGTACTCCTGCAAAGGGTTTTTTTTCTATCCCAATGGCCAGGACACTATCAGAGGTAAAAGGACCCTGTGTGAGCTGATCTCTCTTTCCTTGGGTTATGCTAACAAGTGTATCATTTCCCCATCAGACGGTGTGCAAAAGTAAGCCATATGTTAATGATCATTTAGTCAGGTGAAAACACTTTGCAGAAATGAGCTAACTCAATAGTATAAAAAAACTGCTGATTCCAAAGTTTTCTTAAAAGATTTTAACTTTAGGGTGTGAAGAATTTCTACATACAGAACAAATAAAAACATCTTTGCAAAAGTAACATGTTAACTGATTTCTGATGAAATTTACAGAATGCTTTTATAAGAGATGCAAAATTATATTACAGCCTGCAAAAGAATCTTGAATATTCCCCAGGACACTAAACCAAAGTAAGTGGTCAACAACTTTGCTGAAATTGGAACAAGTTTATTATTTTTTTTTAAAAAGTTAACAATTCCTTTTTTTTTCTTTTTCATTTATTATTATTATTTGTTTTTCTTTTAGAAACTTACCTGCAGAATAATTGTATCTCTGTTATTTCCTATGTAACAAGAGTTTGTTGAAGGTACCAAAATGCTTAATCATCAGCATAATTGCAGGAAGTTCTAGGGAGCTCAAGGGAGCATCACTGTTGTCACGTCATAACAGGGAAAGGGTGAACAACAAAAGTACCAGCGATACCCAGGCAAAACAAACAAACAAACAAACAAACACAAAAGATTTTTTTCCCCACTTTTAATCAAAACCACAGGCAAGAAAACACACATAACCAAATAACAGAACCATAGTTTTACCTCTGCATAATGAAATATTATTTATAGTTTATGCTCTATCTCACCTAATAAAAAAAAGAGTGCAAAATAGTTAATTATGAAACCACAGAGCATGGAGTTGGAAGATATCTTGTAGAGTTATGTTATCCTGTCTCAAAGATCTCATAAACCTGTATCCTTCCTAAAAGAGGTGTTACAACATAAGGACATAGTTTAAGACTCTCCTTTCACAGCCCCTTTATAATGGAGCTCAACCAGTTTTGTTGCTAGAAAATTTTCAGTAATGTTTAAACTTAGTTTCATTTAAAACTGTTTTACTTTTCTGCTATTCCTAGTGAGCATGGAAAACTGTTTATTCCTATCCCCTGTTTTTACCTCTTTGTAGCCTGCTGTTGTAGCTCCCTTCAGTCTCCTCAACTCTAGACTAAACAATCTTAATTCCTTCAATTTTTCTTCAGAGGCCATGTTTTCTAGACCTGTAATCATTCTCATTACTCTCTTTTGGACGCGCTCCAATCGGTTCATATCTTTCTTGAAGAACAAAGTCCAAAACTGGACATACTATTGCATTTGAGGTCTAACCAAGGCCAAACAGAATTTAAGAGCTACTTCATATGTCACTTAAACAATGCATACAATGTTTATACATTTCATTATGATGTTTGCCTGTACGTATATAATCTGTGCAATAACATAGCTTTGTTGACTGCGTTCAGCTTATGATCTGTTATAACCCACAGATCCTTTTCAGCAGCATGTCTATACTGTCTGTTATTCTCTATTCTGTATTTATGCAGTTAAACCTGCAAATATTTAGCAAAGTGCTTTCAGCTTTTAAAAGCTAATCATAACCTGCAATGATCAATTGAAGTTTCTCTTCTGTCTTGTCATTGCCCTTAAATTCTTACAAACACTATACTTCTAATGCAAATACTAATTATAAAATTATTTTTGGAATAAGTTTGCTAAAATGATTGAGGTAATTTGTTTTTCTTGTGGCCTTGAAAAGAAAAGGACAAAATCTATTTAAAGACCGTATACATTACACTGCATTATGTCACCTTTCCTGTTTTTTGAGGGATCATCTATAGATTATAATTTTGTACAGGTAAAGAGATATTCACTTTTGACTTCCTATAAAGATACTGAGCAAGCATATCAACAAAGATTGACTTGAGAAAAGGAGATTAATTTTCTAAACCTCTTAGTATAACGGATGTAGAGAGGGAGACTTTTAAAATTTAAAATATCTAGAGTTAGGTGTCTGTTTCAAATTACAATAGGTTCCTGTTTTTGTTTTTAATGACCAAAAATAACACATAAAACACTTACAATTAGCCTTTTGATTATCTCTGCCAGAGCTTTGTCTAGACAGACTGAGGTAACCAAGTCTTCTGTGCAACTCACTGTTAGATGCCTGGAAATGGGGTCTGGGATCTATATCTATATCTCATGTTACACAGACTTTTTCAAGGTTTATATCCCACCGTTTTACATTATTTTCATTACCTGGCACTTTTGTGCCAAAGTCTTCTTGAAAATCCCATTAGGTACCTATATGTGTCTTTAGATGCCTGATATACTTAGTTCTCAATCCTGCAAATACTTACGGATATGAGTAATTATCCGGATTAAGCATTTTCAGTGGAATCAGCTAGGCTACTCAAAAAATAAGTACAGGTGTAACAGGATTTATAACATATTTTAAACTAATTTGAATCTTTATAGTGGACCTATGAAAATTTCAAATATTGCTAACCTCTAATTAAGCAGGTCTCTAACTGGTTTGCAGAAAATAGAGATAAGTTACTGAATAAATCATTGCCATAGATGTTGGAAAATATATCAGAAAGAATCTGAATGATTTGTGGATTTTTCTAAAACACTCAAAACACAGGATATAGTGAACAATGAGCAATAGATTTTATTTTATTAGTGTTTAAATTAAAAAGTAACTTAAAAATAATCTTGTCAGATCAAAATAATTCTTCTACAAAATGTTTGCTCTAGAAGACTAATGTTTAAATTATCATTGTAGGAATTTTTACAAACAAACCAATGTTTATTTGTTTGTTTTTTTCAGAGAGTAATGATGAAGAAGTGACAATTAATACAGGAAAAATTACTGTCCAGTCTGAGATAATGAAAGAAACAGGGTAATAGTATATAGCCTATTTCTTATCACTGTAATGCCTCTCAGAAATCCCTTTCAGCAAAATCTTCTATAACTCTTGCTAAAAGACAGGTAGATACTCCAAAGTTGTATAGCATTGTCAAACTGTCCTTGTCGCATTGTAAGGACTTTCTTCACTTGTTTTTCCACGCCTGCTTTCAACAGACTGCAAGCAGACCCTGTGAAACCCCGTGAAAATGTTACAAACTAGGAATCTCTGGCTCTTTGCTGGGTATAGGGCCAAGTTTCTTTCCACACACAATTTCTTCCCTGCCTTAGACTCCCAGGCCTTGGTATTCTCCCTAAAAATACTATGAAACTAGTCCTTGGCATATTATATAATGACAAGCAACATTAACTGTTGACAATCTTTTTTCTGAATCATTGGTAAGAGGATCTCTCTGGATTAATGGAGAGAGAAGTTTGAGTCCCTCCTCCACATCAGACTGAACCAAAATCTATCTGATGAGCCCAGCAGGCACTATTGTAACAGGACAGAAAACTCCAAAGGCAGTGTAAGAACGAACTGATCTGACCGAAGATGGATTAAATATTAGATTAGTGTTTTTAAACTGACTGAGCATTCAGTTTAGCAATACGAGAAGGCAGGAGGACACCTTAAAGAACAACATAGCAATTCCTGAGTTTCTCTGGGAATTTAACTCTCTATGCTCCAGATGGAAATTCTAGCTGCATTGCAGACCTTATACAAAGATATCATACCTCTGACAAGATAAATCAGTTTCCCTGATATTCTCCCAGTCTTCTCTGTAGCATAATTGTAAAAATAAATTTATTTTAGAAAATTCATTTGTGCATTATGAAAAAGTGAATAATGTATTTCTGCTAAGAAGCCAATATTCTAAAGAATTGTTTAGCCTACGTGATTCATTTTGTCATCCTCAAATAAAACTGCTATTTCAGTCCATTGAGACTTGATCCTTACATAACACACCGTACACCTCAGCATATATATCTGACCTGTCCTTTCGACTGTTGCAAAGTCCTTAAAAGAATTTTGCAATTTTCTTCTATTAAATATTTGGAAGTCTTTACAGAGCTATCTGTTCCTTCCATATTTGTTTCACTAAAAAAGATGCACTTGGTATAAAAAGCGCTTTCAACATTATGGAAACCTGATTGAAATCTAGGTGTCAGCTACTGAAGTAGTAAGATTTTGAAAGGTGTAGATGAAGGCTGGAAGAAACACAGCTTTTAGTAAGGTTGTGTGCAAAAATTCATGCATACATAGCATAACTAACAGGCCCAGCATTCTCATCTGTCTTTTCTCATAAGACAGATATATTTGGTCTAGCCATTCATAATTTGAGTAAGTTAAAAAAATCCTTTTGTTTAGCTATATAATTATAATTTCATTTACTTTTTTAATCATCTATTTTTGAACCATTTAAGGTATAGATTTTCAAACTTGTGAAACTATGACGGATATGCAGAGTCTAGTTGGAGGCGTGTAGCTAGTGGTGTCCCCCAGGGGTCAGTCCTTGGTCCAGTTCTGTTCAATTTATTCATCAATGACCTGGATGAAGGTACAGAGTGCTCCCTCAGCAAGTTTGCTGATGATACCAAACTGGGAGGGGTAGCCGATACCCCAGAGGGCTGCGCTGCCATCCAGAGGGACCGGGACAGACTGGACAACTGGGAGGTGAAAAACCTCATGCAATTCAACAAGGCCAACTGCAAGGTTCTGCACCTGGGGAGGAATAACCCTAAACACCAGTACAGGCTGGGGACCGACCTTCTGGAGAGCAGCTCTGCGGAGAAAGACCTGGGTGTCATGGTGGATGACAAGTTGACCAGGAGGCAGCAGTGTGCCCTCGTGGCCAAGAAGGCCAATGGGATCCTGGGGTGCGTTAAGAAGAGTGTCTGCAGCAGGTGGAAGGAGGTGATCCTGCCCCTCTACTCAGCCCTGGTGAGGCCACATCTGGAGTATTGTGTCCAGTTCTGGGCTCCACAGCATAAGAGGGATGTGGAGCTGCTGGAGAGAGTCCAGTGCAGGGCTGCAAGGATGATCAGGGGCCTGGAACATCTGCCCTATGAGGAGAGGCTGAGGGAGCTGGGCCTGTTCAGCCTGGAGAAGAGAAGGCAGAAAGGGGATCTAATCAGTGTCTATAAGTACCTCAAGGGAGGCAGTGAGGAGGATGGTGCTGGCCTCTTTTCACTGGTGGCCACCAACAGAACTAGAGGTAATGGTCACAAACTGAAGCACCAAAAGTTCCACAGGAACTTAAGGAAAAAAGGGTGACAGAGCACTGGAACAGGCTGCCCAGAGAGGTTGTGGAGTCTCCTCCGGAGATCTTCAAAACCCACTTGGACGCAGTCCTGTGCCACGTGCTCCAGGTGACCCTGCACGTGCAGGGGGGTTGGACTAGATGACCTCTAGAGGGCCCTTCCAACCTTAAGCATTCTATGATTCTATGGTATATATTCTAAGACAAGACAGGGAGGAAGAAAGGAGAGGTGGAGGAGAAAGAAATAGAAACAGAAATACTCATTCTACTACTTACCAAAATCCTTTATCTTCCTTTACCAAATTAATCCTTTACGTTCCTGAATTACTTTATAACTTTCATAACTTTTTATTACTGCATATTTTTCATAACTGGAAATTCATAACTTTTACTGTAATATAGATCTTCATACTACATTTATTCTTAAATTGTGCTTAGTAAAGCATCCCTGTAGCTCAGTTATAAGAGAAATAGTATATACTTATTTTAAAAAAGCATCTCTTTTCTACTTCTCATACAGGCCAACAATTCATGTACCAAACGTGTTCTGGCTGAATGGTATGTAACAAACAGATTCATTTTCCTGCAGTTCTACTGTTGCAGAAGAGACAAATATCACACACCTGCATGCCTTCCAGGAAATACTCCCTGAAAACACTGCAGAGTAATCACACTAATCACTTATAATTGCTTATTAAACAAATTTTACTGATTATTTTTACAAGGTAATATCTAAGATATCACAATTATGACTTATCCCGAGTATACAGAAAAATCTTCATGTTATCACAGAATCACAGAATCATATAGATTCACAGAATGGTTGAAGCTGGAAGGGACCTCCAGAGATCATCTACTCCAACCCCACTGCTCCAGCAGGGATACCTAGAGCACGTGGCACAGGGTTGCAGCCAAGCGGGTTTTGAAGATCTCCAGAGAAGGAGACTCCACAGCCTCTCTGGGCAGCCTATTCCAGGGCTCTGTCACCCTCCCAGGAAAGAAGTTCTTCCTCATATGGAGGCAGAACTTCCTGTTTTTCAAGTTGTACCCATTACCCCTTGTCGTGTCATTTGCCACCACCAAGTAGAGCATGGCCCCATCCTCCCTACATTCACCCCTCAGGTCTTGTACATGTTGATCAGATCTCCCCTCAGTCTTCTCTGGGCTAACCAAGCCCAGCTCACTTAGGAGATAGATGCTCCAGTCCCTTAATCATCTTTGTCGCTATATGCTGGAGCCTCTCTAGAAGTTCCACATCCCTCTTATACTGGGGAGCCCAGGACTGCACACAATACTCCAGGTGCAGCCTCACCAGAGCTGAGGAGAGGGTCAGGATCCCCTTCCTCAACCTGCTGGCAACACTCCTCCTGATGCAGGCCAGGATCCCATTGGCCTTCTTGGCCATGAGGGCACTTTCCTGCCTCATGATTAACTTGGTGTCAACCAGGACTCCGAAATCCCTTTCCACAGAGCTGCTTTCCAGCAGGTCAACCCCTAATCTGTACTAGTGCCTGGGGTTATTCCTCCCCAGGTACAGGACCCTGCACTTGTCTTTGTCGAATCTCATGAGGTTCCTCTCTGCCCAACTCTCCATCTTGTCTAGGTCCCTCTGAATAGCAGGATGGCCTTCTGGAGTGTCAGCCACCCCATGCAGTTTGGTATCATCTGCAAACTTCCTGAGAATGCACTCTGTCCCCCAAGTCATTGATGCAAGTTGAATAGCACTGGGCCCAATCCTGACCCTTGAGGAGACACCACTGGCCACAGGCCTCCGACTGGGCTTGACTCTGTTTATCACCATCCTCCGAGCGCTGCCACCCAGCTGATTCTCAATAATTATCACAAGGACATATATAGCAATAGTTATCACAACGATAACTATTTAACTACTATTTAACTCTTGCCAAGAACTGACTTCCGCCTGGGAATGTCTCTAGGTAATCAAACTGCTACTCTATGTGTGCAATCGGCAATAGAAACAAGGCTTTTGAGGAGGTGTTTTCACATCTTTGTTATATCTGGCTTTAATCAGTTTTAACCTTAATTTAGAATATCCTTGATATTTTGACATTTTATTCAGATATTATATTCATGAAAACCTCCTGTTTGAAGAAGGCCTAATTGCAAAAATGGATCAAGACAGCCACATTGTTTTCCTGAGTAATTGAACTGTATTCTCAATTCAGTCTTTTAACATTTCCATAAAGTTCAATGGGAGTATAACTTGTTTTGTATTTGGAAATACAACTATTTAGGCTTTTTTTTTTCTCAAGACTTCAATCAGATAATTCTTATCTCCACAGTATTTCCATGGATTCATCAAATGTTATTTTCAGTTATAGAATTTTAAAATGATCAGAGGTTGTCATTAAATACATTTCCACTCTCACTACATTTTTTCTTGCATTTCCTCCTAATTCATTGTATGGGGTGTTTGGCAGATTTATGATTTTGATCTTTTTTTTTTAATAAAATCCATCATATTAACTTTGTTGAGGAAAAATCTAAAGTCTGAGAAAGGACAACTAAACCTATGTTTAGTAGATATCAGTTATTTATACAGCTGAAGAGAGTATAATGAAAATCTCAGTTCAAATGTTCATAGATAGACCTAATAAAAGCAACCTGTAGTCAAGGAGATCTGTGCAAAGAATAAATCCATAAAGGGCAATGTGTTCATCCCTACGCTACAGTAATCCAGAGCAGATTAATGCTGCTAATGTGTTTCTTTGAGCCCACAGATTGCATTAGAATGTAGAAAACTAAAGTGAATTAGGATGTTTGTTAAAATGATTGCAGTATTTATGAAATATTTAATAGAATAATAATTCTGAGTGCCATTTCATTGTACCCATGCAATCTGCAGAGTACTCCTGTGCTATTAGGTCCCTCACTCTCAAATACCTCTAACACTTGGATTGATTTTAAGCACGACCCAGATGTTAATGCTCATATTGTTAAAGCTGTTAACAGCTTTCCTCTTATTCCTCGTGAGTGAGGAATCCTTCATATTTCTATGTTTGTGAAAGCATGGAAAAGTTCTGAACTTTTGAGAAAAGTTCATATGACAGGAAAGTGGACTTCAAGTTAAGACTGTGACAATACCTTTAATTTATTATCTGTCTCTTTATTTTAATGCATTATGTTATTTATCTGTCTAAATAGTACAAACAGTATGATATGTAATAGCTTACACTGTTGGAAGCTTCCAACAACACCCAAAAATGTAAATGGAAAAATAAAGCAGGATGGCTTTAAAAATAGTAGAAATTCATTACCTGTGTCTGCTTGTTAGATTAACATTAGTTTAACCTTTTTCTCCTGAGTAGGGGGATACAAATCATTACTTTGCATTATTAGAACACATTTTCTTCTCATCAGTGCTACTCTTAACGGAAGAACACTCCCATCTAGCACACAGATTAAATCATTTTAACTTGCCGCATAAATAAATGCCTAGAAGATGTCAGCTGAAAATCTTAGCTATTTCCTAAAGCTGCAGGTGCTAGAAGTGGGGTAATGAAGTACAGACAGCTGCAGCCACAGGCTCTGGCCAACTGGAATATGTCTTCGGAGTGACACTGAGCGTAACAAAACCTCACTGTGTTTACTCCCAAGAATGTTATCGCTGCAGTTTTAAAAACAGCATAAATCAAGAAACATGTTCACAAAGTCTAGCTAAAGTCACATTATCTTTATTATACCCCTATATAGTTTTCTCATTACAACCTGAAATATGTTGACATAACCATTCATACTCATCTATAATGTAACCAATAATTATGCTGCCAGAAAGAAAAATGAGAAAAAAAGTTATTGGAAGGCTGGAATTAATCTAACAACAGACCCATCCGGTTATGACCAACTAAAGCAGTCAAACCTTAAGGACCTCAAGTATGGCTAAATCCTAACAGGTCTTTATGAAACCAGCAGCGAATAACAGATTAGTCATTATCAGTTACATATCTTTTTTGTTGTTGTTTTTAATGCATATTAAGTTATAGCTTTTGTTTTTTATGCCAGTGACACCATCTATTGCAAAGACTACCACATAGGAGGAATGAGGAAATAATTGAACAGTATTCCAGTTACTAAGTACTCAAGGTTCTGTTCGCCTTACCAATGACTTGGTGAAATGCACATTTTTATTTTTATTATTACAAAGATAAATAGCTTTCAAAATATGTGGCCTCTTTGGCAAGTAAGACTGGTTTTAAGACTGCAATTATTTAAAAGACAGCAAATCTTAGCAAAGCTTTATCCTCTTTAATTTTGCTCTTTTTTCAGTTATACCCTAATCACTATTATAAAAAAAATAATGCTCTAGTCCCAGATTTGGATTTAGCCATCTCATGTGAATATAAAGGACCTGATCCTGACGTTTTGAGTTTTTAGCCAGTCATTGTTGAGCAATCTGAATGAGTATTACCACAAATAGTTAATGGAGACTTTAAAAAGCACTTAGTACTCATTTAGTATTCACACAGTTCTATTTGTCAAGGAGCAAATTGCAGTTTAACCATTTTTTTTTCTGAAAGTGATAAGAGATAATGCCTTCTGTTTTTTTCTTTTTTTTTCTGTCAGGTAGGAGTTTCAGAAATTGGTTTCTGGGACTTATTTTATTCAGTACAGTTCTTTTCAAGCTCTTCTTTGCATCATTTCAACCCATGGAAGAAGATATTTTTATTCTACGTATTTCCAACTTAATGTTGAATGTGAAGGAGCAAAAGGAAAGCATTGCCACTTTTTGACTATCATCTTAGACAATTTTGTGGATTGTATTCCTACAAGCTATACCGTAGGAGGCACCCCAACATCACAGGTGCATTCACATTTCCAACTTCTATAAGATGGAGGGAAAGGGACAAGCTCCTAGAAAGAGTTCCCCTGGTTTCTAAAATAGAAATAGACATAGTGCAGAATCTGATTAAAACTTTTGAAACTTCTGTTCTGTGTTTGAATATAGTCCTGTGCAAGCTTCCTTGAAGCCAAACAGAAATTTGCTATGGTTCTGAACCAGAACAAATCCTTTTCAAATACCATTTTTCAGTGAGGTTTGTAGAAAATTATGGATGTTCAAAATTGAGCTTCATTCATGACCAAAAAAATAGACTGAAAAGAAATGTACAAACCCACACAAAGATTTTCTGCTTCTTAGTAAATCTTGGAATTTAAGCACTGCCAACAGTGACACTATATAAATCCTAAGAGAAAGTGATGTGTCTTGGACAAATATCAGTGACTAACAATAATAAACACTTATATAAAAGTTGTAACTGACATTTTGGCCAGCTGGGATAACCAATGATAAGACACACACACACACACAAAAAAAAAAAAAAAAAAAAAAGGCCATGTATGGCATCAGAGATGTCTATTTTCATCCACTCAGAGGCATCACCCAGAATTTGACAGTACTACATGGCAATAAACAGATTTACTCACTTCCAGCATGTCCTGTTTGAAGATAAATAAAACTGTTAATTAATACATTTTTTTTATCTAACAGCTAATCAATTCTGATCCCATAAAAAAAGCAGTAGAAGTGAACGACTTGTCCAATTATGATAATTTACAGGGGGTTTTCAGTAACGATATTAAATTTCTCTGGTTAAATTTCCATATTACAGTCCTTGGGATATGGAATGTATATTATAATGCAACAGGAGTCAACAAAAAAAGAACTGACTATATTAGTGCAGGACCACCAGACATTATTAAGTTGCTATTATTCAGAGAAGTTTTACTCATTTCTATAGTGTATCCTCTAGGCTATCTATTATGTTCTCAGTGAGCTTAGTGCATTTCTTGTTTTCTCCTTACTTTTCTTAATTTGGAAAAAAAAAATACAAACTTTTTCATAGTGAAAATGAGTGTGTATCTTCTCTTACCTACTGTCATACAGTCCTTTTTATATTTTCTCAGACATATTTCATAGCTCTACAAAATATCTTCAGCTGATGATGTTCAAGTCCATCCTAGCCAAAAATCCTGTTCAGAGAGCGCACTGTTTCTTATTCTGTCCTTTTCCTTTGAACTCAATAGTTTTTATGTTTTGTTGATGCAAGTTCAAAGTGCAGAGAATTTTGCACTCCTTCTCAAAGTATCTTCACTTTGACTTCTAAGTACAACTATCAACTGCCTTTACTGCATCTGCAGTCTGTGCAGTCCAAATTAATTCATATATATCAAAGGAAAAACTAGCAATTTATACTAGTTACTGGTCCAGTCCTCTATATTTAAAACCTTCATGGGAAGCAATTATTTAATCAAGACAAATCCATAAATACTGTTTTAACAAGAATAATTAATAAAATAATTTATTAATAAATAATTAGCAAAAAATAATTCCCCACATCATAGGATTTTTCCTGGGGACTATTACATGACTGCAAGTAGCTGATGACTTAATTTAGTTTAAACTGTACCCTTTTGGGGCTTATTTTTCTTTCCCATTCTATGTGCATAATTTCACTAAACTAAGCATCATGCTGTACATCTGACATTTTGAGACAATTCGTTCCCAGTGCATTAGCTAAGAGGAAATCAATTGTATGTTTTCCACAATCACAGGTCTCAGAGCTCTTATTGGCAAAAACCCTGTACCTTGTAAGAAGTTTGATTACATGTGTGTGTTCAAACACACATTTGCACACACATAAACATGAAATTAACACCTATACGAGGAAAAAATCCTTGTATGTCTGTCTGAATATCAGAAAGATCTCAATGGATTTGGCTATCGCCTTCTAGAAGGAACAGGAAATTTATAGTCCTCTGCATGTAGTGTGCTTTGAAATAATTATTCTTCCAGATGTGGACTTTTAACAGCTGGTCCTGGTAGTAGGTGCAGTAGCAGCAAATTTGCAGATGTTAATACTGAAACCTGTATTAAGTCCTTTTATCTTCAGATATTATATTTGGCATATTTACAAGCAAGCACTTGGTAAAGTGGTTTGGTCGGTTTATTCAGTCCTTTCTTTTTTGTTGTTTTTGTTGTTTTGTGTTTTAAACAAATAGAAAAAAAAAAAAAAGGATTTACAACGATTACCAAAATGGAAACCTAAAACACTCACAAGCACATTATTTAAACATAAATCTGCTTCATAAAGCCTATCGTGACAGGTTACCAAGCCTACAGATGTCAGGGTCTCCAGGTCAATTGATGGTGGTGATTGCCCCATGCAGTGGGCCACGTGGCTCTTAAAGCCATGCTAGACCCCTAAGGCCCAACGCTGCCACTCCAGAGTCAGCTCCCTGTCAAGCCAACCGACTGTTGATCCTACAGCCTGAGAAATAACTTGAGACATTTCTTGCAGTGGACATATCCCAGGAAATCAGGATTCCCTGCAGCTAAACACTCATCAACCTGTCTTGGCTGGTCATACTCCTTCATTTAATGGATGAGGAGATGAGGAGTAATTTTGATATCAAGTTACCTGGGGAAATAACGTCTTCTCCTATTTTAAGATCCCATAGGCATTTATTGTGCAAATTAGACATATGAAAAAGCACAGAAAAATATCATCTGACTGTATCATTTTCTGAATGAATACACGTATATTTAATACCAATCTTTTGATCAAAACAATTATTTATCATCTTAAAGTGAAATCGCCTAATCTTAGCAGATAATTTTGATCCAGTCATACATGCAGTCTGTAGCCATACATGCAGAATATACTATACTCAATTAGTCTTTTAATCTTACAAGTCTCAATATATCTACCTCAATTAAAACAGCATATATGTTTTCATTCACACTATGTCATTTCAAAATCTTATTGCTATCAAATTAGGTCTTCCTTCAATTTCCATACGGAAACCCCCTTTTAGGAAACTAAAACTCAAAACGGTCCTGAAGGAAGCAATGTGGGTGAGCAATCTGCCCATGAGCTACAATGGATTGTAACATTTCTCCTGCTGGGAAAAAAAAAAAAATCATTTCCTCTTCTGATTGCCACTTTATCCAGGTTTCTGGTGTCACAGTCTTATGGTTTTTGTATGCTGGGTTCTGTTACATGCACTGGAATTGCTGTTAAGAATTAAAAAGTTGAAAAATTATGTTGTTACCAAACATAGTAGAAGAGCTGGTTGAACTTCTTCCTCTGTGTGTATACATATTTGCAGCAGAACTCTTCCTTTGAAGAACACTGAAGTGTGTATTCATGACCACATGCATGTAACAACTGGAAGGATTTTCATCATTATTTATGCCTCTAAACAATTCAGAAATGCCTGGAGGATAACAGGAATTAGATGAAATAGATGAAAAGAATAAAGGAAAATGCCAGGGAGAAAGAATCCTTTGTAATCTTCTCTCACTCATTTTCCATATATTATTGCCCTAATTACTTCCCTGATGATAGAAAGACATGCAGGAAGACAAAAAAAAAAAATAGGGACAGAATAAGAGAGGAGGTTCTGGAGATACCTAGAATCTTATTCATGAGCAGCAACTCATGCTGACCCAGCTAAGCGGTCTCTTGCTAGCATGGGAGAGGTGCAGGGTGCCCACCATGGAGTAAGAGAAGACATGCTGGGCCAATGGCTTTCTTGGCAAGGACTGGCTCATATATAGGCTATTTTAGGATTAGATTCACCTAGAGTAGCTCACATGATTCAAAACAGGACCTGAATATAAACTGGCAGTGAAACAGAGCAGGATCCAATACTTGTCGCCAACCTCTCCCTTATTGGTGAGTATTGTAGATGCAGCCATACAGCTCAATGAGAGAGTGATCCCTCAGCTGAGTATGAAAAGGATAACTGGTAGGAAAAAATGGTGTTCAGAGGAATGTTTAGAGCTTGATCTGTACTGTGATCATCCTACGGTGAAGCATGTATAGCCGAACAGAAGCACACATTTACTTTTCAGAACACACTAGACATGAAAAGCATCCTCACTAAGCATCAAAGCAAGTGTGTCAAGCTCAAAGCAAAATTCAAAACGAGGCACTGAGTGACAGATGATGTAGTAAAAACTCCCAAAGCAAATATTGTTGAATTCAATAAGGCAAAGAAAGGAGAGTAGCCCTGAGAATTATAACCAAATAGGGCTTACAGTCTCCCACCTCTTCTGCAAAACACATACAATAACAAAATACCATCTAATAATAATCTGGTAACCAAAAGAAACCATGAGATGGTTTGATGCCTTTCAAACAACATTTTTTTCAGAGAAAATTTGACAATAAATTCACTTTTATTCAGTAGTCTATTTTTTTTTTGTGAAGTACAGCTAGAGGCTACAGCCTTTAGAATGATGAATAAGCAATATCAGAATATGCTACATAATACATTTGGCAACATTCACACTAATTGTGGAAATTTTTCTATACTTTATGATGCTTCGTTTTCTTTCATGTTTACCAGAAATACATGGCATATTAGTAGTTCTGTAGTTGCAAAATAAGTATTGTTACTTATATTTTCCTTATCTTTTAGCTAGCTGTATGCACTTAAAAATGAAAAAAGAGAAAATCAGCATTTTGGCTTCCCTGTAGTTATTCCCACCTTTCACCTTTTAACACTTTTTATTTGTAAGCTTGTGCATGTATGATTCTTAAACAGTTTTATGTTGAGATGATTTGTATTTCTTCAGATACTAAGGATTTTTCTTTTTTGTTTTATTTCATTTTATTTGCTGCCATTTCCTCTTTATTTCAAGAAGAGTTTAATTAATAGTCATGGAATCTGGAGATCTTCAAAACTCGCTCGGATGCAGTCCTGTGCCACATGCTCTAGGTGACCCTGTGTTAGCAGGGGGGGTTGGACTAGATGATCCCTAGAGGTCCCTTCCAACCTTAATGATTCTATGATTCTGTGATTTTGTCTCCTTAGATACTCACTGGTTTTGGACTGGACCGTTCCTTGGGTGGAAGTGTTGTTGCTTGTAGCCTTTGCTTACATGTTTCTACAGACTTTTAGTGGGGAGGAGGAGATCTTTCACTTTTCATAAGTGGTTTTGTCCTGTTGTTTCACAGCACAGCTGCTGTTTGCTGGTGGTCCCTGTTGCTGCTTCTCCTTCATTTGCCTCTGGTTTCTGGAGCTATCCCAACAAAATGCATTAAAAGAAAAAAAAAAGTTGCTTTCTTTCAAATTTATTTATTATTTACTTATTTATGTTTTACTCACATAATCACTACTCAAACTTGCAGACAGATAAGAGTGATCTTTAGCATGTATTGCAACATCCAGGGCTTTTTTGAATATATTTGGAATTAGATAAAATCTAGTGCATTTCAAAAACAAAAATAAATTATTATTCAAGAATACATTTTTATGAGCCATGGAATCAGGTAGAATAAGGAAGTCAGACTCAAACCTGTATTAATTTGGGGTTTGGTTTAGAGTTTGGCTTAGAGGCAAAATTAAGGTTAGGTTTCAGGCTTGGCTTCATACATAATCATGGCAAAATCACGTACAATTTCTTCCTTCTTGGAGCACAATCTGATGAAAACAGTTTGGACGCACTCAAACTGGAGCCATAAAATGGGCCCCTTCTAATTTTGGATTTGACCTGGGATCAAAGCCACAGTGGGGGATTTAGAACTGAGTGTTCCCATCTGATTCCTTTTCCTTGATATTTTAAAGATTTGGATGTGTGGTTCTGGGTTTGGCCCCTCTGTATCCAGGAAGGGTAGTGAACCTTGCCAGTGGCAAGGCAAGTTTCTCCTCAGCCCACTTCAGTTCCAATCAAATACATCCAAGGATTAAAACCACTAAGCAACAGGAAAGATTTTTTAAGTAGAGAAATAATAGACATAAAAACATCCTATGAAAGATCTTTGTCTGGCACAGAGGATCAATTTGCCATCTACATAATCACTTACAGCAAATCACACCAACTTTACCACCATCTGAGTCTATGGTAAAATTTTAATGAAATTAAGTTCTCAAATTTTAAAGACCATTAGATACTGAAGGCTCTGACTGAGATGGAGATACAGAAATACACTTCTCAGAAATCATAAGTTTCCATGGGACACCTCTTGTTTAGATGGGTAAAAACACCACCTTTTAGGTACAAAATTCTTTAGTGAAGGGGTTTCTTTCATGCTTTCTGAACTGCCCATGAATAGGAAGTTCATTCTAGCTAAAAAGAAAATGAACAGTTTCCAGCTATACCTATTGCAACCCCTGATTCTTGTTTTAAGCACTTCAGTGTCATGTATTTTGTAAAGATCTACTAAAGGAAAACATTGATGACGAAGAATCCTCTATGATTAAAACACTAAATCCAGTGTTTGGCCCTGGCAGAGATTTACCTTATGATCTACAACAAAGTGTTGAGTTTCTCTGTTTTTGCATTTCCATTTCATTTTTCTTGACTTTTTTTTACCTCTCATAATTCTATTCAGTGATGCACGTTTTCTAGGATGCTTTTCATGTATACTTCACCAAGATGATTATAGTCTGGAGTGGAATTTCTTCCTAAAGTCAGTTGCTGGCTGTGGTTCAAACATCTTCTTTGAGTGATATTTGGAGCAGCGTTTGGGTTTCTACACGTGAAGAGGTTTCAAACCTAGTCTGCAGGATACTGAGGAAATATTGGATAGTGAAGTTTCTCCCCAGACTTTTGCAAAGTTAATTGGTCCCCACTGCATTTCCCCTTTTGCGTGAGCGGATGGTCACTGACAGTGTCTCAGCCTACTCCACACTGGTCTCTGTTCATCATTGCCAAACTCCCTGCAACCAGTTTGTATCATCCCTTTTAAGCTGTAACTTCCTATGCAGTTCCCACTGTCTTTTTACATGCTTCTGAATATGAGCTCATCACCGAAGCTACCTTCCCACTCCCATTATCTGACTTTTCTTGACCTCGTTGGTTCTTAGACTGAAATATTTTGACAAGTCCAGCTTCTTGATATTCATCATTTCATTTCATTCTCACAGCTCTGCCATTTTTTACTCCAGGCCCCATTTTCAGGTCTTCTTGAAACACAAGCTGAGCTTTTCGGTCTTTCCCAAGTCTGTCCTTCACTTCAGGTTCTGTCTGTCATGTGGCCTCCTTCTCTGGAGGCCTCCTTAGAGCCTTTTCTTAGCTCCATATGAATAAAGCAGATTTTTCCACTATATTAAACTGGTATGTCATTGAGGAAGCAGGAGAGAAAGTTTTTTTCCTACCTTTTCAAATTTATACTACAGCACTCTGAATATTAAAAGTCAGGGAAATGTTGCTCATCCTCAAGATGTATGATATTAATCATATTGGAAAGCATTAAAATCTCAGGGTGAAATTTTACTTGGTTCTAATTTAAGCATCTAAGAGCTAGTTATCTAATAAGAGTCACCATAAACTCCCATCTCAGTCTAAAAGAGGTAACTGCTGTGGCCAATGGCATATCTCTGTTCCAAATCACAATAGTATAGGGGTATATTGCAAAGAAATAACATATATATTTATAAAAGTATTATTTAAAAAAAAAAGAAAGAAAGAAAAAAAGTACAAGTTTAGGACAAGTATATTGTTTAGAATAAGTAATTTAGGTCAGTGCTATTCTGAAAAGTGTCTGGACCTACTTCGTTTTCCAAAAAATAATCATCCTATAAAAGAAATATAGAAATTATAGCTCATGTTTTGAAACTGTGGCAAAGTAACAGACAACTAAAAGAATGGAAACCATTTCCAACCAATGGAAAGGCATAAACAAACCCAGTAACAAAGTAGTGTTAGCTGATCACTCTACAATTTATTTTAACAAATTGCAAAAATGTTGTTGTCATTCAGTGAATAGAACTGAATAGGTGGGGAGGTCAACATATGATCATAGTAGTTAGTTGCAGCTGATCAAAACAAAAATAAAATAAAAAGTAAGATTCCTAACATTCCCTGGCAACAGAATAGTCATTGTGATGATTTGTCAACAAACATATTGGCCCAGAAGTTAGATTTGGGTAACTCTCTACACTCAGAAATTGTCTGCTACAGCACTGAAGCAAATCATTATTTCTGTCTGGAAAACAATATAGAAAGGTCTAAATTTTGAAGAAAATAACTTGTTATGTTATGTTTACATACCCTTAAAGAGTTTTAATATAGAAGGGAGCATTATCTAAACAAGGGTTAAATTTCGACAGGACTCATTTCATTATTATTACAACCATTTTCACTCCCAGACAGACTCAGATATTACTACTGACGTTTCTGTATGACTATCAGAAGTTTTATCCTAAACATGAAATATGGCATGGATTAACTTTGAAATCTGCTCACATTTTCAGGAATTTGGTCTTGAAATGTTTTGCTGCAATACTGTAGTGAGATTATCTACCTAAGGATTTTTTTTTTCGTGCATGCCACATTCTGTATTGTCTTGTTTATACATAAATACTTAAGACAAGGAAATATTTTAAAATACAGATATACAGTACCATCAGCTCCTGCTCTTCTGTTTGTTAAAAAGAAAAGAATATTTTTGTTTACTAATCACTGTTTCTTTTGTTTAATAAATACCCAGAAAATGAAAGCTGTTAAAGTGAGATCCTCATCACAGTCCTTCACAATTACTCACATGAATGTACCTGTATTGTAAATAAAAGGCTAGGCAGGCAGTGAAACCTCTATAGTTTCTGGCTAATCTTGAGTAGACTCTTTATCCATGTATTTAAATATGGAGTTTTTTTTTTTTTTTTTTTTTACATAAGGTGACTTTTTAATTGTTTTCTTATAGTAACACATTTATTCTAAAGTTTTTTTTTTTTTTGGCTTTGTATCCATTCTCTAAGTTAATGCCTGTGTGTGACAACATGCTGAGTACAGGTGGCAAAAGGCAATGTTATGAATACAGTTTTAGGGCATATGCTGGAGGCTACCGGTGCAGGGCAAATCCTGTTTGCCTTATTCCTGAGGGGTCCCATTGGGGTCCATCATCTGGAAACTGGGAAAGCCTAGCAGCTTGAGGACTTGTAACTGTGTTCAGAGAAGACAAAAACAAAACTGGCAAATCTAAAGCATGAGGAAGCTCAACATGGTTCTCACTGAGATCACTTCTATCTTCTTGGATGCCATGAGATTTCCCTGAAGAACGTATAAAATATGACAAACCGATCATGTGGGTCACCTGGATCACTGTAGTTCACTCCTCTGGTGGGATAAGGGGAATTCTGACAATAATCTGTTTGTTTTGCCCTGCCACTCAATCTGGAGGCATATATGTCATGTCTTACCTATCCCAATCCAAGATTCTCCATTACTTGCTTTTCTACTTGTCCATCCTAACAAAGGCAGGAGAAAGCCAAGAAACAGTGTAGAAGACTCAGTGAAGAGAAAACTACCCTAGCTACCACGTCTACATAACTGAATCCCTATGCCCTGACTTACCAATCGCTGCTGATAATATTCAGAATAACAAGGCAGAAGCAACACAAAATAATTAAAACCAGGCAGCAGGGAGTACACGAAACTTCAAGACAAAAGCTGTGCAGTGAGTACCAGCTGGAGAAGGGAGAATTAGCCTGGCCAGCAGGTCTGATGCTCACATACCTCCCTTTCTGTCAAAGAAAACATTTGGTTGCAATTAGCTGTTGTAAAGGAAATACCATCTGAAGCCCCTGTTTTCCGATTGGGATGACCTCTGCCCCAGGATGAAGACAGTTGGAAGTATTTGCTCAGTGCTGGTTAGCAGTGCGTGTTGTGGGTGGGGGGCAATTTGAGCAAATACAGGAGGATTTGCCAAGTATGTTGAAGCTACAAAACTATGCCGCACCACATAACAAACTGTGAGAGCATTTGAAGAAAGCTGGAACTAAAATAAACCCTGTGCTACTGCCAATTCTGCTGTTATTATCAAAAAAAAAAAAAAAAAAAAAAAAGGAAAAAGGGTGTTTCAGTCTATTCTCATCTAAAAATACCAGCTGCAGCATGACAGATTCTCAGTGGTCTGTACCATGGGGAAGAGGGCAAAGTCTCCAAGGTGTTTGTCATACTCAGATCTGAATCATAAAGTACACCTTAAAATGCAGAAACAGGGTAGTTTTTATTCAGTCCAGATGAGCTGTTGCCTGCTCCATCTCTTGCCTCTTTCTCCACTCTGTCTCAGCCAAATCAATAAAATTCAAATAGAACCTCTGTTTTGGGCTTTTCAACTAGTTGTAGTCTGTTCAATGTCCCTCCCCCCCCCCCTTTTTTTTTCTGTATCATCTTCTTTTTTCTGAGAAAAAAAAGACTCCTATTTAATTTCATGAGACCAGGTTGGTTTTATTCAATTAAGTTCAATAAGATTTTTCCATGATGATATTTGTTATTTGCAGATCCTGTGCATATGGAACGACTAACTCCAAATTAGCTCAAAATGTATGTTTAACAGATTTGAAAATTTTAATCCATAGGACTTTTTCAGTGAGCTCAGCTACTGATTTTAAATAACTTAATAGAAAACAGAACATTTACCATATATGTATGGGGGCATTTATTTACCACATTTAGACATAAGCTGAAAGAATTCAGGGCTCCATGCTACCATGACAATACAATAAAATAATTTAATCAATTAAAAGGACTCAGGCTTTCTGTTGTAGTACATACTTTTAGATTGGCATGTTCAATAGATGATCATCCATGGATGACTGTTGATTTTTTTTTTACCAAATGAGTCTAGAATTATTTTTTAACCTCTTACAAAGAAAAAAAAAGAAAAGAAAAAAGAAAAAAGGATTTGTATGCTGCTCTATCATTTTCATATTAGTGCAAAACACTGTGGTTCTCTATCAAACAACTCCACGGCTTCAGTATTACCATTCAGACCAATACGCTGGAAATATACAAAAAGAATGACTTGTGGAACACATTTTAGAGCATTTTTTTCCAATGAGGAAGAGGCCATTAAGCCTGGAAGGGTGCCAGATACTGATAATCATCAGGCCTTCTGGGGCTGTTTTATAACTTTGCAGCTGCATTGTTGGCTATGATCTGGAGTCCCAGAGATATTGAATTGTCTATTTTTGTTTTTATGTTAGATGGGGGGACTTTTCTCAAAAAAAAAAAAGTCTTTTTAAGGGGAAAAGGATTTGTTGTATTGTTCAGTCACTGTAATGTCAACACCACTTAGGACAAATTTCAGGTATTCACCATTCTTAGACTCTTCCAGCTGCCCTCACTGTGAGCTGTTAAAAGACCGGATCATGAGCCATAAAATGTGTCTGTGGGTGTTAGCTAACAATTTGCAGGTGCATATCATCCTAGTAAACCTTTCAAATTATATGCAATTTATAAGCTAAGTTTGAAGCTCATAATGGTAGCATCTAAGCAATTTAGGTTTTTTTTTTTTTTTTTGGCTGCAGTTTTTGAGAGTTCCATAAAATGGTTGAGGGAGGGTCAAGGAAGAATGTGCAAGGAAAAATGTGCCTTTTTTTCTTTATTTGGTAAGTGAATTGAAGCAGGAAGAAACATTGTTTCAAAGACTTTCATTTTACTTGCTCAATAGTGTATCTGGAAGGAGGGAGTACAAGCTATAAAGTCAAAGCTGAAATTAGGATTGAATACCGATTTGAGTAAAATGTGGAAACATCTATAAATATTCACCAAATAGAAATCCATCCTTTAGAGAGATTGTCAGATTGCTATTTTCCTGTGTGTTTCCAGCTTTCAACCTACAGAATCTTGGTTCAAGTACAGAAATGAGGGGCAAAAATTCTGTCTCTTAAATCTCTCAGGGGGCTGTGGTTCTGCTTTGAACAAATTGTTTAACCTGCTCCTCTCTCAGTTTGAGACCCCCGCGTCCCATGGCTGTTACAAAGGGACACATATGGTTGCACGGCTGATATAGATATATAAGTATGTAGATATAATAGAAGAAATGTGGTGAAATGGAGCTCCAGAATCTTGACTTTTAATTCCAACACATCCAAAATGACAAAGTTGTAAGGCACATACATGGGTATGACATTTAGAATGAGATTAATATTAGAGGAAAAACTTTTAAAAGCTGGTAAACACCCTTCTAGGCATATTGAGTAGGATTAAGTTAGCTATTTGTGGACAACTACAATTCAAGTGTCTCCAGCTAAACTAGACATACCTTGTATCCATTATGTATTGTGTAGCATACAACATGATAAGGAACCTTTCATTTAATAAAAGTAATTTATTTAGATACAAATATTTTATATATTTTTTTTATTTTTTGTAATATTTATTTAATTATTGTATTTATTTATTTATGCATATATAATAAGACAGACTGACCATTTTCTAGGCTGTAGAGAGAAATCAAATGATAACTGTATATGTTCAGAAGGAATATAATATATCAAAGGGCAAAAGAGATTTGGTATTTTTTAGAAAAAAAAAGTGAAAGATTAGCTATGCTTGTGATTTTGACATGAGAAAATATTTTTCATAGGTAATGAGAATGTTTAAAAAAACCTTTAGATTTAAATTTATCTAAAATGATGTCTGTGTTTGGCCACAGTTCAGTATTTAAATGACATAATTATACCCAGTTTAATGCCATATTATCTTATCATGATCACCATGATGATAATTAATTCTAATTGAATTACTCATTGTTTCTTAGTTATGCAATTACACTAATCTTTTCAGTCTAATATCTCAATAACATAGAAAGGCTTGCATAGCAAAAAGAGGGATGTGTACATGTGTTGATATGGAATGAGAGCCTCCAGAAGTAAAATGGTGAACTCAAGAACATTTCCATAAAGGATGAATACCATGCAACTTATAAAGATGTTTCAGGCATATTTGGCAATGACAGGTAAAGTCTAGTTACCTCCAAGAAAATTTCTCCTGAAAAAAATACCATCAAACATAACAGTATATACATAATGTAATTATCTCTCTCTTAGAAAAACAGGCACTTACCCAATGGAGGTTTAAATAGGATTTGAGCCATGAGACAAACTAGTATGAAACAGAAATAATGTTTAAAAAAAAAAAATGTTGACATTATTTTTCTTTGGAATGGTGGGAGGAAAAATATATTTTCATAGAATAATTGAAAAAGCGACTTTTGGTTTTCATTATAGACCAAAATGGAATAACAAAGATATCAAACCACCAGGTCAAAATATTTTTACAATAACTGAATAACACTTCTTATCTCAGAATAGGGCCTTTAAGACAACTGTGTTTCATTAATAATTCCTCTACTTCAGCAAATAAAACACACCAAATCATTCCAAATTAAATTAATTCCATCCTGATGAAGGAAAAAATAACAAGTCAGTGAATAAAATATAAACTGTCTTTACTGACTAGTTCATACCTATTTGGTATTTGGGTAAGTGTAGACTGTTAACATTGCTAATATTCAAAAAAGAAGTCAACAACAAGGACTAATAAATAAAAGCATGTGACATATATTTTCACTTACAGTCTTTGCATAAGGTCTTTAATACATAAACACCACTCTTATTTGAAAGCTGAAGATGGCACTTAAAAGGAAAAGTTCAACAAAATGCTAACTTGCAGGTCTTTTTCTTTCTTTCTTTCTTTTTTTCTTTTTTTCCCTTTTTTTTTTCCTCAAATACTATATTTCTTCCCTGTGGCTGGCTGTTTTCAGTTTATTTTATTTTTCTTGTATTAAAATAGTTTACCCCAGAACTCCATTGAGAAATGTCTTTTCCATTTCTGAGGGAGCCTGGGGACATGGAATGGTACAGCAATAGGCAGTCTCTCCTACAAACAATCATGCAGCACACTGGAAATCCAAATAACACATGTGGGAAACAGGCACATCTTTTCAGCTCATTCCACAAGAAGGCTGAAATGCAGCACAGCTAACCCCAGTGCACTTCTTGTGGAGTGGGGCCACTCCAGATTAGCTGTCCTTGTAAAGCACTTGAGATCTATGTGTGAAAAGCACAGTGCAAGTGCAAAATGTTATTAAAATTACTAACAATAGTCAGAAGAAAGTTTCTAGAATATACGTCTTAGTAGCAAGATAAGCTTGTATTTATGGGATAAAAAGAAAAAGAAATCTTTCACCCTCCTGCCCCCACCCCCCAAAAAATGCAAATATGCATCTCTCTTTTTTCCCTAATAGCGTCTAATTTTATGTACTCTCATGAGAGCATTAGATATGGAAAGTTCACTTTGTAGAGCTATCCTCAACTCTCAATCCTGGGTTTTTTTTTTGAGATTTGTTGTAGTGTTAGCAACTTCCTAACCTAAACCATGCACCAATCTTTTCCAGACAACCTTCCTTCAGCTGCCATGAATGTGCAATCAGCTGAGGCTTTATGCAGCTGATATTCCCCAAAGCTTTCTCAGATAACCCTTTCCCTCAAGAAAACACCTGTAAATGCTATTTCAAGCTACTGTTACACCTATTTTGGATGAAGTATGTAAAATCTGGTAAGGTCCTTTGCAGTACTGACCTCTCTATGCTGGTCTCTCTGCTTCTCTTAGCACTTTCCTGCTAGCTAGGACAATTTGAATGTAGTAGGATTCTTCTATTCTATTCTAGAGGGAACACATTTGTTTTTTCCCCCTCAATTAAAAATCAGTTTCTACTGTAGTACAGTAGCAGTAAATTCTCAATGGGTTTTAATACATTGTCAGCCTCTAGCTACTGCTCATTCATATTGAAGTGAAAAATTGGTGATCCTCAAAACATAAAAAAGTGTTTTTGTTTTTGTTTTTCTTCTCCCCCCGCCACCTCCAGTGTATTATGTTCAGTGAGAAATGGCTGGATTTCTCTTGTTCCTCAACTTCAAGGTTTCATTCTTTCCATAAAGGAAAGTTGAAATATCTGTAAATCTGGTCACTTATTAGGGAAACGATTTTTTTTTCCTCTGTAAAGAACTGAAAAAATAATATCTTCAGATTTTAGGCAAATAACACATATTTTTTAATCTGAAAACAGTAGATTTTCGGATATACTGAGGCCAGTAGATGACCCTCAGTTACAGATACCGGCCAGCAGAATGCAAAAGAGATTTATCATAGAAAATGTAATCCAGTGGAATGAAACCTCCTATTATGTAACAGAAGGTTATGGAATCTTAACCCTATTCTTAGAATTACAACAAATATATCTGTATAATTTCAAATGAAAGTATTTCTGTCTTATCTTTAGTATTTTCTCTTCAAAAGCACAAAGATATCTCCAGAAAATTTCAAATAATCCCATCAAACCCTATCATGGACATTTATAGTCAAAAATTTGTTTTCCAGCTAGGGTTCAACAATTTGCCTTATTGGAAGAAAAAAAAAAAAAAAGCCTCTCTTCTTAAAACATGTTTTTTCTTTCTTTTTTTTTCCTTTTTTTCTTTTTTCTTTCCTACTCTCTCATAAATCTGATTGTTGTTAACATAACTGCAATAGTCTCATTAAAAAAAAAAATGCAAGCATCTTGTGAAGAAGAGAAAACTAAATGTACACCCAATGAGAAAAAAAAAAAAAAAAAAAAAGATTTCACATCCACTGATGGGAAAGGGTGGGAGTGATGGAACATTCACATACGCATTAAGTCATGTTACAGATGAGAAGAAGATTGGTAGCATTTTGTGAACCTTCTAGAACTTATTTTCAAAGGTTTCTATGTTAGGAGACTTGTTCTATTTTTTAAAAAATATTATTTCCTGTCATTTAAAGCATTGTTTTTCAAGTATTTTTCAACATAATTACTAAAATCTGTGCTTTTTTTTTTTTTTTAATTAAGTAGAAAATTTAGCCAAGCCACTAATAAAGATTTTTGTGTGGAAATAATTCTTCTTCTCCTAAAACTGCTAGAGGATGTGTTCTATACTTCTGTAAAGAAAGCCAGTCACCTTGTATTTTGCCAGAGATAAATTTAAGTACAGCCTCAGAAAATTCTGAATTCTGTTATAATTTATAACACACTCTTAAATTTTCTCTCATTCTGCTGCCATATGTATGTGAAGGGAAGATGAGCAAATAAACATTTCCTGATGAAGCAGTGGAGATTTGGGTCCCTTTGGACCACAGGGTTCAGATGGGTGGAGAGATCCAACCTGATCTAAATCCCTTACAGCTGTTAGTCTCCAATAAAGTGTTAATTAACAAAAAGTTATAAAAGCGAGGGTAGTTAAATGGACATTCATAAATACATGAAATACATACAGTAGTGTTTTAGAAAGCACAAATTTAAACTACAATGTTTTCTCTTCTTAAAAACGAATGTTTTTTGTTTTTTAAAGTTCACTTATTGATTCCTGAATACTTTTGAGATTTGTGTCAAGGATATACAACTCTATCAAACACAAGCTAAGTAGCTTTTTAAGAACCCAATTTAACAGGTTCTTACTGATGTACAATCAAAACAAAGTTGAGAGTAGATACTATCTAGTCTATTTTGGAGCGTGGATAAACAAACTCCTATTTCATTGGAGGCCTGTAAACTCAAAGGGAACCTTTTCACAATACTTCAAGCATGTAGTCATGCTTTGTGGTCCTATCTCTTGTGTTTACATCTCTTGTAACTAAAACTGTTCTTCAGAGAAATGCAATAATGTTACAGTGACAAGATAGAAACAGGAAAGAGGAAGGGCAGCTATAATAATGCAAAAAAAGAAAAAGGTAAACAAGTCAGTCTATAAAACAGAAGAAAATACACCAAACAACTCATCCAGCTCTTCAAAGTGCAATTTCCACTGTTAAAATATATAGAGAGGTATATTCTAATTTCTATTATTCTAATATTCTTATATATACATATTCTTATACATATACATATAAGAAATTCCTGAATACAATCTGGTTGATCTGCAACCCACAAAAGTTGATGCAAAATCCTTTAGAGACACAGCAAAGAGTCAGAAGAAGAGAAAATAAAAATTACTATTGTTTATAATAGTAATTAGCCTTTTAGACAGTATCATGGTACTTTCAAGTAGATGTCAGTGCAATTTTGTTCTCTAAGGCCTTATTTTATCCCTTAAATTTTCTTCAAATAATATAAATGGGGAAAAAAACAAGGCTTTTTTTACTCAAATCAAACAGTATAAAACAGATCAGTTTTCATTCTGAGGTTCAAAGTTGTTGTTGGGTAGAAGATTTTTCTTTCTTTTTTCTTTTTTTTTTCCTGTATTTGAACAATTTGCTCTTATTATTTTCATTTACAACGCTGAACCACCTTAGCAAGATGGTAATGAAGATTTGAGGAGTATTCAAAAAGTAGGGATGCCTGTTGAAAAAAAACCCTTTCCCTTATTTTGTAGAAATCAGGCATGGGGTTTTATTATAAGAATTCTGGTGGTTTGGTTTATTTGTTTGTTTTTAACTCAGCTCAATATGTCAGGAAAACTAATTTTTTATCATCTTCTACCATAAAACTGAAGAGAGGATAAATTAAAGACTAAATATTTTTTCACTTCACACATTTTTTTAATCCAGGTAGAAATCAAATTCTGGAGAAAGAACATACAAAAAAGAACACAATTAAATAACAACATAAAAAGTAGAGGTAATGTTTGGTACTCATTGCAATTTTCATTAGATTCCTGTGACCATAGACGCCACACTGGACCTCTTATTGATAGGAACTTATGTACTATTCAAATTTAAACATGTGTATCATTTTTTAATATAAAAGCTGGAAAAGTAAATGTGAAAAATATAAACTACGTGGAGCTGTTGATTGAAAGATCTTGAACAAAACCAGCGTATAAGTTTGTTTTTATTTATGTAATAAGCAATTTATGGCTCTTATTCATTTAAATAATAAAAATGGGTGCCTTGAAGGCATAATGATAACTTTTTAAAAGTCTGTAAAACACATGAAATAATCTACTGCTTTACAAATGCAAAACCTCTTGTTCTACTTCCATTAAATAGACAAAGTACACAAACTTTTGTAAAAATGACAGGGAAGAAATAGAGAAGCATTTTGGTTCTTGGTTCCACTGCAAAAAATAAGAAACATTGAAATGGCCGTCATCCTAACCTGTTCCCACTTTATAACCTTTAACGCTAGCAGAGAAGGTGCTTTTGTGGTTAAAAATACACAGTAGGATGCTGTGCATGCAGCTGTGCCAACCATGAAACCGGGCCTGCTGGAAGCGAAATGACCCCTATCCATCCAGACAAAAACCCACACTTGACTTAATCACACAATACCTTCTAAAACTCTAACCCTTCGCTTGTGTATCTACATGAAAAGGTCTCACTAATCTTCCCAGTTCATTAAGATGCTGTGAAGCTGAGTCTACTGGCAATTAAATGAATGTTGTTTATACAAATGTCTGATACTTCTCCAAATAGCAAGGTCTGAAAGGAAATATTTTCAAATTTATCCTGTAGTTTTATTCTCACTCCAGTTTGATCCTACTATTCCAGAAAATGGATGGGAATTATTCCAGTCGGCAGTGGCTGAGAAATCAAGGGAGGTCAGCCTTATAGAGAGTTAAATCCCAGCTCTTTCTTGAAAAGAAGGCGCTGTTTGTATAATCCTTTAGATTTTGTCTATTATTCCTTGCCATTTGTTTCCTGTAGTGATCACATTGGTGCTAAGTAAGCATAAAGGCCTGCATTCATTCAGAGCAGCTTAAAAACTTAATTACCACCCCAAAATTATTGCAAACTTCAGCACCTAAGAAATATATGGCCCACAAAAGGTGCCAGTGTTTTGTCTTTGATTTCCTTGAGAGGCCTGAACTCAGGTGCGGTGTAATAGCCCTGCAGCCTATTACAAAAAGTACCGCCATTGTTAGCACTAGAACACAGATTCTGTACTGAGTTTGCAAGGCCTCATGACTAAGACTTGTCAGATTTTCTTTCTCTGAGTTTTTCTTGACCTATCTGGAGCTCTGCTTTTACTTGTCTTAGCTTTAATAGCATTTTTCTAGTGATCAGGGTGTTTTTTTTTGTTGTTGTTTGTTTTATTTTTATACAATATAACCATATTTTTATAGATAGTAGTAACAAGTAGGTATTTTGTGTACAAGATATTTATGACTCCAACAAAATTATAGTATGAAGAAATACAAAGTTGTTATGCAAGGTTCTGCACCTGGTGGGGAATAACCCCAGACACCAGTACAGGCTGGGGACTGACCTTCTGGAGAGCAGCTCTGCAGAGAAAGACCTGGGTGTCATGGTGGATGACAAGTTGACCATGAGGCAGCAGTGTGCTCTTGTGGCCAGAATGCCAATGGGATCCTCGGGTGCGTTAAGAAGA
>NW_010581664.1:19071-100407 GCF_000705375.1 Tinamus guttatus | reverse complement strand
ATTCCAAAAATACACTGGCAAATAGTAAAGACTCAAGTAATGAATATTTCATCCAACTTTTTTTTGTGGATAATAAGGGGATTAAATGTCTCCAGGAACAAGATCACCTTTTATTACTCATAAATTGTTCACTTTTATTTTTTTTACCCCATTTTATTACCTCATGTCCCTAATTTTTATTTTAAAAGCTTTTAAAAACACATATACATTTCTCGTTTTGAATATTTATAGTATGACCTTGAACATAAAAGAACCTTCCATCACATCTCCTGAAAATTATTTCTTGCCGTTAATGACCAGCAGCTTCGTTCAGTAAATGCACATGTATCTAAAACTGGCTTACTTACTAGTTGCTGATTTGCTTCTTATTTCAGTAGAAACATGAGCAAACTTGAGAGGAGTTGCAGAAGTGGTTTATTTACTAGAAAAGTTTCACAAATTCCTGTGGGGAAAAAAAAAGAAAAAAAAATTTACAATTTTCCATAACTTGATGCTAGCAAGTGTCATATTACTCAGCAAATCTTATCTGAACGACAGAGTAGTTTATCAAGTCTGTGTATCTGTCTAATGAACTATTTTACAGCTTTTATCTGAGAACATTATGTCTTGGATTAGAGTAAGAACAAAAAGAATCCTTCATCCCCCCCTCAATAAAAACATTTTAAATTTAAAGATCACTTTGGATAAAAAAAAAGAAAAAATGGACTTGCCTTTTTAGAAATTATAATTTGATTCTCATCTACATGTCAAAGGATACAAATTGGAAAAATGCAAATTGCTACTATACCAAGGAACCTCTTCTTTTTTTCTGCACCCCTGGTGAATGTTTAAATACCACCCCTGGTGAATGTTTAAATACCCAACAGTTAATTTGACTGAAAAGATTGGTCAAAAATAAAAATATCTGACCACCCAGGATCAGGATCATTTTGTGTTGTCAGTCTGTACATCATACTTTCACAAATATTGTCCTTTGGATTATTGAAATTTTGCAGTAATTTTCTTTCAGATTTTTTTGTTGAAGTAAAATGTAGCAAACATTTACATACAGTACTTTTTAACCAAAATTTTAGGCTTGTCAGTTGTCAATCTGCAAAGCTTTAGTAATATTCAAGGAGCTGTGCTGATTCATGCCAGCTCTGGAAACAGTCTCTTTTGCGGGATTTGATGAATGATAAATTGATCAAATCAATTTACAGAAAATGTAAAGAAGCACCTATTTAATCTGCATGGTAAATGACATCTTATATTTTTAAATGTATTGGATGCAACAGAAATAATCTGCATAATGTAGTCAAATTCTACATTTCTAGTGTTGCAGGAAGGATTATTTTTTCATTTTTGATTTCAAAAATTACCATGGGTCCATTTAGGGACAGAATTTGCATTTGAGAAGTTCTTTGCAAACAGGAATCCTTGTTTTCAAGGTAATGAGGAAGAAAGAAAAAGAGAGAGAAGAACTATAAGGAGGAGGAATGTAGCGCAAATATCAAGTAGGCAAAATCTAATCTCACTAGCATAAGCATAAGAAACAAAGAAGCCTTTCTACCTGGAACTCCTGATCTGCAACCTTTAGGATCAAAACTCCCTCTATTTCCATGAGATGGAGACTGAGGATTGACCTCCATTCCTACAAAGCCAAATAACTCAACTGTGTTGTTTAGGATTTACTTCCAGATCCTAACCCCAAAATCACTGCCATTACACAGAGTTTATGGGGAGAGCTGGGCTCTCTTTTGGACAAACCAATTGGTATCCCAAGGGAAAAATAAATATTTTGTATTGGTCTGGGGGTAGGCTTTCGCAGGGACTATATCCAGAAGGTGAAAGGGAATTTTACATCTCTGCTCTGTTGGTCACGCAAATTATCTCAACAGGTCCTTCACACTCCAGCGCTCCCAGGTGGACTCATGCACTCACTAAAACATACAGCACATGCTCAGCTTTGTTACAGAAAGAATTCTGGCAAACTCTGACACAATTCTCACATTATTTCAGACATCAAAAGTTAAAACAAAGCAAAATAAAATAAAATAAAATAAAATAAAATAAAATAAAATAAAATAAAATAAAATAAAATAAAATAAAATAAAATAAAATCCCAAATCAAAATGACTACCATGTCTTTGTGGTGCGGGCTGCTAGATAGAACCAAGGAAAAACCTACACAAGAAAACATAGTGTAGGTTCCATGGGAAACTATCAGTAGATAATCCTTATATCTCTAATGCGGATCCAAAGTGCTTTCAGTTTCTAGCACAGGAATCAGAAATTGTTCTCTGACTGGGTATTTTCAAAAATGAAAATGTAGCCAAAGAACTCTCAGAGCTAAGGATATGTGTTTTTTTTCATCTTGAGGGTAACAAAATGATTTTTGGGATGGAATGATATGTCCATTTCATTTTTGTGAATTTTGTGACACTTTTTGTGTCTTGTAATTTTCATAGCTTTTTAAATTAATTATTTGAGGAAAATAATATGTACATATATTTAAGAAATCAATTAAGAATTTAGTCCAATGGACCATCTGCGCTCAGACAGTCAAGGATGTTGTATCTGTATATCTTGTAACTTTTTTTCTGTCTTTAGCAAGATCATTTCTACAGAAGGTGATAGAAAACTTAGACAAGCACACACTGTCTTCTTTACTAACTTGACCTCATGCAACAGAAAAAGAAACAGAAGTAAATGCCATCTAGTTTGACTTGTCTACTCTGTTTTCGACATGCAAATAGCTCCATAAATCCGTGCTATAAGAAATAATATACAGTTGGTTTATATGGAAGTAAATTTGCACAGAATTTTATGGAAATTGTACTAGTATGATGTTCTCTAGCCTCAGAAGAAAAACAAGGTCTTTAAAAAAAGCCATCTTTTTCCTATTAAGTTGGATTTAAAATGATATGTAATTTGTAGAGATAAACCTTCTTTATTAATGACGATAAAGCTTTGAAAGCAGAATTTAGGTTGTTCTTTTATGTCCTGTTATTAATAACCTTTAAAAGAGTCATAAGAGTTATGCTTTAATCTCATTGCCACTGAAAATAGTTCTTGTATAGCAGGAGAGTATGAGTCATCATGTAAAGAAAGATGTAACAGAGGAGGGAAAGGATAATGTATTTAAACAGACATCAACTCATTTAAGGATTATATCCATCGAAGAAGAACAGCATATGCACAACTCACTGATTCTTGATATGACTGCTATGAACTGAACCGTTAGCCTTGTTCCTGGAAAGAGGAACAAGCGGGACAAAGAGAACCAAACAGATATATCTCATGGCATACAACATCTCCTGCAATTCGTAAGAACCTAAGATAAGAATCTAAAAATATAGGCACCTACCCTTTAGGTAAATTCATGTCTGAACTACAGCAATTGCTCTAGGCTCCCTTTAAGAGACATCTTCAAAAGGCATGTCAGTTCAACATAAAATAGAGACTTAGACATATATGAACACTCTCTGCTTATCTCTCTCCACTGAGTATGAAGGGAACCTAGAAACATAAATTTAGACTTTACATGGTTAGATATCTAAATTTGGATGGGGTAAATGCCCTACTAAATTACAGCTCACTCTTGGCCCTTGTAAAAGAATATGAACATTCATATTTGGACCAATTCAAGAATAAGTATTCAGCACCTGGTTACTTGCAAGGTCTCACTGTTAGACTTCCCCACGCTTCCATTATTTCATTAAATCACAGAATGCAAGCGACGAAGTCCCAAAGCATATGGATGAAACACACAGTCATGTGACACTTGCTTTTCATAACACCAGGAATGCAAAGCAATCATAAACTTGGCTTTCTGGTCAGTTAAGCCAGGTTTATGGCTGCTTTGTGTTGATGAAGTAGCAGCCCACATCTATAAGATAATAATATATCTGACCCTCAGATGATAGATGTACAAACTGCAATGGTAACTCATCCAGTTCATTTTCATCTTCCCTCTTTAGTCTTGGCCTGTGACAACAAGATAATCGTAGTTCTAATAAATTTCATATGCTACTTTTGTTTTAACATGATTCAAGTATTATTAACTGAATCACACTTCAGTTGGTAGTGGAACTTCAGTGTGATCTTTCTGAGCCAAAGAAGTGTCAAAACTCATTCTGTAGCACTGTTACTATTGCCTAGGTACTGCCAAATCATGAAAGACTTTTTTAGTTTCCAGTATTAAAATAAATATACCTACAAAGAACAATAATGCCATGTAGACTACTTTCAGAACTGATGCTCAAATCTTTATCAGAATTAGTGAATTGTGTTTATTGTGTTAGCTCATGGAGACGTATCATGAACCAGAATGCTTTGAAAAATGAATCTGTGTAACAACCTTTCTCAGTCTCTTACCAAAGTTAATGATGAAGAAATATAACCAAGATAAAGACTGATGTACTATGTGTACATATTTTGTATTTTCCTTTTTTTTTTTTTTTTGTAGCCATACAAACAAATGTGTACTGTCTTTCAGCCCGTGAAAATGAAGGAGTTCAACATGGAAAAGTAGCTTATGGACAAATTTGTTTTATAAAAGAAAATCTTTGTATTAATGACTCCCTGAGAAATATCACTACAATTTACTCAGCCATCTAACTGAACTTGTGTTGAACCATTTTTCCTTTCCTTCCCTTTGAAGGGTTTTGCAGAAGCTCAAGGAACAGTCAAAACTTCCTTGTCACTGAATAATGAATGTAGACTGTTCCTCACTCCAGTAAACACTGCATTTTTGTAAAGAAAGAAAACAGCTGGTGCATGAAATCAAGCTTACTCATACATTTGAAGGAAACTTCTCTGAAGATACATCTTTAGATAAACATCAGCCTACAACCCTTTTTGCATGAATATGAAACCTATTAAACAGCAAAGGCAGACATATTTGTTTTGTGTGTGTGAGGTGGTGTGTTCGGCCTAGCAGAAAGGCTTCTTATCCCTCTAGTCTCCCACAGGCCTGTGGAATAAAAGTGGGTTGTGCATCAGTGATTTTCTGTGAGCTCCCAGACCATATCAAACAGCCTATGACATGCTCTTCATTCAGCAGATGGGAAATACTGCTTTGCAACCTGGTGCCAGGAAGGGAGCGTAGCTGGGAGAGGAGAATACGGGTGCTTAAGGATGCAGACAGTAAATGTACATTCCAGAGAGTGGTTAATGGTCAAGAAAAGCAAGAATTCACTGAGGCAAGACAGAGAGGAATGTCCAACTTGTTCTTTTGATTGATGGTCAGCAAAATGTCAAGGATCAAGAGAAAATAAGCACAAAAAGACATTTCAGTAGGGAAAACAAGGCATTAATAGTGAATATCATGCCTAACACTGATGATGATTTATAGTCTGGCTTGCAGACAAAACCACCAATCTGGTGCTGCTAATAGCATGCAAGGCATGGAAAACTCCAAGACCTTTTTCAAAAATGATAGAGTACACAACAGCCGCAAAGTTTCTCTTGGAGGTTTATTTCCCTTTCAGAATCTCCTGTAATCATTCAATTTGCAGGGCCATCAATCCAGACAAAGTTCTAAAGTGCCAGTGTGAGATTGAACTGAAAATATTTCTGGTCAAGAAGTACAGTTCTAGCTTCTTTCATGAGGCAGAGTAAATCTAACTTCACGATGTGAAGTAATTGGGTATAAGGCACTTACAACTATAGAAAAACATTTATATGACAGGTTTATGTTCTGACCGTTATGACAAAAACTGTGTTTTTCAGGGAATACATGCATTACAAATGATAATTTAGTTTTCTAAAAAGAGATAGTTTTAAAAAGAATATCTGTTTTTTTTTTTCCAACTGTGATAAAATGCCTTGCCCAAGAAGATTTGAATAGCTATTACAAAGTCACTGTCTTACATATTACCTCATCTTCTATTTATGTAATGCATAAAAAGTTACTCCAGAGAGTTACAGAGAGACTGAGGAAGACTTATTTCAAAATACTCAGTAAACCGATGATTAGGGAATTTACCTTGAAGGTAAATCATGTTGTTTCTATGCTCATTCTGAATTGGACAAAGATGTGAACAGTTACACTGCAGGATATTCTGCAACATGTTTCAACTCTTCCTGTTGACACTGTTCCACTTTAGATAAAATACTCAGAAGGTCATTGAGGATGACAGAGCCCTGGAACAGACTGCCCAGAGAGGTTGTGGAGTCTTCTTCTCTGGAGATCTTCCAAACCCGCCTGGATGTCACCATGTGCCACGTGCTCTAGGTGTCCCTGCTGGAGCAGGAGGGTTGGACTAGATGATCTCTAGAGGTCCCTTCCAACCTCAACCATTCTGTGATTCTGTGTGAGATGGAGAAAAATTATAGTTCTCTAGCTGTGTAGTTAGAACACTCTCCTGGGAGATAGGAACACATGGAACCCCTCCTCCAGTAAATATTTAATTGCAGTGGAACATTGTCAACAGGAGACACTGAGAGCGCCCTTTTATGTTAGTTTAAAGTTAAGGGGAGGCATTTAAAAGTGTGAGATGTGAGTTCAAAACCATTCATGCAGAGGGGTGAACTGAACCTAGGTTTTCCACATCCTGCATGCATGCTTCAGTCCCTGGGCAAATGAGAACTTTGTCTTCTAGTTGTCTATTTGTTGTTGTTGTCCTTGGTTTTGCTTTTTTGCTTGCTTTTGTTTATTTTGTTTTGTTTTATTTTCCTGATAGTGTGAATAGCCACAACTTCTTTTTGGACTTACCTAGCAGACAACACTGCTTGTTCCACTGTTACCATAAACTGAGTTATACAAGTGGAAATTGGTGCTAAATTTCTAATTGCAACCTGAATATCCTTAAAATAAGAATTGATTGTGTCCACCACAAAGCTAATAGAATTGCAGAGCTTGATACAAATGTGGAGTTGCATGTGTGAGAGGGAATCTGCAGTGTTGTGTCCAGATCCAGACATACTGGGGTGAGTCCAGCTGAGAACCATGCAGTTGGTTAGGTGCTGGAGCACAGGTCATATGAGGAGAGTCTGAGAGGGCTGGGCCTGTTCATCATGGAGAAGAAAAATTTCAGGGGAGACCATATGTCTGGCTGCAACTACCTGATAGGTGGATGTAGAGAAGATGAAGCCAGACTCTTCCAAGCTGTGCACAATGATAGGGGAAGAGAGAATAAACAGAGGTTGGAACAAAAGACATTCTAATTAGATATAAGGAATGTATTTCACCAGGAGAGTTTTCACTCAGTAGAAAATGTTTTCCAAAGAGGTTGTGGGATATTTGTCACTGAAGATACTCAAAACTAAATTGGACATGACCCTGAGCAATCTAATATAAGCAGGCTCTGCTCTGAGGAGGAGAAGGTTGGAACAGATGATCTCCAGAAGTCCTTCCACCCTCAACTATTCTATGCTTCTGAGATTCTATTTTCCAGTGTCAAGATTTGTGGACCATGCCTTAATAAAGGCACTATTTACATTTCTTTAAGGAAAATATAAGCTTTAAAATTATTGGACAGTGTGAAACACTCTTGTTTTACTTTATAATGAATATCCTTGTTCCATTCCCTACAAGCCTTTTCAAATTTCCAACAAATATACTTGGAGTATTCTGTATTTTTCTTATGTATGTCTAATATCTTCACATTATTTATATTAAGAAGGGCTGTATTACATGTCATTCCTTCCTTCCTTTGAAATATTGCAAAAATTTAGTGTTTCTAAAAATTGCATACATTATTACTCGGTTCTAAACACAAAATTCTGGTCTCCCTTCAACACATCTCTGTTTTCAAGACTTTTATTTCCAATCACTTTTCAAATATGTTCCTTAAAATTGAGGAGAACATGTGTGTATTTGTGTGTGTGTGAAAGTGAGAAAGCGAAATTTATAATTTATCACCAGTTGTCTGAAATTCACAAATGTCAATTCATGATGGAATCATTTTGTTTCATTACCATTCAAAAATGAAACAAAAGTATACCTTCCTAATTTTCAAATGTGCGCAGAGATCTCTCTACATGCCTATATGTTCAAACACACAAGTGTGTGTATACATATAAAAATTTAGGAAAAAATCAACCTTGAAAGCTTTATAGTAAATGCGAACACCGATGATTTATTTGGGTCTTATGTGGATATTCTTCTTTTTGGCTTTTTTATTGGAGGAGAAAAAGTGTTTGTATTGGCAATACTTCTTTACATGTACCAAGCTACATATGTAGCTTCTGAAGTGGAGAGACTCCTTTAAAAATGATACATTTGAAAAGGTTTTTTAGGGTTTCTGTTGTTATTGTTTGTTTTACATGTTAAGTTTCAAAGGGGAAGAGTCTACCACAACTTTTCACACACAGCTTATATCAGTTATTCTATATTTGGAGTATTTCACAGGAATGTTGTTACACTGTTTTCCACTTCTTTATGTAACTCTGTTCTTGTCCTGCCCTTCCCCTCCCTGTCCTGTCCTGTCCTCTTCCTTTCTTGCCAACTCTTTTTCTGAGAGTTGTAGATATTATGCAATGCATAGTTTCTGCAACTATCATTTTTGCTCCCTGAAGTAATTCAGCAAAATTGAAACATAATAAATTTGATAAAATAATGCAGAACAAAAACACCAGTTGTTTATTACTAATCAATCTTTTTTCTTTTTTTTTTTTGGTAATGAAAAGATCATTCCCATGTCTGTCTTTGATATTTTTTTCCTGTCTGAATCCTACATGTTCTTGTAAAATTTCAAAGCATACTGCAGTTCCTTCTTCTATATCTGGTGTTTATACCAGGTACAGCAAAAAAACAATCAGAAGAATAGAAACTGGGAATTCATGGGGAAGAAGGAATGCATAAAGTGGGGGTGAAAGACAGTTTGGAGACATTAAAAAATAAAGAGGATATGAAATGAAATTTGCAAACAGTTGCATGGATCTGGGAAAAATACTTGAATATTTATCATTTAATTATGAAAAACGGACCTAGGAAGGACTTTAGAAAATCAGATGGTCCCTTCTGCTTCGTGTTTCCTGTAAACATGGCAAGTTCATGTAATCATGTGCTGGTGGATGTTTGCTTAAACTGTTCTTAATGATAAGGAAGGAGGGAAGGGAGAAAGGAGGGAAGGAGGGAAGGGAGGAAGGGAAGGGGGAAGGGAGGAAGGAAGGAAGGGTTCTTGGAAAGAAAGAAGGGAGGGAGGGAGGGAGGAAAGTCAGCCTATATGTAACAAATGATTACCTGCAGTTTGTTAGGAGGTACTGATTCTGCTACTGAATGCAAAGTAGATTTTGCAGATCACTCAGGAGGTACCTTCTTAGCTAAGTCAAGTATAAAGGAGATAAGAGTGACGCACTAAGGAAAGAGCTATTGTGTGGCCATAGACTTGCCAGGGGCTGAATTTAGCCCATGCACTGCAAAAGACACTGTGAGAGTGAAATGAGAGGGACACCTGTGAAATCTCATTCCCCTGAAGATCGAGGTCCACAATCTCTATGAGGCAGCCGTTTCAGTCCACCGAGTAGTAGCAAAGAAAGACCAAGACAGCACAAAGCAATATGATGCAGGTCTGTGCTCTTTTTGCCAAATGCACCGAAAGCTTTTATTCAGAACTAATACAATATATTCATCAGCTCTGTGGACACCCAAAGCAATTCTAATGATGTCTTCTGTGCACACATGAACAAAATCAAGTGAAGAAATGAAACATTTTTTTTTCTTCCCCAAAATAAGGCAAAATATGTTCTTTCAAGAAGGCCCTTCAGTATCTTCATAGTCTGTTTTGTTGCTTTGTACTTTGATGTAGTTCATGCACACAAAATACACACATATACACAAACATAGTCATTTATGAAGATTATCTTAGCTTACTTTGATGAGACCTGTGGGTATTTATTCCCTTTTCGCAAAATCTTTGGTGGGAGGAGCACACAAAGCTAACAGAAATAATCACATGTTCTTACAATAATAATAATCATCCTTCTTTTTTTGGAATTCTACTCCCTAATGTTAACAGGCCTCTGCTGTGTCACAAGGTATTGACCAGAGAAGCTGAAAATGACAATTTTTAAAAAGTGTCATCAGCCTAAAAGACTGTCTATCTATTTAGAGTATTTTGGGAGATTAATCTAATTTCAGTTGCACTGTTACTATGTGTAGCACGGTCATATGTACGAATATATATCTGACATGAAGATGTTAAGAAAAGAAAAAAAGAAAAGAAAAGAAAAGAAAAGAAAAGAGAAAAGAAAAGAGAAAAAGAGGAAAGGAGAAACACAACAAACTTTAGACTTTTTAAAAAAGATAAAGTAGGTACATTTGGATTACTCCTTTGGTGCAGCTTCTATGTACAAAGTGTTCAGAATTTGCAGTTTTCAGAATGTAAAGTAAATGAAGCATGTTTCTCAGGAGGAAGGTGCTGCAGAAATACAACAAACCATTTAGAAAGAGTTGCAAAACAGCTTGAAGTCTCTCTCACTGAAGTCAGTTTAATTCAGTCAAATTCATTAAGCCCTGATACACACACTTTCTCTGCAAACTCCAACAAAGAATAATTTTCTCATTCATTTTAAATAAAACAAGAAGTTCTTTGAGCAAAAGAACTCATGAAGTCTGATTTCCTACGGATTTGCTTCTCATGGTTGACTGAAAGCTTTGATTTGAAACTTTTCCCATAAAGTTTCTTTTCTATGTGGATTCTTTGGTGTCTAATAACAGAGAGACTTAGCAGCAGACTTTCTCTCAGTCGATGTTTATAGTTTCTTGATTTCAGGAAAGGAGGACAGGACAGAATGTGACAGATAGAGGAGACAGAGAGAATAGACAGAAAGAAAACATAACTCCATAAGCTTTATTTCCCTAGGAAAGCAGACTAAAATAATAATAATAATAGTAATTTTTTATTCTGTTTTTGAAGATTTACTATTATTATTATTATTTTAGTCTGCTTCAAAAACAGAATAAAAGACATCCATGTTAATAATCAGGTCCACCCTCAAACAACACTTTTCTGTAGCAGCAAATAACAATCCTGATCTCATCCCACAACCAATAGCCTAAGAAAATGTATGTTCCAGGGTCTAGAAAACAAGAGAAAAGTTTTTTTCTTAAGTTTTTGGAGCATTTCTAAATGAAGGACTGGCAGAGGTAAATTACTCCTTGAACAGGATATTTCCAGTAGCCTTTTTTTTTCCTATTAAAATAAAATCAGCCAGCTAAAGTAAATACTTTATACGTTAAGTAATTGCCAAGAGTTAGAAAGAAGCAGCTGGCATGGATAAATCCAAAGATCTTAGAGTCACTGTAATAATACCATTTGAAAGAACTGTTCAGGAATGATTCATCGATAGTGTACTGAAATATGTAAGGATCAACACTTGTACAAACAGTTGCATATACAGTTCACTGATTCTCAAGTGCATTTAAAATGCACCCATGGGCCTACCAAGAACTTCATGCACTGCCAGTGTTTGAAAGTATGTTCTTCCAAATAATCACAACATTTCACCTTATCAGTCAAAATTATGACCACTGGGAATGAGCTTGGTTACAATATGGACCAAACAAGAATTAATTTGAAAACTATTGCTCTAGCTCTATGGACTACAATGTACTAAAGCTTCGCAGGCTTTCAATCTCCCATGCTTTTTTTTCCATTGCAACATAGAGCAGAAATGATACTACATAGACTTTTACTCAGTAAAGATACAAATAATTCAAATATATATACAGGAAATCATACAATTATCACCTCCTTTGATAATGATATCTAAATATCCTACTTGCCTATTTCTAATCTTTTTTTTCTCTTCACCAGGGTGTTATTTTATACTTGCATACATATTTAATACATGTTTTCCAAAATCCAGGATAATCCAAGAAAGTGTGTGCATAGTGAGAGTGTACATGTGTTACTCATGCTAATTGACCCTGATCTCTCACAATAAGGACATTGAATGAAGTTTTATTTCTTATGAATACTCTAACTTGCATGGCTTACTTGCTAACCATGGGAGGTGTGCATTTAATCTGTCAAACATTTGTAAAACACTAAAAGCAATGCAACCTTTGACCTGGGTCACTGAAACTGCACCCAGTTCTTGTGATTTTTCTGCTCACTCAGCCTGTTTCATATATTTCTCCCAAGCCTTATGAAGCATGCAGACAGAGTATGATCTTTGACACGCAGCCACCTGTGTCCCATACTTTTTGTGTGAAAGAAATAAATGACAGACCTGGAGATTAAGACCAGACCTATTTCTCTCTTTTTCTCTTTCTTTTTCTCTTCCTTTTTTCTTTTTTCTTTTTCTTTTTTTTTTTTTGACTTAAATCAGGTGTTTTGCCAGATGAGCTGCAAGACCTATAAGTGTTTAAGTTTTCCTTCTTAACTTTTTTTCTTTCTTTTCATTAAACTTCTCTATGTATCACATGGCTTTAAATGACCACCTTTCTTCATATTTTCTATAAACAATTAGAGATTGGATCATTCTCCAAATGAAATTGATGGTAAAATCATAATTGATCTCAACAGAAGTGGTCAGAGACATGATGTGTTCTTTTTTATATTCTAATAGAAAAAAATATATATATATATTTTTTAAAAAAATCTGAACTCTGCTTCTAACTAGTGTTCTCTTAACCTTAATTAGGTCATGCGTTAGTTGCGCTCTTTTCTATATTAATACAGAGATGTTAATCTCAGCCATACATCTTTTCAGAATTTACTTATGCTTACTTATGTAAATTATGCAAGTAGGGTAAGATAAGAATTGGCTTTTCTAACTAGCTGTTCGAGCTGGACATCTATACCAAGGTAAATCCTCTAGATTTCTCTCTAATGAGTTCGGGGAAACATGATCTTCTTTGACTTGGATGAATTCTTCACTGAGGATGAGATTCCCACAAGGAGTGAGAATTTAATTTTGGGCAACTTCAGACATGATCGTCTAGTGTCAGTGTTGAAATCCTCATGTATCCTGTCTAGCTTCCATCTGCTGTTGTGGAAGGACACAGGTCTCTATCTCATAGCTCATATGCATTGGCCACTTGTGGATGTCTGGATGACCTCTGTGTTGTGTCTTGAATGACATGATGTGCCTACATTTAGGCAATTGAACCATGTCACTAAGCTAGACCACTTATTTTTTTTTTCCTAGTAGCAATTCAGTAACATGAAAGCTATTCCCACTCCACAATTACATTTTTAATTTCAGTAGGAATGCTTTTTTGATCTTCAGTGAAAACAGAAGGTTGCAGAATATTATATTTAGTTTAGACTAACAGTAAGGTAGTGTATCTCCATTTACTTTGATATTTACTAATTTAATTGAAAGCAAAACCTGAGCACTGTTTCCTCAACATTGTAGCACTGAATATCCCACTATTTATGCTGCTTTGCACATTTGTTGAAATCATATTCAGTGGATGAACACAGTCAAGTCAATGCAGAAACAAACTTTAGTAATGGAATTTGTCTGTTCCATGTGACATAGAAGTAAGAGGAACTCGAATTATGGAATCTAAAAACCATTGTCTAAAAGTAATCAGTATCATATTCAGCTTATTCTAGTTTATTGTGTAGATTTAAATAAATGAGCGACAATAAGATGAAAAACTATATATATATAAAAAATAAATTCCCATTCCCATTAAATTACACTGAATTCAATCAGTGTAATTAGATATGAAACAAGATTATAAATGTAATAATAGTAATATTATTTGATAATTAATAACATTATGCTTCCTTTACTTTGCTCTAAGGAGATAAGGAGAAGACAAAGATCTAGCTGCATCTGGAGGAGTGAATCCAGTGAAGACAATGGCAGAAACAGTGGTTTGCATAGCTGGGAAGGAGCCATAAAAAGAAAAAGACAGTAGTAAGTATCTCCTCAGTCTCCTGCTGCCAGATGACTTCAATACTTCCCTTCTTCAACTTCTGGTCAAATGGCAGAGCCAAAACTTAAAAAAAATACCAGATGCACTTCAATTTTTGGACCATGTCCCATTTTATGTTCTTTTAATCAGGAATGGAATAAAAGAGAGGGAGAGTGGGTCAGATATACAGCAGCAGGTTTAAAGACAAAGTGACTGAAAACGCTCACAAGCTATGAAGCATCCAAGAAGGTCATGAGGTGTAAAAAAGACCTTAGGCACAGTAATCATATAAGGGAAAAAAAAAATTCTTGCAATGGAGGACTAGTCAAGGAAGAGGAGAAAAAATAATACCTAGAGATGAGCTGCCAATAGGAAAAATAATAATTCTGGATATGTAGGTCACAATGCCAGCAAAATGCTGAAGTCAGCTCCTGTAGTGGAAGCAAAAGATAATGTTCTGTTGATTCATCTTACTTTCCTTATCCAAGAAAGAGCAAACCTGGCCTTCTAAAGTATAGTGTGTCTCAATGAATATTTCAGCATGTACAGTTAGCTTTCCACTACCCAATCTACTGAAGGACTCGAATAATGTAAATCTCTAACTATGTGGGTGATACAAGATTCCCTGGGCAATATGGATCAGAAATAGCTCAGCTTGAAGCCAGGCAGAGTTCCTGATTCTAGTTCAGGGCTGACTGTGTCAAATCCAGACAGATGTCTGCAAAATAAATGAGGTATTTGTGGACTGTGAGGACCAAGAGCCTGCTTTAGCACAATCAAAATCAATGTGAATGCAGTGTTAATGTAATGACACTATCCTGGGGCCAAAACTGTACTAAACTTGTGAATACTCTATGGCTTTGGGGAGCATGGTGCCTTCTGCCTGCAGGGCAGACCTCACAAACTGGTCTACACTGCATAACCTTGTATCTAATAGAGATCATTAATTTCTGTGTAAAGCCAGATAATTCAATTGAAATGCTGAACAACTAGAAATCCAAAGAGGTCAAAAATTGCTGTCCTAATGGCAATCAGAGATTTCTTGTGTCTTCTGCAGGAAGTATAAAGAGTTTTGAAAGTGAAGGAGGAACAATGCTACATCATTTTTCTACATCATTTTCACAATTTTTATGAATACAGGCTACAGCTTTCTCTCTAACTTTTTACTAATTTTCCGTCATCCTTCATCTCTCCTTCTCAGTCTTCACCTCATTACTTGTCTTCCTTTTCTACTTCACCAAATTTTTGTATTCTCCTTCTCCTTTCTTTTGTCCTTCTACCCCATCCCAGCCGCTACATAAAGAAAACCTGACCACCTTCTTGCAAGGAATATGTTGCTGTCTGTACTTATAGTTTGTATTGCTGTGGTATTAAAATTGTGAACACTATGATTTTTTTTTTCAATCTGAATATACTAGAGTTCAAAGAATTTAGCTCAGATTAAAAAAAAAATCCACTCTATTCATTACTCAGTCTCATTATGCAGTCTCCTAAGATGTGTAGAAAGTAAGATGTATTCAGAAATATATTTTCTCCTCTCCTGATTCCCCTGAAAAATGCCCATATCAAAAATACATTCATTTTCCAGTGGAAGAGCTCATTTATACATTAGTGTGCTTCTGGACTGGTGTCACAGCTTCTATAAGTATATCTGAAATCCAGAAATATTGAATCAGTTATTATGTAATTCAGTTATATAATTTAAGAGTCAATCATAATCAGACTTTTAAGCAATTAGTTCTCTTACATATAGTAGAGTAATTGAATCTCCAGTAAGAAATGGGAATTAGTAGTTATGCTTTCTGTTGGAAATCACAGATTGTCCAATTCCTTATACTAATGAAAAAATGCTTAAAAACCCCAACTACTCTTTCTTAGTAGTTTTTTTTCCTTTTTTTTTTTTTTAAGCAGGGTTTTGTTGTTTTTCATGTGCAATTCTTTTATATCTTTATATCCCTCACTTTTACGGGACTGAAAATTCTGTAAAACAAAAAAACAAAATCAATAGCAGGATCTCGGTACATTTCACATTCTTTTCCTGTGGTTCACAGAATATTATTTCAGGTTAATAGACAGAAGTCCTTAAGGATATAGAGAGAATTGTTTTCTTCACCTATCTAGCCAGATTTATTTATTTTTTTCTTAATGATGTGAACAATGAGTGCAAAATTCTCCTAAAAATGTGCTTGAAAGGCATAGTGGAGATGACATATTGTTTTAATTTTTGTTCTTAATCATTTGAGATTTTGAAAGACCACCTCTTGTCGGGACTCTAAAGAGTCACACAACAAGTGTGACTAAAAATCATTTGCAAATTTGACCACACTGCCTCATTGTAAGTATTTAATTCCCATTATTCTACATCTTGAAACATCTAATCTCTTTTTATACCAAGGCGTCTATATTGTCAAGGATACAAACACTGTTAAATTTGTCAAACTGTCAATTGTTAGAAAATTACAAAACTGTAGACATAATTTTGAAATGTGTTTTAAACTGTGAAGTCAACCAAAGCACACGTATTTTTTTTAATTCATTATGTTTTTGAAATAAAAAAGTTGGTGAGATTTGTTAAAAAAAACTTTCATTGAACCCAGTGAGATCATAAGGGAACAGGCCCCATAGTCAACCTCCATGTCTGGAGAATTAGTCCAGAGTCAAACAATTTGGAAATCTCATGACAAATCTTTCCCAAATAAGTCTGATTTCCTTATCCTGATGATTCCGTATGTGATCTCAAAGTCACCCATAATTGCAGAAATCACTGAGCTATTTGATAGTGGTTCTTTTAATGCTTTCATCTCCAAAGTGCATTTCTTTCTTTTTTTCCATAGTTTTTCTTAGTGTACTCTGAAGAATAAGTGCTTTCATTAGATAAAGCATGTCAAAGACTGTAGTGATAACTACTGTAGCCTTTTTGTTCCTATGGGAAGTCATTCCAGATGTTGGGACAGTCATTGAGAAAATACTTTGTACTTTATAGCTCATCTCCCTTACAGGCATTTTCATTGTGTTACAGAAATAAAATGGTCCTCATCCTAAAACCATAGGCTTCAAGCCATCAGATCTCTTGAAGAGAAAAAAAGATTTTGTTGTTAATTCATCTTGATGTAGAAAACTAAGTTGTGCCACAGAATACAGGTTGGACATGATCGTGAGAACCTGACCGGGTGACAAGATGTCCTATTAAAAGCCAGAGATGTAACAAATGATCCAGTATGCTCATCGGTTTTGCAAAGACGTTAAATCTTTCTGTTTTGTTGGGTAAAATGGTCATTTAGTTTAATGACAAATATTTCACAAAGAAGTCACCAGGATTTCAGACTGAATTAGTGAGGTTATGAAAGATGTGATTTGCAACTTCTTGACAGCTGCTTTTGGTTAGAATGGTTTTAATCTCCACAGCATAGAATGTGCTTCCTATAGTTAACGGATGTATTATTGGCAAAGGAAAATGAAATAAATTCCAGATTCAATTCATCCTCCACAATGATGTTCTTTATCATAAAAAACAACTACTTCACTTATTTCATTTCTGGCTTGATAAAAATCAAGGCCTTATTTGACCCCATGCTTTCAGGCGAGTAGAGTAGTGTTCTCCTCTAATGGAGAAGATTTCTTATTCCCTACCTTTGATCTTTGTGAGTCAACCAACCATATGAAGCCACAAACTCAGAGACTTTATCTCGTGTCTTGCAATTTTTGTTTCATAATATTTTCCCCAGGACAGCTAAGCTTTTGTTTGTCTCCACAATTCTCAGCTGTTATGAATCTGGGTGAAAGTTGTACAGCAAATTTATGATATAGTCCTGCTAAAGAGAGCTAGATCATTATCATGCAAAAGCTTGGCATGCTTCATCAAGGCTAACTGAGCTTTGCGGATTAACACAGCCAACTAACAGCCTGGCTCATAAGCCTGGCTTATGAGATAACTGCAAATTTAGCAACATTTATAAGATCTTTGGTATAAACAGATCAGACACATCTTTTAACTGAGAGAAATCAGAAACTTTTACAAATGTCCAAAAGAGAATTAAGTTAGAGTTCTTGTTCCACTGAGAGGAGACACAATTATAGTTTGTACTGGCCATTTAAATGCTTATATTAAGTCAACTCTGAAATACTTTGTATTTTTAGTCTTCATGCTTCTCATGGTTTTGTATTAATTTGAAACAATTATGAGCACGTGACTGCTTTAACTCGGAAAAAGAATTGACTTTTAGAAGTAAGAATTTAAAATGTGAGAATGAACTTTAGCTGTAGTCAGTTATCAAATTAATAACATAACTTTTGATTCTGATATTAAAAAAAAACTCAAAATCTTGTCAGTAGGCTTGAGAATACAAATCTTAAGAAATATCTGTCAACAATTGTGCTTACTGCTTAATAAATATTTACAGTTTATTATTTTGTATTTACTATTTGCTCTCTTTTTATATTTCTCATGAGACAGACTTCTAAAAAATTCTGGTTTTGTCCTTCCTTCTGAGTGTTCAGTGGGTTCCCCTTTTTTTTTTTTTTTTTCCTATTTCTGCAGTATAGAAATAAGCCATTTCAGTTACTCTTTGCTGTGTTTTTTTCTTATTCAAAAGTTCTTGAAGAAGATGGAATTTTAAATGGGATAATTAAGAACATGAGTAAGAATTAAGTTTTGGACACTGCAGAGGGAGCCAAGTTTTAAAGAGTCCATTATATTTTTCTGCCAATGTCAGAAAATTAACAGTGGAACTCTGTGAAGACTTTTCTTTCCTGAAAGGAATAAAATACAGATTTAATTTTATTCCTGTTACATTAATATCTAGCACTCTTTCAGTAACCATACTGCTTAGTCATTGCATACATATCACCCAAAAGTTAATAATAATAATAATAATAATAAAATGCTTAGATTCTGAAGGCCCTGAACCCCAGCTTTTGTACTTTAGAAATAAGCATCCTAGTCTAGGTAAAGATAAAGTTTATACATACTTTTCTTTAGTACTTTCTGCCCTATGACCTTTCTTCACTCGACAGTCTGGCTGACATAAATCCCAGCCTTATGAGTGATTCTTTCTATTGCTTTTATGGGACATATAGGGGCAATTCTGTATTTCAAGATCTTAGAAACAACAGCTCAACTTTTGAATGTTGTAAGACTGGCCATCACAAGCTCCATGTACTTTCTTAAAACTTCTCCTTTATTAACTCCGAAGGAATATTGACACATCAAAGGCAGGTTCTCATGTAAATAAAATTCTGTGTTCATGCTAGAACTGGCAGGTTCTGAAAGTGCAAGACAGTGCAATAAAAAAAAAAAAGAAAAATCATGGAGTGTCTGGATTTACTTCAGTAAGTTTTGTCCAAGAGCAAGGGTCAGATATAATTTCTATGTTCACCACAAGATAGAACCACATCCCCTTGTGCATCACCTGCTTTCTGCTCTAGCTTACTTCCTACGAATGTAGTGCATTGATCACTGAAGAATGTGAAAGTTGTTTGTTCCCTTTGAAGGTTCTGCTGAAAGTATTCAAAACAGTATTTAGTAAATTATAGGTGGCAATTTGTCTGCTACATGCTAATTACCATTTCACTCAAAGTTCAGTATTCTTCCTACTAAAACTAGTAAAACTCTAGAATATGGTATTGCTTTTCGCAGTAAATAAAAGGTAGTTCATTTTTACCTACTGTATAGAGTTGAAGTAGTTTGCTTGCCCTTGTTCATGTTTTATTGTTTGGACTTTCTTATTTGATACTTTTATGACAGTATTCAAGACTACACACAATTCCTCTTTCATAGTCTTTATTATTGAAGATACCATGCAGCTGAACCAGTTTCACACAATGAGAGGAGTATTAATAAAAGAAAGAGAAATGCTTCATCCCTCTTTATCTTTTATTCAGTGTATTTTAGGTAATTAAGAATTTCTTATCATGAATGGCAAATATATATGTTGGGGACTTTAACCAACCTGTGCTTCATCCAAAACTGAAAGACAGGGAATGATCAAAAAGAACTTAGTATGGAAAGTGTATTTTTAACAGAGAAGAGATAACACAAAAGAGATATTTTGTGCCTTAACTGAGCAACTTTGTAACAGACTTTTTTTTCCCTTTTTACAGAAGAAAAGGAAATACAATTCCTTTGGTATTCCTTTGGAATTTCCTTTGGAAATACACTTCCTTATGGAATACAAATATTCCATAATTACATGTTGTTTAGGTTCATTGTGTTGCTTTCATAGAAGAAGATTAAAATAATCCAGGATATAATGTGACAAGTAAACATGATAGAAGGGAAGAAATCTTTTTTTTTTTTTTTTAAATACAGCTTTTTATTTTTCTTCTTTTTTTTTTTTTTTTTTTTAAGGAAATAAAAAAAAGGTACATTTTAGCATTATTCCACCACAAAGAATTTTTGACCATATTTTTACTGCAAATGTAGATGTCTCTCTAAATATATTTCAGCTTAGGTGGTACAGCAATTTGATTCTATCTATCTGCCAGAGCATCTATAACTTCCTTGCTGAAAGGACTATAGGATCATTAAGGAGAACATAATGCCAGTGTTTCAGTTAGCCTGGGAGTCAAATGTACCAAAGGTTCCACTTATCTGGTTTATACCAGAAAATACTTTTGCTGTGTAATGCTATTCCTAGAAGTCCAGCCATAGTCCTCAGTCCTACACTAAAGTAGACTACCTAACATGATGGCACTAGCATGTTAAAAGATGTATCAGAGTGTGCAAGAGTTTATGTACCTGCGGTTCTACAAACAACCTCATCATCAAAGATCCAGATAGACAGTGTGTTCAGATTATTTTCAGACATTCAGTGGGTAAACGGCACACCATAAAAATGTAGCTATATTTTGAGTGCAAAAGAAAGTGACTATTCATCTGATTTTTGGAAGAGCTCATTGTCCCATGCAAACATACTGTTATAATTACTGTTTTTTCAAATCATGGCCTCCCTTAGCTAGGTCTAGCATAGTAATATTGGCAAGAATTGCAGACAAAGTCTCCAGTTCAATACACTCCCCAATGCTCTCAGAATCATTTATTCATATTTTTACAGTTACTTAGGTTTTGATTCTTCTTTATTTCCTTTTTTTTTTTCTTTTTTTTTCCTTCACCTTGGCAAAATCCCAGTCCTTTAAGACATGTGCTTCACATCTGTTTTAACACTGAGTGGAACTGATTAGAGAAACTTTTTGTCTACCTTCCAAATGATTCTCTTTTTCTTTCCACCTGCCACTCTTTCAGAAGTGTTTGACTTCCTTTCCTCATTACTCCTCAAGTTTCCTATAATATTCTGCCAAAATTGCAAAGCCTGCTGGGACAAATACTTATTTTATGGTGTTGTAGACCCATAATATTTAACTAACAGGAAGACAGATGAATGAAATAAATAAAAACCTGCTTTTGCAATCCCAAATTTGGAACCACAATTTTTGTGTACGGTTAACTGGATTAACTTCTCCATTTTCTATCAAAGACAAATTTAATAAAAGATAATAGATGGCTGGTATCTGAACAGGATTTTAATTTTCACCAGGTTTATGAAGTCCCCATTTAATTATTTTTTTCTCTCTCATCCATGGAAGAAACCAGGACATACTAACTGAAATTCCTCAATGGAAATATGTCTGAGAAATCAAGAATAATATTTTTACTTAATGTGAGGAAATTAGGTAAAGTTTAAAGACAGTAAAATTCTGCTTTCAACAATTTTCAAATGGATTTAAAGAACACCCTTCCAGACACTAGATTTCATAGAGCATAGAATCACAGAATAACTTAAGTTAGAAGGAACCTCTGTCCCAGCCCCATCTCCTTACTCCAAGCAGAACCAACTCAGATCATATTTTTTGGCTGTTAAAACACTCCTCATAATTTGGGTAGGAATTGATCTCACTTAATGCAAGCAGCTTGATTCACATGCCTCTACATCAATATCTAGTGCCAGTGGAGGTGCCTTGTATATCTAAGAAATATTAGACCTATGAGAAATGGATCTTTTTTGGAGACACAAATGAAGGCCAGGCAGGATACCTAGACATCAGAGATATTTGACAGCTGTGAGCGGACACATGAATCATTGTCTTGATGTCTACAGTTGCAGAATTAAGACTGGATATCGTCTTAATTAACATAAGTGCCATGTAAATTTAGACCCTCTAGGTGAAATGTAGACATCTACACTGCCTGTACCTATCATGATGTGTCATAGTCAGAAGTGAATCCCACCCACCAATGCTGAGGTGGTTAAATAAACCATATTGTATGCATTTTTTTCTGTATTATAAACTGTATTGTATTCAGCTGTAAACTGTATTTATTTTCTCACCTCAGACTGCAGAAAACAATCTGCACTGCAGAACAGAACCATGTATGGCCTGCATTTGCAAAAGAGAAATAGGCCAAGAACAAAAGATGAATCTGAAAACACTGATGTTTTGGTATAAATTTAAACTATCAATCCAACTGCTTCTTTAGTGACTAGAAATCCCTTCCAAGTGCCTCCCTGCTTCTACTTTTTCTCTGTTTATTCAGTCTACAAGGAAATCATAGGAAATTCTGCTCAATGATTAGTATGAAAATTACCAGAATAATTTTTTCTCATCTCATGATGATAGTGCAATTCCATATAATTATTTTTGTGAGTTCCCTTTTTCAGATGAAATATATCACCTTTGTTTTTATACTGGGAATGCTCACCTTCTGCTCACAAATACTTCAGCTTTTCTTTTGGTCTCTTTAATATTTTAAAGATGTAAGATTTGAGAAGGCCTGGGTTAACGGTATATGATAAAACACTGTGACGGATATGCTCCTTCCCCAGCTCATCCTGACTCCTCACACATAGCCCTGTTCAGGTGGTAACTACCACATTATCTGATCCTGGTAGTTGCCTCCCTGATTTCTTCCCCCACCCAGACATTAACCATCAATAACAGTCCTGATGGCCCTATTCTGATGGGGAGATGAAGCTAACTGTGAGTACACCAGCCAACAGTCATTTCTGATTTGAAAGAATGACTGTCAGTCAATCATCTTATCCTATAAATATGGAGACAGCCCAAGAGCCCATTGAGCTCTGCTTGCATGGCAGCGGGCTGCACGGCAGGATCTCCCCTTGAGCAGAGATGCCTCTCAAGGATGCTCCTCGAGGTTAAGAGATCCTTCCCACTACAGATTTGTGGTAAGTGACTACAGTGCGCCTTTCTCATTTTGAACTTGTAAACCTTACTTTGTAACTGTGCACAAATCCCTTAGTCATAAACCGTTGACCAGGTCTGGGACTAGGACTGGATTCAGCCGCACCCAGACTCCTCTCAGAAGGAGTTTGGAAAGCAAGGGGGTCCAGTCTGAACCTCGTGACCCAACGGGAGAGTGTCCTTGATAATTCTGTGTGTATCTTGAACCTCCATGCAGTAACTAATAAGTGACCTTGCCATAGAATCTCGTGAAACCATTGTCATTACCAATAAAACCTATTCCTATTTCTTTCCGACGAGTGAAGTGCATTGTGTCACTCACCCCCACCACTACTCGTTCCGTGACAAACACCAACACAAGCCTGTGAATATATTTATTTAATGTCTTATTTTTAGTTTCTCTTCTCACTCATAAAGAGCTTGACTGATCCCTAATTTACCTTTAAAATGAATAGCACTTTGACGAGATCACAGCTAGGGGTTGGTTAGCACACCAGGTCTTCACTTCTCAGTCTGGTCAAATACTAGCTTGGGGGCCCAGGGGAGCAGTTTTGGGGTAATTTCATCTGTTTTTGACCAAAAAGCAGAAACAACACAGGATTTGGCACTACTCATTGTCGTTGTCAGTCTTTTGTCATCAGTATGTAAGAAAACTGTCTCATGATAGCAAAGACAAGTAAGTTAAGGACTAGGGTGGCACTGAGAGCGCTACTCAGTGAAACTCTGCTGAAGTCCTTCATTTTCCTCTAGTCCTTGAGTCAATTAGGAAAAGGGGAAAATCTCCCTTTTTGCACACAAATAAAAGAGAAATCTTTGTTAACCCATTTTATTTTGTGTTCACAAAACATGAAGATGCTTTATTTTCCTATTGACATGCAAAAGAATATGAAAACCCCAGCTTGTTCCTCATCTCTGACCACCTGGAATATCAGAAGCAAACATTCAACTTGTCACTCAGTCACCGGCTGCCTGGGGAAATTGTTTTAAGAAACAATTGTTTTAGTAGCATGCTGGCATATATTTCAGGTTGCAAATTTCAGACATGCTCTCAAATGACTATCAATGAGGAAGATTTGTAGATTGCCAATATGATGGGAATATAAATAACTTACAGAATTCTAAATATGCATTTAGTATCTCTAAATCCTGCTAATGCCCAAAATTGTCATTATCATTATCTTGAATGACTGCATTTTAAAATGGATCGTACCTTTGGTGAGAAACATTGAGAGACTAGGAGAGGGCTAAAGTTCATTGATCTGATTCTTTAAGTGGACATTTTATGAAAGGGTTAAATTTCCTCTGGCTACAGGAAATTTTCTATATGTGGAGAAGTGGAAAGCAATCAGTCAGTGTTGAGGAGAAAAATAGGAATATAATACATGCTACATAACCAGCTGGTCTCAGAAAGCCCGCTAGCACCTTTTCCCTTCCTGTTGGAGCAAGTAACATCTGTTTCTTAAGTAAAAGAGTGTGAAGAGAGTGAGCACACATAGCCATGCACAGAGACATGCAGGTGAAGGAAGTGATTTATTATATTTCAAACAGATTGTTTTTACTGCAAAAACAAAAGCATGGCCTAAACTTGCTTCTGTAGAATGATTTGTGTTAGGAACATTTTTTTCTGTTTTTTTTTCTTTTGTTTTACATTTTTCTTTTAATCGGAAGGAGGAAAACCTATAATAATTTAATTAAAGTATAATACAGGAATACAGAAGAGGGGAAAATCCAATTATCACAGTGAATAATAATTAAAAAAAAATCCCATAAAAATTCATTAAGAAAGAAGCTCCTGTTCCTAATGCAAGACACACTGGAACCAAAGGATTATTTTTGGCCAAAATCATCTACATCTTCTACAGGCTTTGCTGTTGTATTATCTAAAGGTGTGGATGGTTGGGGTTTGTTCAATGTGAAAAAAAAAAAAAAAAAAAACAGTGAAAAAACCTGCAAAAACAAACCAACTATAGTGAAATTTATGTGAGCTCCTATGTCCAAGTCACCACTTCTTATACTTTGTATTCAGATGCCTGTCTTACCTCATGACAGGTAATTGTTGGTCAATGTCACCATGAAGGTTTAGAAATTAATAAAAGTCAACAAGGCTATACCATGGTAAAAATACACTTCAGTGTGGATAAATGCAGCCCTCTCATTTTACCCAAAGTAAAAAGAGTAAATTGCTGATTAAACATAATATAAATCTCATACAACTTAAGCCAAAGAGGAACAAACCAAACCATTAAAATTCTTCTGAAAATTGTTTGAAAGTCAAAGATTATAAGAATTAGGAAGAATGACTCTTGGACTGAGTAATCGACAGCATGGAATATTAAGAGATCTCATTTAATAAAAATGTAGTGTGAAAATAAAAACAGCCAACAGGCAGGTAGCAGATGTAATCAACATTTGAACTTTAGGAATGTTTTTGATACAGTACTGTCTGGTTTAAGTGTTTTAGATAATGTGATGTTGATGAACAAATCCTCAACTGGTTTAAAAGACTACTTAGTAACTGAATCCATATGACAGATGGTCCTGGATTAAGTATGAAGAAGCTAATAAATGAAGTGCTAAAAGACTTTCAGCATTAAGTCTGCTCATGCTTATGATATAAATCATTGATCTGGTGGGGAATGTGTTGTAAGATGCTCATATGTCAATATGGCATGCCAAATGGAAAAGAATGATCAGGTAAAGCAAAATAGTATTTTGCCAATGGGACAGGCTTAAAAATCTGTTTCTGTATTTCCAAACAAAAGTAATGACACCCACCCTAGGAAGGTTAGTTCTCTAGTTTTGAGGGAAGTATTCCAGGGTGGCAAAGTCCCAGATATAATGTCTCTGTTCCAAACCAGCTACTGAAAGGAGCATTTGCAACACGTACAGCATCTGAGTGCTCCAGGCTCTGACCTAGGATGCCACTACAGCATAAGACTGGCTTCTTCATCTTCAGTATGAGACTCCTGTTACTGAAAGCCCTACAAAAGAAACTTCATGAAAACATGTCACCAAAAGAAAGGTTTTGACAAATCATTGACTTCCAAGGACAAATGTTCTGCTAAAAAATTCAAAACTATTCTAACTACTAGTTTCTACCCAAATACTTAAGGAGAACAGTAGGATCACATGCTTAATACTCAGAAGGTGTCTAAGTATAAATTGAATCTTCAGTTGATTCACACACTATGAGCACATTTTTGAGTAGTGTTATTTCTACCAAATGTTTCCACTAAATTTAGAAACTGAATAAAAAAATCACACAGCAAGGAAAACACCATTCAATTATTGTTTCAGATTTAGAGAAATTCACAAATTTCTCCAAAAGAAGTTTTGATCACTTGCAACTAGTTTAAATCATTCTCATCAAAGATCTGTCACGATCCATTTTAGACAGAGAACAAAATCAGTAAATACCTCATAATCATCTATTTGACTTGATGACATGAAAACAGCTATATTTCTACTTGATGCTTTGTGTAGTCTTTCATTCATTAATCTATTCTTCATTCTTCTTTTACAATTCTAGTGATGCCTTCAGCATCTCCTTTCATTTTTTTTCATGCTAGTTTTAAAGGGCTTATCTCTATCTTCAAGTAATCTCACCCAGAGAAACAAATTAAATAATGGCCCGCATCAGAACTCATTAACCCATTTCTTGTCTTTGATTTTGTTCAGAATGAAATACTGACACAACTTCTTGATGTGATTTTCCCTAGAGGCTAAAAAAGAACTATTTCCTTCCAAAGCTTCTCTATTACACTTTTTCTCAATGAAAATATCCAGAGTAAATATCTTGTCTGTTTTTGAAACCTGTAAGCTCATCAACGTCTTCATCACAGGTGTTTCTGCAAGCTCCATGCCCAGTACACAGGACTATTCTCAGAGCAGTAGCTCTTGTGGAAGGCTCTGACCTTCATGACTGCAATAGTCTTTCCTTTACTTCTACCAATGTAATCATGCCCCACTCACACTAAGCCAGTAAAAAATGTGTATCTGCCATCACTGGCAAAAGGCTATAGGCTTTGTATTGACCTAACAGTTCAGGGTCCTAAAACTAGTTGTTTTTGTCTGAGTATTAATGAGTTCTAGCTTGTTTTAGCTATAATAACTGCTGCCCAAGTGGTTAACTGACAGATGTCTAGTCTATTTTAGCATAGTTCTGTAAACATAATTTGTGGTAAAGGACTAATAGACCTAATCACCATTTATAAAAATAGCAGCTATTTATATTAATTGAAGATGGTTGTAGATGATTTGGCTATTGTGCAACTTTCAAATTTTACCTGGAACTATTTGAAGAAAACAAACAAGCAAACAAAGAAACAAACAAAAACAAAGCAAACAAAGTAAAAAACCAACCTGCTAAGAATATATGGAAAAATAGCCTCAAACAGGCCAAAAACTGCAGGGGAAGGGCTCCAAACCACAAAAACTGAAATCATCCAGGGGAAGAAATCAGGATACTGATGTCCCACCTTTCTGCATGAGGATCATTGGCACTGTCAGCCTGAGGATCCACGGGAACATTAAGAAAGGGAGAATAACATCAGATAAAATTGCTATATACTAAAAAATATTTTTTTAGATATTACATTTTTAAATATATGAAGCTCTTCCATATTAATTCAGTAAGTGTTAATGTAACTGCATATTAATAATGTCAATTGTATTTTATTTAGGATCATAAAACACTATTGGCTGGTTTACGAACCAGCATCAGTGTCTATCTGACTGGACAATATGTTTGGTATATGTAATAATCTGTATAATATGTCCTCGGTCTGTATCGGTAAGTTAATTTATATCTAGACTTAAGTTGCCTTAGTGAAGACCATCTTTTGATATGTGTTTATTCAAGACTGGCTGTGTCCAGGTCCATGTCTGCAATTTCTATTCCCATTCATTATACATTATACAAAAGAGGAAACAAGGTTGACTCCTGGTCTTGGGGACAAATGACAATGACTGAATTACATAAATATACTACTTAACGTTAGTACTTGTTTTTGCTGCTAGAGCAGAGTCTAACTACTTAAGTAAGATATTTAATGCTATCATTTCAGCTTACTTTCTCCAAATGTGTATGTATAAGCAGGCGTATATTTATCAGCAATTTTTGAAATTTTGTTCAAAAGTATGACCTCTTTACAGAGAAAGAAGTATTTTTATGTAGTTCTGGGTAGAGTATAATCATTCCTAAGATTCTAGAGTAAAATAGAGTTGAATAGACCTTAATCATATGGTTAAAGTTTCAAGTAATAGTTTAAATGGCATTTAAATGCATTTAAAAACCTTTCAGAAAAGAAAATCCTTACAATTAGAAGACTTTGACTTTTGAGTGTCATTTATTTCTTTTAGAATTCATATATAGTTTGGTATGCCCTTGATTGTCTTCCCAGAGAGCAGTTAAGAATGAGCAGAAAGTACGATGGCAGCACTGAACAAAGAAATTATTCAGATATTACTCTGACAATTGCAGTTTAAGAGGCACAGCAGGTAGAACATCCTAGTGATATTAAAATTCTCTGGATGCATATAAAAAAATAACTACAGAACTCAACAGTGGTCCTTTCCTGCAACGTCTCTTGAAAGATTGACTTGAAAGAAGTCAATCAAGTTAAATATGTTAAATATGAAGAAAAAAGGATCGAGAAAAAAATGTTGTTCTTAGCCCATCCTTGACCCCATTTTACAAAATACACAGTAATAAGACAAGAAATGTATGTTCTGAATTATTTCTTCCACAAACTTCAGGTCTGTATAAAAAAATAATTTATGTGAACTATTTTGACATCTAGAAAATTCCACTCTTCGGAGGTATTTTAATCTTATTGGAACTGTTTGTTTCATCTGAATTTGGAAATAATTTCTGAAAAACTCTACATGTGGTATTTCACAGCATTCCTGGACTCTTTCAAGGGGGTAATGGAGACTTTTCAACAAAGGAATTAGGCATGAGCCATACAGAGCTGCATAGGTTCTTCATGCTGTTATTCTTCCTGTTGACCTGTGACACAGATGATTGCAAATTATCATCAGCCTGGGAATCAAAGTCAAAAGAGCAACAGGAAGAAATTAAATCAAATACAAGTTACTTCTTTTGAAAACAAAAATTGCCCTGTTATTCTGAAATCTTACATCTCTTCCTAGAAAGTTCAATGAACAGATACACTTAGGAGGGGAAGAAAAGGGATTTATTTTGTATTGCTAAGTTCTCAGTACTGTTAATGAATTGGGTGTGTGGGGAGATGTAACAGGGAGAAGCCTGATTTTGCTCTCACGTTTTGTCCTCTCAGACTGTGCAATGATCTTCCACATACATCTCTGTATCTAATTCTATCCTCAGAAAGAAGATAGAATTGTTCAAAATCACCACCTACCTGATTTAAGCAGGACCAACTGAGATATACTGATATCAATACTGTCTGATATCTACTGATATCATCTGGAAATAACCAGTATCAGTATCTACTGATACTGATATCAATACTGTCTGATATCTACTGATATCATCTGGAAATAACCAAGCATAGATTTTGGATCTAATATGGTATTTAATGATTTGCAAACATGGAGAAAGTTGCACTATTTCTTTTAAACCTAAGAAAGAAATCTTTATTTTAACATAGTTTGGCTGAACTGAGCAGAGGAAAAGAAGAGACCTAGAGGATCAGGTGACAATTTCCCAGAGAGTATGCTCTGGGAGTTATGTCTTCACATTTATGGACTTCCCAAGAGCATTCACTGCTAGGAACATCCTCCATTGAATCCTCCAGACAAAAATCTGGGTTTGTCTTACTTAAAGGCAACGTAAAGGAACGTGGAATTTCTAGAGCTTCTACATGTTCAGTGTAGAGTTACAAAGATGATTAAGGGACTGGAGCATCTATCTCATGAGGAAAGACTAGGCGAGCTGGGCCTGGTTGCCTGGAGAAAAGAAGATCTGATCAACATATATAAGTACCTGAGGGGAGAATGTAGGGAGGATGGGGCCAAACTCTTCTCAACGAAGACCAGTGATAGGACAAGGGTAATGAATACAAACTGAAACACAGGAAGTTCCATCTCCATATGAGGAAGAACTTCTTTACTTTACTGTGAGGGTGACAGAGCCCTGGAACAGGCTGCCCAGAGAGGTTGTGGAGTCTCCTTCTCTGGAGATCTTCAAAATCCGCCTGGATGCCACCATGTGCCATGTGCTCTAGGTGTTCCTGCTGGAGCAGGGGTGTTGGACTAGATGATCTCTAGAGGTCCCTTTCAACCTCAACCATTCTGTGATTCTGTGATTTTGAAAAAGACAAATCATCTTGCCATCATATATTTAAACTGATGAACACTGTAAAGATATGGAAAAGCCTATGTGAGAGAGCTCATATAGTTAAACTGATGCTAAATGTTTTGCTGAATGAGCACACTAAGCCTCCCTTGTTTTCAGATCCAAGGAAAGAGGAGCAGCAACTGAGGGTGCTGAGTGATACAGAAGGAAGACTTCTCTTTTCTGCTTTCTCCCACTTTATATGCCAGCCCCAAGGCCAGCTATGAGCAAACACTCATTCAGCTTTACAAACACTCTTCAGCTTTACAAATTATTCTGACTGCTGCAGTGTCATTATGTATGTCCTATGCTCCATAAAAAGGCAGGAGCACTTAAAGCTCCAAATGTGCAACTGTGCATCTTCCCACCCTAAACATACTAAAAGGAGTTTGTGACTTGATGTTTCCTTTGGCTATCACCAGTTCAGAATGTCTGAATGTTCAGAACGTTCCTCCAGTGATCAGGAATAAGCCGCAATCCCTCTTGGGTAGCGCACACTCTAGATCTTAATCAAGTATTTATACTGACATTTCCTCTTTGCAAATAAATGTAGAATGAAACAGAATAAATATTCGTTTAAAAAAAGCAATGTTTATATTTTGGAAAATGTCTGTTTACTAAGAATTCATCAGACAGAATGATGTTCTACAGCTGCAGGGAAGGATTTATTAAAATGTCTTTATATTCGCTGCATGCACTACTATTGCAAAGTGACTCTAATGGGTAATGAGTAAGTTGGGGTTTCAGGTTGCATCAAATCCTTCCTTCTATCTGTAACAGGAAGGTTCGGGTAGTGTAAATTAACTGGTTAGCTGATGAAAGTGCATGATAACACCACAAGGAATGCAAAACCTGTTGATCTCCATATACAATGTAATGACAGATGTTTCCTTTAGAAAAAGCTTTTTAAAAAGCATATATATATATATTTGTGATGGAGTACAGCAGCATGTAAGATAAGGAGTGTACTTCCTAGCTCCTTTTCACTGATTTCTCTGACAGCAGTCTGAAAACCTGTCCAGTGCACAGGCTAGCTGACAGCAATACCCTAGGCTGATCGTTCATATTGTATGGTTTTCATATGGTTGTTTTCTAAAGAGGCTGCCTTGCCAGATCCTTGAATCACTCCCTTTTAGCACCCTGAAAGAAGCTAATAAGCAGGATGGAGTTAGTCACTTTGAAGTTAATGGAGTTAAGTAAGTCTGTAGAGGAAGATTTCAGACTGAGTTACAGAGTCTCTGGAATACACTTTCCATCTCTCCTGAGTGAACTAACCTCAGGCCTCCCTTCTGCCTACTCCAGTTCTTTGACTCCAGTTATCAAACCTATCATCTCAGAGCTAGTCTCTCCCTTTGCTGCCCATCACTTAATGTTCTTCTTAATGCCCATCACTTAATGCCCATCACTTAATGCCTTCTGAACATCCCAGGCTCATGAATGATTTCACACTGAGTAAGCAATCTTCATGGCTCTCTCATACCGTGCCTCCTTATCCAAGCACACAACCACAGCCTGTTGTGAAATATGCCAGACCCTAGCATGTAATCCATCATGACACCAAAAACTGGAATATGTTTGATGATTTAAATTATCTCTTGCTGATAAAGTATTTAACAGGAGGGTTACACATGGATAACATTTGGCATATTTCCTTGAAAAACTATGGGTTCATCCTTAGAATATATAAATTATTGGCAATAAAACACTGATTATTGATACTTTTGGGTCTCTCCTAATATGTTAATAGGAAGTGAATTTTTCCAGTTCAAACCAAGAGGCATTAACATGCAGAAAGGAAAACAATATATAATAAATAGTTCATCCTCTTCTCCTCCTTTGGCACAACAACAGTAGAAAAATAAAGTAAAGTTCATTACATTTTTTTGAGTCAAAGTGTGAGGAATTTGGCTGTTTTGTTTCATAGCTAAACCAAGCTGAGGTGCAGTTTGGATAGCAGGAAACTTTTCTTTTTTCAACTACAACATGAATTGAGGGTAAAAGCATATAACAGTCAAAGAAGTACAAATGAAAATAATTTATGAAATGTAGCTGATGACTTGTTTACTATGAAGAGGTAAAATGTCTAAGTATAAAATACAAGTTTCATGTGACCATCTCAGAAACTCTCTTTCTCTGCCCACCCCCTAGGAAAAAGAAATTAACTAAGGGACTCAAGAAGATATTATAAAAGGTGAGGATTCACCCAATGTCATTCTTAAATGGACAGCAGAAGGATGAGAAATCAGAAAAAACTCTTGACTGAACACAGCTCTGTTCATTCTTCCTCTCTCCCACTTTTCTATGCTTCATCTCTCTTGCAGAGCAAGAACTCCAAAGTCATAACCTCAAAACCTTAGCAAATAGGGTGACGGGCCTGAAGGCTTTGATTTCTCTTAGGGGAGAAGTACTGTGTAGTTACTGCTCAGAGAGCAATAGAGGAATATGGAAAAAAAAATTAAAAGGGTTGCTAAGGGGTAAGAAGCTGTAGCACAAGTGGGATTATGTATTTGGCTTGATTTGCTTATTTTTCTACCAACCACTATGTCTTGATCCCCTCACCACGTAGATACATGGTCTGTCTATATATAGCCATCCTGGTCATATGTAGAAACTTGTTTTAATTGACCACCCAAGAGACAAACAAAACTCACTCACCTATAAGACCTGGGCTTTAAATAAAGACAAAAATGAGATGAGCTCAGAAATCATACCAGGACATTTTAAAATAATTGCCTAACAAAAAGTTGATCCAAAAACTCAATGAAAGTTTAATTACACTGTGTGACTCTCTGACTGAATGGGTAAAAATTTTCAAAAGCGGCTGGTAGAGTGATTTTTCAGAAAGTTATGTTTTTTAATAACTAATCCTCTGCAATCTATGATGACATTATGGCAATCTAGATATACCAAAACAGAGCCACACAGAATTCTTATTGCTTTGGAAGTTTTCATTCAACACATATTTTGCCTGTACTTGATAGGAAACTTGATATATATATATTCCTATACTTGATAGGAATCAGTCAGGCGCATCATCTACTTCCCTATAAAACTGAGGTCTCACAAAGGTCATCATCCTTCAAGTCTCCCTTACTATATCCCTTTCATTCTGCTTTTACATAATAACTAATTCATATTCCAAGTGGACTCCTTCTTGATCTCAATTTCATAGGAGGAGCAGAGATTACAATCAAATAAGTGCAACTCACTTCAGTCTCCTGAAGTGACTCTAGGGCTCTAAAAGTTCACTTGGGTGTGTTTTGTGCTCCCAGCAATGGGTAAAATGCATCTTTAAGGTCTTGTACTAACAATTCTTCTAATGAGCAAGGTAGTTATTGGAGCTGTGCCTAACGACATCAAGCAAATTCTTTGTAATTACATCTGCAACCTGATGATGTGAGGACCCAGAACAATCAGTAAATCTCTGGTAGCCTCCTTGTTCCTGGATAATCTGTATAAAAAAATAAAGAAATAAATAAGGTTGGATGCCTCTTTTTTCACTGCAAATTGCTTAATGTGCTCTCTTATAGAGTTCTTTTCTCTTAACTCACATTCATCTGCTCACTGTTAGACTAAAGCACAAATTAGGAGGTCTAGTTGCTTTTAGATGGGTTTTCTAAGGCAGAGATCAATTACTCCCTTTACATACTACACATTTACTGTAAGTACTTCACAATCTAGACCCCCAAAGAAGGACAGCTCAGTTACTGTGGAGACCTAAATGCATGCAGGAAAGGGATTAGGTGCTGATTGATACAGACAGTCAATTAGTGCTTCAAAGGGAAGCTGACTCCTTGTTTTATACACACAGAACATGGGATAAAAGATTGTAGTCTGATGTCTTGTAATCTCTGTTGCTTCAGTGTTAACCAGGACAGCGTGATGTTGGAAGGTTTCTCGGAAGTTAAAAGAGTCCCGCGTTGGTTCCTAATGGAATGGAAGCATTAAGAGAAACAATGACGTTGTGTGATCTGTACACACTAGCTTTTCTAAAGTATTTCAGACTGCAGTGACTCTTTGGGACTCTGTCTGTTCAAGTCAAAAGTATTCTTAATCTCTGTGATGTGCTGATCAAACCTTGAACTGTCAGGTCAAATTATTTCCACAAAGCCAGTTCTATTTATGATTAATTAAAATTTCTTCTTGATTGCATACAGTTCTTTTTAATGTATAATCCCTTCATTGTGTAGTGATTGGGAGGGTGGGACCAATCCCTAAAATACAAAATAGAATACTTGAGTACATGTTATATCCATACTAAGATGTATTAAATTCGTCTATCTGATAAAGAAAACAAAAAGTGGAAACCTAGGCTGACAACAAGTAAATCAATATGCTTTGAAAGAAATTGTTTTGTCCATCATGGTTATACAGCTGAAATCCCATTGTGTAGACTTGGATTACACTGTTGTCCTTAAAAGTACCAACTGTATGTTGACTTTGCAATACACTGATATTTGTGGATATGAAGGTGTTACTTTTCTTACCTTCTGCTCCTCACTCTTCTGAAAGCAGCAATACATCAAATTGGTGCATAACTGCAAACATCAGCATTTGATAAAACATATCTCTTTTATATGAAGTATATTTGATTTTGTGCAAATAAGGGTTATAATGAACAGAAGTATTTAAAACTGTTGAAAAAATAGGTGATATTATTCCCCTAAATTAAATAACTAACAAAAAATAATAAAAAATCTATTCATATTCATTGGCTATCCATTAGGTTAGGGCAATGAAAGAAAACTGAGTTATTTTGCTCTGAGCATACTAAGCATCACTGAAACTGATCTTCTGTGATGTATGAGTGCTTCTATCAACCCTTCCCACTCACTTAATACTATATCACTTATTCAGTTTTCCTTCCTGTAAAACTGTGTGAAAAGTTTCTTCCTTTTCATAGTTCACTAACATGACATCTATAGCAGTTCCCGTGTCTTCAGATGCATATTCTCTAGCCTAGCCCAGGGGAAACTATTCTTCAGTAAAACAGCCAGAGTGATACTACTGTGCAGATAATGCAAGAGCTATATCCTGGAACGACAACAAGCAGAATAGAGTTTTTGATGCTTTCTGGTTTTCAGTTGCAGTGTCACATTGTGTGTGCATTATGTTACTGGGTTTTGTTCCTGGCACTATGTAACAGTATAACTTGGAATTTTAATTGCTCCCAAATCCTGCTGTTACCTATATCCAGTGTTGGTGCTGTGATGGCACTGTGATAACTTCTAAAGGGTAGAAACAAATAGGCACCTTCTCACGGATGAAAAACTAAAATGTACATCAACACTTCTCTTGTGATGTTGAGATCAACTGACAGAGAATTTTAACTACAAGGGAGGACTCCCGGTACAATATAGAAATAATTCTTTAGGTACTTATTGCAACCAGGTCTTAGAATAAGTACAGAAATTGATGAGTTGTTATCTATCATTCAGGATATTTGTCTGTGACAAACGTGATATCGTTTCTGTTTCATCCTTACTTATTTAGTACAGATTTGGGTCTGCCAAAAGAAAAGGAAAATAAGGTGTGTCTAAAGGTTTTGAACTAGCTATTTTGTCTGTGGCTCCCAAAGTTAAAAAGCAAAGCACTTGGAGTCATGCAAGAAGCACTTCCTGAGACATTAACCCAAAAAAATGTATTGGGGGGAGGGATGGAATGTTAGAAAGCCATATTTTGCTTGAATTGAGTCATAGTTGAAGGATGTGAGAGGGAAATAAATTGAGGCAACCATATCGAACACATGATCAAGAATAATTATATATTTTTTGCATTTTGGATTAAGAAATAGTTGTATAAAAGTCAAAAAGCAATTTACTGGAGAATTGAAGTGCTCTGAACGGAGCTGAGTCAAATTAAACAGAACAGTGAGACTGTTGCCAGTTTCTCACTCAATCCAGCAACATTGTTTTGGGGTACACCTGCTCTACTGAGATTTGTACCTGAATCTCTCATGTTGTTGTGAGAAACCCATCTCCTTCCTCCAAGTCTTACAGTATCTGCACCACAGATAGGAAATGTACTGATATCACAGTCTTTACTGCATTCACACCAATTTGCATAAGCCAGAGAACTTCTGCTCTATGCATCCAGCTGCTGAAAGCTATGTCTGCACTGCTAAAACACAGGTAGCTTTGCATGCCCCAGGCGGCAAGATCACGAGCAATCACACTGTTGATCTGTCTACTCTCTCCCCCATGTCTGCCTCTGACTCTTTCAGGCAGCTCCCACCAATAAAACATCCAAACACAATTTTTAGGGTTGTTCATGCAAGAGAATCCTCCCAAAAGGCAATATGGACAAAGCTGCAGGGGCACGTGTCCAGCTGGCATGGGGCCTGAAATACCCCAGGAAAAAGTATGGCATTGCATAAACAGGACCACTGTGTGCTTGAGGGTCAGAGCACACTTGGTGCCATTTGAGCACATAGCATCAAAGCTGAGGATTAGACCTAGCCCTCTGCTGCTTAGAAGCACAGATTTGCTGTGGTATCTTTATCTTCATTGCTGTTTTCTTCCACCTGGACCCATTTGCCGGTGTTATATCTTGTGTTAACCTTCCTTGCTTCGGGCCACAGTCTTCTTCCCCATTCATTGCCAGTAATACTACTCTTTCATAAGACAACATTGGAGCAAAATTGCTCTGCACAGTGAAAGCATGAGGGTTTTGTCTTTCTGAGAGAAGGCTGATGAAGAAAGAGGTTGTACTGGTGTAGAGGAGGCCCTTGCTGGAAGAGAATTAGAGGGTACTAATGAAAACACTAGCTGTCCCTAGTGTTTTCAGTACAGATTTCTGGGCTGCCTGCGACTAGATTAGCAGTGGAACAAGGACTTACTAAGGGTAGAGAAATTCCTGGAAGAACTTATGGTTCTTACAGTTGGACTTGATGATCTTGAAGGTCTTTTCCAACCATCATGATTCTATGATTCTATGTGCTGCCACTTAAGATTTCACTGATCACACAAGCACAAAGCTTAGCTACCTAACTTAACTATGCTTATGGTTAGGCCTGCTTAGCAAATTACCTCCTTAAAAATATCTGTACTTTTTTCTATTTTGTTTCATTCCTAGTTTTGGCCCTCTTTTTGTGGACTAGCAAAGCACACTAAGACACAGCTTCCACCAGATCCCTTGCCTTTTTTTTTTCTGTGACACAGAGGAGAGAAACAGAAGTGGAACTAGGGCTTAGCTGGACTGCACTCCCAGAAAGCAGAAAAGCAGCAAGTCCTACCTGATTCAGTAATTAAATTAAATTAGGAGGACTTTACTGCTAGTAATTCTTTCCTGAATCTGAAGCAGGTTTAAGCAGGAGTTTTCAGCTGAAAAACCAATGTTTCTGAGCTGCTCAGTAGTACAATTTTACTGCAGTGCTTAAGGTGACTACTTCCAATGGCATATTTTCTTGAATGGCAGTCTTCCGGAAGGATTTCAGTTTTGTGTAGTATTTTGAGAGAGATTCACCTGAAAGTTCACTCTGTCTATGTAATTATATTTCTCAGTATTGTCAGTTTATCCCCCAAACAAGTGCTTCTGCCATAGCTTGATAGATTTTCTGAACAGGATTAGAGGTTCTCTTTCATACTGTCACTAACTCACAAAACACAAGGGTTGAAGGACTCTAGCCCCTCCACCACATTCCTCTATACCTAGCAACACTTACCTTATCCATCAATCTCATGGCAACTCAACTGAGAATCAATCTGGATAGTGTGAGAACTGATCTTCTCTTCTCATGCAAGGGAGGTCCACACTAAAGGGCAGTTTCTTCAAAATCAGACGTGGCTTTCTTTCTATAGTTCCAGTCTTCCCTCTTCCAAAGCCATATAGAAAGCTAAAGATGCACAGCGGTAGCCCAGGCTTGTAGCATCCCTAAGGATTCCGTCCTCTTGCAAATTATGTTCCTAGGAGTAGTTCTCAAGTTCTTTAAATATTATACTACAACTTTTACCCACACACCACAGAACAACTATTCTTTCTAAGGGAATAACAACAATGAATTAAGTAGCTATATACCTAGGAAAAATATATATTTCTATCTTCATTCCAAAATGAAAAGCTGGTAATACAAACAAAATCTCCACAAAAATAATTTATTTTACAAAAGTTACTCTTCTTGATTGGTGTTAATTATTGTGTTCTGCTTTAAAGTAGTTAACATCAACAATGTGGCTAGTTTTAAGCCATTATGGTCTTATGGCAAAGATCCAAGAACAGTAAGGTCATAAGGCAAAACATGCTCATTCTTATAATCAAGTTAGTTAGTTTATTTTAATTATTCAGTCTTAGAAACAACCCAGTAAACACTTTCATATCTCATACAATAAAACCACTGGAGTAAACCATTCAAGAAACTGACTATCAGATTTTAATTTCCAAGTCACTTGAAGAGTGAGCCTCTTCCACTTGGATTTGGGAAGATTTATAATGAGCATTTTCACAATGAAATTTGCTGAGTCATCATAAACAAAGTGTTTTCACAAGTTAGTTTGTTTTGGATAGGACTCCCATAACACCCAAGTGAGAGCCCAATGTGTATTTCATTTGGACTCCTTTGTTATGTGTCCAGTTCTTCCCAATTCCTCATCATCTACCTGCACATCTTAAAGCCTTGCATACTTTATATCAGAATTAGAGATCCCAGTATACTGAGGGTTGCCTATTCCCGTCATCATTTCCCAGGGCATGAATTCTCTAACCTGCAAAGCTCCTAAGGGCCTTGGGATGAGTGTAAGTAAGTGAGAAAATCATAGAATCTGGTAGAATTTTATAATCAGCATATTCTATTTCATTATACTCTGTGTAATCTCTTCCGTTTGGTCCAGGTTGTTCCTCTTTACATAAATGCAGTGGTGTAGCTTTCTCTATATGCAGGGCAGGTGAGACCTGCCTCCAAAAAAGAAGGCCAAATTCATGTCAGAGCCTTCTCTGGCTGTTCTTAGCTATTCTTCCCATCGGCATATATATAACACCAAAGTCAGGATCTTTGCCTCACCCTTTTCTGAGAGTTTCATAGAATCATAGAATGCTTAGGGTTGGAAGGGACCTCTAGAGATCATCTAGTCCAACCCCGCTGCATACGCAGGGACACCTAGAGCACGTGGCACAGGACTGCATCCAAGCGGTTTAATTCTCTTTAGTCTGAGCATGGCCTAGATTACATCATTCCTGGCTCTAACCTTTGCATTATATATAAAAAAGGCATGCAACACATGCTCTTTTCCATATAGTGTCCATATTTAAATGAATACTTAGCAAACTGCCCCCAAGTGGATGCATTCTCCTAGTATTTCCTTTGGTTTTCTAACATTGAATGAAAGGGATTCTAAATTAGATAGGCTGCATCCTGCAATTGAGCCTTTGGCTCATTATCAGACCAAATAAAGTCAGGCAGATTGTGTTGTGTTGTAATTCAATAAAGATATATGTCTGAAATAGCTTCCTGGTGTCTATTATAGATTTAGTTTAGTATGAAAAACTGAAAACTATTCAACTTTTCAGTACAGTGGGGTTTATTTCTGGCAAGCACTCTTTAAATCATTATTGTAAATAGACTTTGTCTTTCTTATCCATAAAAGATGACAGATTCTAAGCAATTATTTTTAACACTTCTTTTTTGTTTTCTTTCTTTTTTTTTCTGAGTCACACATTCGTTGCTTAAAATTGGTGGTTTTCTTCATCTTTCTATTTGAAACATTATTATGTTCACGGTGAACAATTAGCATTTCAGATGGACTGAACTTAAATTTAACTACATATACTCCATTTAATTCAATGGGAAGTGTGCTCCTTTGCAGCTCTTTTAACATTTAGTACATGTTTTTCATCCAGTTACCATTTCAGTGAAGCAGATTTTGGGACAACTTTGTGACAATCTCTGTAAATCCTAGCAACCAATTCTTAGTTAAGCGGATACTTTCTAAAGCGTTTCTTTAAAACATTCCTAAATGTTTTATGTACTTCCACTATGGATTTTCATATTTTTAAATTAAGAAATGCTAGTGTGCATGTCTCAGCTGCTTAGCATTCATTTCTGATTTATAATCCTTCTACAAACAATAGCCTTATTGATTATAAAACTTCCAGCAAGGCTTTCTTACCAGTGTGCGTCTTTTTGATTAAGACAGAGGAAGAAGGGGGAACAAAAACCAAAAAATAGTGGCTTGGAAATGAGCCACCTTTATTTTAAGTCTTTTTTTGCAGTCAACATGTTGCCCTAGCAACCTAGTTCTTGCTGTCTGGCAGAAGACAGATTTCTTTGGTTCTATCATGATGCAAAGCTGAAAGAAGTAAAAGAGAGACAAGCAATGAAAATTCACCATTTCATTATTCGAATATGTGAATTACCCTGAGCTGCAGCCAAGCCATGGACCTTATCCACAGTGTCCTTCAACACTTATTCAAACCCATCAGTGCTGCAATACTTCATTTCCATTAATTAAATAATTACACCAAACTCTGTGTAAAGATAGCATTCAATTGAATTCATGCATTCCAAAATAGTCATTCAGTTAAGCTGAATCTCATATTATTATGCTATGAATTGACAAAGATTTTGTTTATTTCCCTTACCATAGATTTTTAAAAGGCCCTAAAAAGTCCACTGAAAATGCAGACATTTCTTAGAGGTAAAAAAAAAAAAAAAAGGAAGTTAGTGTACCACAGTCTCATTTTTTTTAATACCATGAGCATGAATGACATATTGCTCTATCATAGTTAATACATCTTCAAGATGAATTTCCATGAAGTTGATTAAAAAAGATTGCTCTTGCTTACATAAAATGCAGTTTATTGTTATTAGTGGAAAAAAAAGTAATGCTTGAATAAATCTGTGTAATAAGATTACACCTTGGCCTCTTTTCAAAAATACTGTATGATTCATTTTTATAGTCAGTCTTTGGTACACAGTCACAAAACGGTTACACACATTCAGTGACACAGCTCAGGAGAAAAGAAAAACACTGAAGGAAAGCTGTTAGAAAAGGCAAAGTAAATGAGCTAGTTAGACCATTGCTTGTGAAGATTTGATAAGGGTGGGGAAAAAAGCATCTGGAAACACATTCAAGGGATGGTTGGAATAGGTATGATAAGTCAGAAGAGTACATTCAGAAGGTTACAAGATGCAACAGATGTCAAATGTGCAAATAGGATAAGATGTCAAATATGATAAGCCATGACAGCCTAGGCAGTGTGCTACACCACGTCTGCAGAATATAGTCTTTGAACACCATTCTTTGGTCTCTAATGCTCTCCGTCTCTATACAGCCATCACATGGGGAAATATCATCATTAGCAGGAAAATTGAAGATGAAACATGTCAGAGAGTAGAAATGACAGTAACGTGGCATACAGGAATATAAGCAGAACATCTTATATGCTAACCATAGGCTCCAGCCACTACAATGTGAAGGTAGAGGCAGAACTGGATGATTAAAGAGAGCTCCTATCACTCACCACAACATTTTGCCACTAGAATCGTCTGAGAGCAAACGGAATTTTTGACAGGACTGGACAGAATAGTAAAACCTAAAGTAATCGTGTTTTTATGTATTCAGTCATATATTTAATTTAATCATGTATTTAAATTTGTAGCTAGTTTGCGAATTTGAGAAATGTATAGGGAGTTCAGTAGTGAAACACACTGATAGCAGCTGTGATACCAGATATCACCAGCAATAACACTTCATTCAGTTAAATATGCCAATTCTTGTGATAGAAGTTTAGTCTTCTTTTGGCCTTCATCCCTGTGAGATCGTTATAGACACTGTTTGAAGGAGCTCAGGGCAAAGAGGAAGGAGACAGGAGAGGAAAGCAAGACAGAGAGGAAGGAGGTATTAATGACCATAAGAAACATAAGAGACAGATGACGGACAGGCTTCCACTTATCATGTAGATTATGAGACATTTGTAAAACCTTTGTTCTAAGAGGAGGTTGGAGGCTTGGGCATTATCTCACATACTATTGTTAAAAAAAGACTGAATGACAGAATAGTGATGACACAGGATAAGTGAAATTTCTCATTTGTGAAGAAGTTATTGAATGGGATGGAAGGTTGAATCACATTCGGAGCAAAGAAACAAGGCTTTGAGAAAATCAGTCATTTAAGATAGAATCATGAAATAAGCTTGAGTGTTTTTCTTTCCTTTTTTTAATGATCACAAAGAGACGCTTCACTAAGGATGGAATAACTGGTCTAAGGTCAGATCAGACTTACCCAGTCTCCTCAGGAAAGTTTTATTCAACCACTCCATGCTATTTGATCTGTTTACTAGTAAATCTTTCTAGAATCCTTTATATTTAAGCAAGTATTACAATGAAAACTATTACATTCTCTTTTCTGGCTACACAAGTTGTTAATTTCAGCACAAAATGAAAATCTCATACTTTTTTTACATAAATGAGATACAGTCAAAGAAGAGTAATATATAGGTTATAGAGATAACAGTCGTAGGTTCAAAAATTGATAAATGATTTGCAGTCCCTCCATATTTAGCAGCCCCATTAAGACACTGAATGATTTAGCCACTTACAGGAAGGAAACAATAACCACTGAAATGGTGCATTTAAAAAGGAACAGAAGGGTAAACAAATTATATCTTATATCTTCATTTTCTCCTGCATGTATTCTTATTTTCAACGTTTTTTTATTGTGAATGACACTTGGGTTTTTTCAAAAGCATATTTCATGAATGCAGAATATTTCTCTGACATTTTTTAACACAAACACTACACAATCTAAACCTTTTCAAAGTACAGCTACACACGTTTGGTTTGGTTTATCTCCAATTGTAATTCTCACAAACACAGAGATAATATCTTAGTACTCCCAGTTCATTTAAATGAGTTAGAAACAGTGATATTAACTTCTAAAATATACTGGTTATTGTATCACATCATCATTAGTAATTGTTTTCTGCTTCTTATGTTTTAGGTATCCTTCCACATCTTAGCCATTTATGCTTTCCTGAGGTTTCCTAATCTTTGTCTTATTTCTATTTTACCTCAATTTGGCTACTATAGAAGTTAGGATGAAGAACTAAATAAACCGGATGTCTATATCATCTATCAGTACTCCTTCATTTTCATGGTGGCAAAGTGAGAATACCTCCAAACCAAATGGCCTTAAAGACAAAAGAAATTTCATGGTTCTTGGAAAAGAAGTAGGTGTGCATATTTACTCGTTTTATCCTTATTATTCAGACTTTTATTTTAATTAATAGAAAGTGTGTATGTATATGCAACTTGCAACTCTAAGAACAATTGTAACTGGGATCAAAGATTAACTTTTCAGATACTTAGCTAGAAGTAGCTAAAGACTTAGCTAAAAATCTGTTTTGCTATTTTAATCAAGTAGCTAATAGAACTTTCCAGCCCTTAACTTAGTAACACTTAATCTAATGCATAGATGCCAGAATTTAAAGTTCAGTGAAAGTAACCTGAAAGTATAGAGTTTAGGCAGCTTTAAATAGAATTTAAGAAGCTTTTTAGAGAATTTGTGTGAGCTTAAAATGTTTCTGTATTACAGGCTTATGTCAGTTTGTAGAATTTCATCAAGTTTTTAAACCTTGCTTATGTTTTAATCTTTGCATTGCAACTTTCATGAAACCTGCAGTTAAGATTCATACTTTAATCTACATGTAAAAAACACCTATTTCAGTTAAGTCTGCAACTTTGACTAATAGAACTGGACTGAAAGGGACTTTGCTGCAAGTCCACAGCTCCTCCAGTCAGATGTCTGACTTGCCTCTAAGGTATATCAATGCAATTACTAAATTTCACAGTTCAAAAAGCTTCTCCCAAAGCTCCTTACCAGAGAGTTTGCAAAGAAACAAGCTCTTTAAAAGACTTTCACATGAACACTTCACGATCCCTGCTTCAAAAATAATAAACAATAGGTAAAATGTAACAGCTTTCACAAGGTTTACCTATAGATTCTCCCAAGCACTCCAAGTATGGGTACTCATAAATATTCTACAGGAGAACACAAAGAGGAAACAAGTTTTGCACATGATTATCTAGGTTGGCTAGAATAGTTAAAATCAAAATTGTCTGAAAGAACTATAAAAATATTCTCATGTTAAAGAATAGTAGAATGGCAGATGAAATTCAGCATTGAATTTACTTGGGGAAAAATGGCTATACAGAGACAATAGTTTACTCTAAATTAGCTATTTCTGATTGAGAAGATCATTGAAGTCACAGATATAACTGCTGCAGATATGTGATTTTCAACATCCACTAGCTCACCACCCAGGATCACGCAAGGAGAGCAGAGAAGTACCAGGAAAGAAACCAAGAGTAAACACTAGTTAACATTATGCTTCATTATGATTCATATGGTACATTTAGCTCCCATGTACTGACTTAAGTTTTGGTCACTTAATCTTAGAATAGATGCACAGAAAGACATCACGATCTGAGGCACTGAATAGCAGTCAGCTGAAACTCTTAGTAGTATATATGTCCTCAGGCTGAATAAGGGATGACTGGAAAAAAAGACTCATGTAAACAGAGATTTATACCATTCTGAAATTAGAGGAGGAAAAGACAGAATATTTATCATTTCTCAGAGTTTAAGGAGAAACAAAAAAAAAGAGAGAGAGAGAGAAAGAAGGAAAAGAGACTGAATTATCTCTACTGAAAAGAAAGTGTGAGGATATTTTGTACGATAAATAGTTAGCCAGTACTTATCACATGATGGAAGATATATCCAGTGACAGCTAGTATACAGTGGTCTCAGCCAGAAAGTTCCTAAAAATTGATTGTCAGAAACTAAGACACAATCAAATTTATAGATAAGCTGCTTTTCATATTCTTTACCTCTTCCTCTGAACAAATTAAAAAAGAAAATTCCAAAAACCTGTGAGACTGATGAAGGTGAGTCTTTGTGAATCTCTTAATTCTGTCCAGGCAGTTTACCTCTCTTCACTTCTCTTCTCAATAGATTACATCTTAATATGCAGGTTATAATAAAACAGTGATCCCTTTTAGTTTTGAATGAAAAAAATCTTAATTTCTGATAGATTTTCTTTTTTAAAATTTGATTTAAGGTATTAAAATGAGATTATCAAATCTTTCTTCACTGCTGTTACTCTATGCTTCCTTCTAAACACAGTTTCACTAGATAATGTTTGTTCTCATACAAAGAATGTTTACAGTGCTGTTGTTCACTTTAGGACCTTCCTCTCAGGGATATAATCTTGTATATGCGTTTCAGAAATAAATGGAGTGGTCCATTGAGACAATTACTGCTGATTTACAAACTCAGCAGAAATCAGGGATCTCAGATGAGCCTGTAAACTTGTGCATGACTATTACTGCTGTGGACTGTATTGATAAAGGATTTCCAGTAAAGATAAAGAAGTATTGATGCCAAAGACCTGGAAGGACTGTGCTGTGTAAAGTTTCAGTCACCTATCTAAAGAAAGATTTCAAACCAGTACAGATTCAAAGAAGGGAAAAGGGAATGACTAGGGATACTTATTTTCTGAGAGGAGACTGCAAGAATGAAGCTTGTTTGGTCTAGTAAAACAAAAACTGAAAGAAGATGCGATTGCTATGCATAAATATATCCAGTAGGGAAAGAGGTTACTTAAAGAATAATAATGACAGAAGAAAAAAATGGGTACGGAACAGCCAGTATTAAATACACTTTGGGAATTAAAAGGAGAATCTTTCAGACTATTTAAGAGTCTTCTAACCACACTGACATGAAAGCAGAAAGTTAGTTTTATTTTTAAGTTTAGTCAGTTTATAAGAAATATTATATAATTCAGTAGCATGCAAAACCAGGGAGATATAGATAGATTCTCTGATGCATGTGGCCACTTCCTGTTCTACCACGTTTGTGCTGTATACTCTCAGGGACATTTATGTGATAAATCCCTCCCTTTCAGTGATCTTCATACATCAAATAAGGGAAAGATATCCTTGTACAGCAACATAGTTGAAACGGCATCAAAATCTATAACTTTTTGTGTAATCTGATTTCGTTCAAAAGTCTCCCACTTCCACAAGATGATCTGAACTAGGTAGAAGCTGGATACAATTTAAGATCATAACATAAGCAAGAGAGGATGGAGGAAAAAAACAGGGACGTGGGGACAAATTCAGCACATGGAAAGAAGATCAAGAAAATAAAGAAGAGAGCAGAAGCATCTTTATTCTGTAAATAAAGAAGAGAGCAGAAGCATGCACCTGCAGGACAAGTAAAAAGATAGAGATTTTGGCTATGCTGAAAGGGAGACAACTGAGATTTTCTAACGCTAAGGTAGAAGTTCATTGTTCTTCTTTTTCCCTTTTTAGGCAAAGGCTGTTTCATGCTGCCACCGCCCCTAAACACACGCATGATACCTTACACAGCACTTCTCCAAAGCATTTCTCACAAAAGTGAGTGTATTTGCAGCTACATCTCAAAACAATAGCTAAGAATGCTAGCTTCTTACTCTCCCACACTAATTAACATTTAAAATTTGAAAAAGCCTACAACATAATTTTCGACACTAGGATAATATGCATCATTCAGAATGGAAGAGTTTAAACCTCTCTATCACCTAGATCCAATTCACATAACTCAGACTTAAAATAGGTATCTTTTCACATTTACTTTGCTTTGCAGATGAGGGATAAAGATAGACCCTTCATAGTTTAGTCAACTTAAAACGAAAGTTGGCCCATGTCCTCGGGATACCCGAAGTCACCTGAAGGTTCAAGAAGCCAAAATTGTATTGCTCAAATAATCTACAAAATATTAATAAAATGTAATATCCCCAATAAGAACATGAGAAATGTAAATTGTTGTAATGTTGCAATGGGTTACAGCTTCATATAGAGACTTAAATAAGGATAAATTGACTTATTTCTACTAGGCAGTGGCAATAGGTAGAAGAAGCTGAATAAGTAATCTGTGTGTCATTCAGCTTAAATCTCCCTGTTTAGGAATACTTATCTTCTCCTCGAAAATGTTGGACTGAAAACATAGTCATACACTTTTAAAAGGCCAGTTACGCAGCCACAAGTCATACAACTGATCATCACCACTGATGGACTTTGCTTTTGAGCTATAACACTGTAGGCTTCAAAAATCCCAGGGGCATGATTAGAAAGATTACATGAAAAATTTTAATAGTTCTAGATTTTTGTGACTTTGTAGGTGTTCTTTACAGCAGAAGCAATGCAAAAATATGGCAAAATCATTTATACATGTAAGACACAGAAAAATAACATAAATCTCTCTGCCCCTTAAGTGTACTTTGCTTAAATTTAAAAAATTGCTTAGGCCTTTTGGTCTATGAAAAGTCAGTATTTGTAAAAGACTTATGGGTTCTGTATTTCTTGACACTTTAATAAATTATTATGAAACATAAATGCCTTATTTTCTATATTATTTATTGATTTAGGTACATTTTCTTCCTTTGAATACTTACTAAACAGAGCTGTTGTTTTCTGAATTGATTTTGCTGTCTCAGCCACATTGAGGCACAGACACTTTTTTGGCTTCCATCTGAATGAACAATTTTCTAGTTAGACACACTGGATTTGGAGTTGGGTCAATAAAAGCTTTACTGTGTCCTTTCTCTTTCCTCACAGAGCTCACAAAAGAGAACTAAATTCCATTCATCCTTTCACTAGCCACTGTGGAATCTTTAGCAATGCAGTTCTGGCTGGGATGAGGAAACATGGCAAGAAATTGGAAGAAATACAAGTAAGAATTCTTTATTTCCCATGCTCACTGCCCTGAAGATCTGTTGCCACTGGGGATGCATATGAATTTCCTGCGCTTTAACTATTTGTCTCTGCCACTGAATTGCACATTGGATATCAAAAGACAATTTAGCTCAATCCTGCAGAATCTGATGTGGTTAACGATAAGTTATTTGCAAATAGGCCATTTTGAGTGGTTCTTGGCAGTATAAACAAAAAGGATCATTGAACAGATTTTAAGTGAAGAGTTCTTTTTAATGTTCAAATAATGTAAACTTAACCTTGGATTAATAAAGTGTTTTCACTCTAATCTTTGTGGACAGATGCAAATTTCAATTCTGGAGTGTTACGTAGTCATTTACAAGTCGTTTGCAAGGGTGTAGTTAAAGTAATAAAATTTTCTTCTGTTGTTTGTTTGCTCACTTTTTAATGTTACATACTGCTCCCACAAATAGCACATTCACAAAGTAGGAACAAAGATAAGGCATTTGAATTGCAGACTTTTCCAAAATAATTTACTATGTCTTTGATTTGAAACTTGTCCATAATTTTTGTATATATACCAGCTGTGTCCTCCCTGTCTATAAGACCTTTTCTCTCATTTCTTTGGTATATTGACATCCCATGCACACAAGCAGGAGAAAGTGGAAAAGGAGAGATTCTTGGTTAGAAAAGGTTTTGCTACAAATTTAAGCATGGTCATGATTTCACCTTAAGGATTCACATGTACAGTGTGAGTCATCCAGGTGGACAAGAACACACATATTCTTAGGCATAAATCAGGGGCTCATCCGAGGCCAGGCGGTTTTGTTCATATGCAACACAACAGAGTGATAAAGGTATAAAGCTGCTAGGCTAGGAAAAAAAAAAAAAAACGAAACCAGCAAAATTTCCCAAGTTCAGAGAGCACATCAGGAGAACAAAGTTTTCTGTATATGGTTTCTGTATGCAGTTATACTGGAGAATGCTGTGGCTACCAGGGCACTCAAGTTACTCTGATCCTCCAGTCCTAAGTGACCAAACATCCATTTGCAGCAGGGTTGAACAGGGACAGACTGCTCATGCTCTGAGTGTAGAAGAAGACACATTAAGTAAACCTGTAGCTTACTTAACTCTGTGCAGGAAAACAGTGAAAGTATAAAGTGCTGCAAAATGTTCAAAGAATACCAACTATAAAATGAGATCATATTTCTTTTTAATACTGAGACAACTCAGGTGCCATTAGCAACATAAGCAACAAAAAATAGATGAAAGAATAACTTTTAAGTTATGGCCCTTTAAATGTAATTTACCTCTCTCAAAATTTACTGAAGGTCTCCATAAGTGAATACGCAGCCAATTTATTCCCTGAAAGACTTTATCCATTTGTAAAGTCCTAACTTACATCTCAAATCCCCTGATTAGGAAAGACATAAACAACAGGGGTCATTTTAAAGCTGACATTTTGAACATTTTCTTTCATCACCTCTGATACAAACTCTTTTTCGGTGGGATTTTCTACCCATTAGATAGATCACCCAAAGATGTCTGCCTCACAGGAGCTCTGCTGAGTGAAGGCTGAGAATATACCTTGTTAAGGTATGTGTAGAGTTTCAGTTTTATTATTTCTTTTTTTTCATCCTTTTATTAGAAATACTTTGAATAAGAATAGGACTTTGAGGGGTTTCTGGAAGTCTGTGCTCTGCTTTGGAGCTTAAACTCTTAGTTTAGAATACACATTACAGCAGCACCACCAATCTTTGCCGTTGGGAAAGAAAAGATAATCTTGAAAGGAGAAAGCAGAAGGGGGAAGGAAAAGAAAATATTGTTGTTTGGTTTTATGATTTTTTATTCTACTTTCATAACTTCTTGCTTGGTGTCTTCCAAACTTTGATGACTTCCATTCACACATTCTTAATTTTCTTCACAGTTAATAGAAATATGAACGTTTGGGGGGCAAGGGGTGAAGGGAAGGGGTGGGAGACGGAGAAAAAGGAGGCCGAGGGGAATAAGAGAACTAAACATTCCAGTTCTTACATAAGAAAATAGCTTGAAAATTGACGGTTGTGAAACTACATTTTGGTTATGATCTGGAAGCCAATTCTATTGTTGTTAGGTTTAATGTGTTTCACAAAACAAACCACAACATGTGGGTAACCATAAGAACAGAGATTTCTCATTGTAAAGTTTCTGCACAGATATTATTTTTGTATGGTTTGGGAGGTAGATTTTTTAAGGGAGAGAGAAGGATATAAGTCACTCTGAAGAGACAAAGCAAGATGTGAAGAAGTTCTTAGAGAAGATCTCTCGCAAAACAATTTTTTCAAGATTTTATTAAAGACATGGATGAGTTGGAATAATTTTTATTTTTCTGTTGATAATGCAATAGAAAATAATTTTATGTATAAGTACACGTACATGAAGAGAGAGTATGGACTGAAAATGAAACCTGTATAGGTTAGACACACTTCAGAAACTTACTAAGGAGTTCCCAGTTTTATTAAGAATTTGTTATAAATGCCAAATATTTCAATAAAGATATTGGTAATGCTGATAAAAACATAGATAGTATCAGGATTAATACATTTTTCATGTTTCATATATTGACTGAGGACAATATTCCACTAAGATGGTGGAATACAAATATTTTTGTATACAACAGAACCATGAATCATGTTAGTTGTTTAACATACACTAACAGGATGGAGTGAGAAGTGGACAACAAAATAACCCATGACAAAATTATAGTGAACAAGTCCTATTAAAGTTAGAATGGAAAGAGAAATAAAAGCAAGTCTACAATTAAGAATATTTCAAAAGCATTTTTTAGAAAAATTAAGGGAGATGTTTAAACTTTAGTTAATTTGAAGAATTTAAAAACATGGCTGGTAAAAATTGTGTAATTTCTTTAAATCACAGATGCAGAATATGATACTTGTACTACAAGTTAAAAAAAAAGAAAAACACTTCAGAGGAAAATAATCAAGACCTAACTTAAGATGTGAATAAACACTTCTTTGTGGTTTTTTAGTGCAGCTGGTAAGGGGTGGATAATGCTATATTGCTCAGATTAGAAATCTATTTATCCATATCTGGCCTTGGTGACATGAGTCCAAAAAGGATATTTGAACAAGAACACATGGACTGAATAGAATGTTATGTCTTGGAGGTCAGGAGAAAAGTTGGACTTGCCAACTCTCAAGCTGAGTGGGACACTGCAAAGGAAATTAAAACAAATAATAAAAGATTTTTAGCCACAAAAATAAAAAGAGAAGAAAGAAAAGGAAGTGGTGTTGTAATTCAGTAAGTGTAGGGGTAAAGATTAAAGGTAGTTTAGCTACAGCCAAAAAAATCCTTTGACATAGTTTTAAGTAACTGCAATGATTCAGTAAATGAAGGCCAAGTCAGGGGGTAAGGGAAATGAAGGTATGAAAATTACCATAACTGAGGAAGAAGCAACATTGAAGGAGCTTGATGCAGCAAAGTCAGTGAGTAAATATTCTCCAGCACAGAATTCTGACTCATGTAACTCCAAATTGAGCAGCAAAGATCTTTCGTGCTTTTACTAAATCAGGCCCATGATCTAAATAAAAGTCATCCAGTTCACTTAGGAGATTTTGAAGAAATAGACTTATCAGTGCCTAAATATAGGAAGATATGAGCTCAAGAGCTTCAGGAACTGGAAAATATTCAGTATTAAGTACTCAAAAGTAGAAGCCAATGAAAACCAAAGAAACTATATGATATATCATCTTCTCTGAAGGGCTGAAAAAAAGGATAGAACTGAAATACTATGCCATGAACCGCACAAATTCTATTCAAATGGAAACTTCCAGTTAGAAGGTTGTAATTCAATATGTAGATTGTTTGGTAGGAAATGGAAAATGCACAGAAAAGAGAATAGTCCAGAGGATCTGCAGTTGCCGGATAGTACAACTTCAAAGCTCTCAATCAAAGGCCGTTATTGGTCAGATTTGGTCACTGGATTATATGTGATGAGAGAATATACATTTTTTCACTAATACGATATGATAAACCAGATGAGAAATAATGGATCACCAGAAGGCAAGTGGATGAATAGTGATTTATTAATTATATTAATAAATAGATTAAAAGGTAAAAAGGTTAATAGATTAATAGCTTAATAGTGATTTTCTGATGCTAAAACTGCTCTTTTAGTGGCAGAGAAAAAATAAATCCTTACACTAAGACACAGAATCATAGAATAACAGAATCACAGAATGGTTGAGGTTGGAAGGGACCTTTAGAGATCTAGTCCAACCCCCATGTTCAAGCAGAGACACCTAGAGCACGCGGCACAGGGTCGTATCCAGGCGGGTGTGGAAGATCCCGTTGGCCTTCTTGGCCACAAGGGCACATTGATGCCTCATGATTAACTTGCTGAACAACACACCGTTGAACAACACTGATTAATGAGCATCTGTGGAAGTGCTGCAACTATCAGTAAACATTAATATTCCTAGCCCATTTAAAATGTAAGATAGTGGAATTTGCATAACTGGTAAGTACTTAGTCTTCAGAGTAAATCAAGCTGCATTGCAATTCAATTGGGCCAATTGTGCACATATATTTTCTGTCTACATTTATGAGTTTTTGGACTGCTGATATTCGCCCATGTCCGTAAAATTTTAGTGTAGTTTGGCAAAGTCAAGTAATCTACCTTGTGCTTGCTTTCCTGTTCTGCAAGATGAGATTTTATCTTAATCAACCCCAAATCCACTTTTTTTTTTTTTATTTTGAGGCATCCAGGAAGTTTCAGATGCAAGTTCAGAGGACAATCTCATTAGTGGGTTGAAGAATTTCAGGTATTACAGTGACAAGGGCCAAAATCAGCAATATTTAGTTATAGTTCAGAAAAAAAGAAACAACTAAAACAAGCTATAGGCTTTCCATTCCATTTAAAATTTGTATGCTTTAATTTTAAGACGATGAGAACAAATACAGAATTGCACTTTTCCTAAAATGATCTTAAGTGGAAACTTTGAAAAAATAAAAAATAAGAACCAGCTGTTTGGCTTAGAGGAGTAAAAGATTTCCCTAGTGTCAAATTTTAAATCAAGAGGAAATTGCCTCCAAAGTATCAATGTGGAGAAAGCCAACTTGATTGTCTCTAAACTTACATAAAATAGTTCAAGCATCAAAGGGGAGGAAAAAGGAACGTCTCTAAGGACCAAGAGGCCACAGAAACCATCCAAAAAGAATGAGAGCAAAAGAGAAAAATAATGTAATCTTTATATAAATAACAAGTATCTGTGTTTTCTTTTTCACTGTTACATTATTCAAAAATCTGTTCTTCTGTATATTTGCAATTTGTTTTTATGATCCTTCTCAGAGCAATGTGAAAAATAAAAAACAAACACAAGTCTCATTTCTTGAAGTGCCCACTTTAGGGGTCTAAAATGTCAAGCGAAGTATTCTTCATAATCAATATAGGTAAAACATACCTTCAGATAATTTATTTTTCAGGTATTTATCATAGGTCAAATAACCTGCCCTTTGAACATATCCATTTCTCTCCATAGCATGAACCTTGTTTAACTTGCTTAAACATAGACACCAAACTTTAAGAGGCCTAAAATTGGAACAGATTAAATCCATCTGAACAAAACAAACTATTGAATAAGAAGCAGCAATTTATTATTAATATTTCACCTTAAACGCCCTGATAAAAAAGTAATAGACAAGATCAGTTTACTAATCTGGAAAAAAGGGAGTCAGAAACTTCAGAGAAAACAGTGATATCAGTGTTTATATCAAATAATGTTATAAGCCCCTTTTCACTGTCCAAACTCAGGTCCTCAGTATCTGAAAACCAAAAGGATCTTCATATTATACTGCCCTGGGGCAGCACACAGAACCCAAAGAAGCTGCTACACAAAGTGCTATGTTGTGTAGCCATGGTCAATCATCTACTCTATAGAGACCTAGCCTTAAAGAGGGGATGTGTAAGGAATCTGTAGCACTTGACTTTGGAGGCAGGTACCACCCAAAGGTCGGATGCAATGTGGAAACAGGTTGTGTCTCTCCTATGCAGCTGCAAAGGAAGATAATTGGAACTCTAAACAAAGAGACTTAAGCAAGATCAATAAGAGTGTCCATTTGGCCTGCAGACAAGGGCAAAGATCTTTATAATTTCTGACTTCCCTGCACATTTATTTATTTCACTCATTAGCTCATTAGCGAACAAGAAGGCTGGCCTATTTGATTCACATTTTGCATTCTGCTTGCTGGCAACTTCCTGGACTTTTTGCAAAGATTTCAATTTCTTATGCTTCACTTCTCCTTGTTGTATACCCTCCCCACCCTATCTCACTCTTTATTCACTTTTTCTAATTTGAGATGAATGAAAAGCAGCCCTGATGCAGTCTGTTTCACTGGGGTAGCTGAGTAGAAATTACTGAGAAATGAAAAACAAGAATACTGTGTTTTGTAATCCTTAGAGATGGTCACCAATGATTAAACCAGTCTAGGCTTCTTCTAGTAAAGAATATTACTCTCATTTTATTCTTAGACATTTAATGAATATTTAGAGTATAGATATCCAATTCTAGACTTTAAATGTTCAGTGTAATAATAGTTGCCATACCAAGACATTGGAAAATATAGAATGCAAAGCTACTATATACATTCTTTGGCCTGATTTTGCTATTTCATCAGTGTACATGGAGGCCAATGGAATTATAGTGATACAAAATCAGTAGCAAAAAACCTTCAGATTCAAGTTCCTCAAGATTTAAAAAGGTAACTATCAGTGTTCCATTATGTTTATTAGTTACTTTGCAAACACTAAGCCTTGTGTCTTACTACTTTGAACTAGATGCATATTGAGATGATCAGAATGAATGATAAAGCAGGGAAGCTGAGAAAGCAAAGAGATTGTTATCACTATACAGCATCTTGTTTTTCTTCAGCAATTCAAAATTGGAATCTAAATGGGAGCTTTTGGAGCAAGCGTTTGTCATTAAGCCGATTTCCATACATCTTGAAAGTAAAATGTATTTCAGAGAAAAAAAAATAAAAGCAGGAAAATACTGGATAAAAGATCTGGTTGATTTTTAATGGTCTTTATCCTAAAAGGACATTATCATGTTTTGAGTAGTAATTAATATGCCAACACAGTCTTTTTCCTTTAAAAGTTACAGCTCTGTTACTGCTATACTGTAACTACTTCTTTCACTCACACAGCACAGGGATAGTAGAAAATGCTCAGTCTTTAAAGAGACAGTGATAGGGAAAATGACATCAATTTCATTTTGTGTGAGCAGAGATATCCCGGCCTCAGCTGTCAAAGGGCATGAACATATGAAGGTTTTGCACCTTTGTGGCAATTCATGTACAATTATAAAAAGATACATGAAGTGTATTGCAGCAAAATTTAGGTCCATCTTTGCTAAACTCGGCAATTTTTCATACATCTCAAATTACATGCCACTTAGTTGACTATGTATCCATGTACTGTGGTACTGGAAAAATCAAGTTCTGCTTAAATTAATATATAACTTAATATATCACCCAGATGCTGATTCTCTAGCTGCTGATTCTTTTTTTTTTTTTTTTTTCCTAATTCTTAATGTTCTTCCATAAACAGTAGCGCTCTTTACTTGTTATTCAGGGTCAGTCATTGTAACTATATCAGAATCCATCCAACAGCTTTTGTTTAATCACACTTCCAATGGTAGTTGGATGACAAACTAAGATATGAAGGACGGGATTCCTCTTACTTAACTGGGAAATCTTAAAATATCTGTCTGAGCTCTTCACATTGTGTTCTATTCACAGGCAGTAAAACGAGAGAAAAATAGATTTTTTTTTTTAACGTGAATAGTCTGACCAGTTGCTAAGTATTTAGGAGATCAATGACTTCCTAAAAGATCTTATTTCTCCCCACTGACTAAAGGCTTTCCGTATTTTTCCCCAGATCAGATGTAGATTTAGCTTGAGGAATCCTTCCTGAGCTTACTAGTCATTAACAGAAGTTACTCCCAACTTCCACAGGAAATAATCAAATCTTTGGGAAGAGGAATAAGGAATTAAAGAGGTGGTTCAAGAGTAACCATAAAAAGATGATGTTCATTGGACACAATGGAGACAAGAAAGAACATAAACCTACATATTAAAAAAATTTCTTGTTCCACTCAAATAAATTCAGTCCTTGTACAGTATTCAATGGAAAAAGCATGAAGATGTCATTGTTTAAAAATTTTACCTGCTCTTGGGAAAATTGATTTGTTTAAAATATCAGGACTTTTTTATTAGCATGTTTGTTGCGATGCAACCGTATTTGACCCTTGTTCTCTGACTAAACGCCATCTTGTCGGCATTGGGAAAACATTTTCCCAAACATATAGTTTTCCCAGTGAATAGACAGCCTCTACTAGAGATAACGATGTGGCAAGTACACTCTTCCTCCTTGATTGTGGAAAGCCAATTAGTAAAACCAGAACCTTTTTAAAGAAAGCCCCGCATTCACACACACACACAACAATCTGAGGGGATAGCGCTGTAAAACACAAGAACATCCTGCTTGCAACGTCCACAGACCTCACACCAGAGACCTGATTCTCTGACCAAAAGATATATTTACTTATACATTTCTGCTCAAGTGTCTACAATTAATTCGAAGGTAAAGTCAACACTCCTCTACTATAACTCAAAACTTTCCAGGAGGGAACCCTTACTGAGTAACTCCACCACTGAACGCATTAACTCCAGTCACCGACCAAAGGTTCTACATTGCTTATTTTTTAGCATGCACATTTTTGTAAAATCCGTCACAAGTACAACTGCTTACCATGCTGATAGCTTATTTAGATCTTTTAGTTCCTGCAAGTAATGTTAAACTAAAGCACATATTATCAACGGATGCAGACTTTGTCTTAACCAACAGTTCTCAAGGTGCTTGCAAGCGATATTCTGATTTATCTCAGACTTCAGGAAGAAAATTATGATACAGATACGAATTTTAACTTTCTCCTCAGAGAAATATGGGAGATATTGTTGAATTTCTGAGCCATTCTGCATGAGGAACAAAAAGAGAATTGCTTTTTAGTTGAAGACAGAATATATGCATATGAATAGGATGAAGAAAAAATTCAGCAAAGCAAGAATAGTGGAGGCTTTCAAATAAGATTAAATTTGCTGTTTACAGTCTTTGACTGGCAGAGTAAATTTTTGCCTGTGGCAGTATTTTACCCCTTGCTGACAGTCTTTGATTTGACTGCAAGACACCTATCTAGAGTAACATCTGTTAATGTCAGCAGGAAAACTATTTTTGTCATAATTGTATCAAGGTAGGATGCAAGTGTGTTAAATCATTACATAAATCACCAATGTCTTACTGGGTGCATTGAGAGTTTCAGGCTTTACTTAGAAATAATTTGTGTGACAGTTGCCCCACTTTTTCTGAAACATTAATTCATCAAATATCCTTAGATGTATTCTGTGAGAGCAAACATTTTTTGAAAGCCTGCAAAGGGTAGATTAATTTTCAATTAACTAATGAGCATTGCAATAGATTGCTGTATTGTGTTTTGGCACATTGTGTTTAATTCCAGGAAAATGAGTTTAAAACATCTCCCTGCATTATTTAAAACGTTAAAAAATCTGTTATTTTTGAGTTTGATCCAGGTATCACCAGAAAAAAAAAATAGTAACAAATGTTATCACTTGTATTCCTCCCGAACTATTCACAGTTACCTTAGAATTTCCTTCAATAGATTTGTTGTTTAAAATTATTCAGCATAATGGCTTTCTGTAAACAAATTTTGGATGCATAAACTATGGTAGGGCAATGGTCTTGCAAAATTTGAACTGTACTGACTTGTCTGGATCAGACATTCGTACCACATGACATGATTCTGTTGTTTGGCTGTATAAAGATGATTCTTGTAATATGGTTTCTAATATGCAGGATTTGCCCTTCTATAAACTCTTCCACTTGTTTTACAGCACAGATGGATACTCCCATATGGAGTATGGATATTTTCACTCCTAATTTTAGGCATCCAATTTTTGATGGCACCTGCAGTGTACTGATATGATATAAGACACCTCCATAGGCCAGAAGAAACAAAGAAGGTGATTTTAATCCAGTTTTGTTAGAAAGATATACAGTACTTGTATATCTCTAATGGGCTAAATCAAATCTTCTGATCTGGTTACTCCTAAATTTTGCAGGTTGAAGTCAAAAACTCATATCCAAAGCTGCTGTGGCTTGGACCCATTTTCAGTCAGCATATGTTAGTCAAATTAGACTCCAGGGAGAAATTTAGCCACAGTTACCACAGGAAATAGTCATTACTATTTCCCCTTATAATCCATTTATACCGTTATTAATCTCAGTTAATTTAGAATGAAGCTTTAAGGATCTTAAAATGTCCTTCTCTGAGCCAAAAGTGGCAATGTGAGATGTGGATTCAGTCGCAGACACAGGTTTTTGCTTGTAAAGCCGCTCACATCTGGGGTAAACTGAGCTTCCAGAAAAGGGAAAAGGGAAACTGACTATCTCAAAAATAAGTCTTCATAACTGTTATTTGGCTGTACATGTACTAACATCAGTTTTTGCATTATGTCATTTTTCATGGCAAAAATAATCTTGGTCCCCAAATATGAGAATATCAGGTGGAATCCAACTCTAAAATAAAAAGCATTTTTGCTGTCTTTGGGCATTCTGTGCTCTTAAGACTGTTTCAAATTTGTTTCAATTAAACAAAGGGCACAAATATATCAAGTTTTACTCTGTTCTCTTGAACAGAAAATATATTTCTCAAATGAAATGTCTTTCCTATATCAAGAATATTTGTTATTCTCTCTTCTCATCGGTGATGTTATTAATGAGTAACTTCTTCAGCTTCTTCCCTCTCATTGAGTTCAGTATAGGGATACATGCAGAAGCCAATGCCATGGGCTTGGTCAGGGCAAACAGATGGAAGTACCTATACAAACAGGCATAATCTGCCCCTTGACCTCTTAGTCATGTCCCATTACACTTCTGTGTCTTCTGCCATGGAGACCCTGTAGAGATTTTCTATCTGTATCCTGCTGTGTTCTCTTGCAAAACATGTTCTTTTGATTTTTGTTGAGCTTTTTTTTTTTTAGTATTTATATACATACAAATTAAATCAGGTCTTGACCCTTCATAAATAAAAGTCACACTGAGTCATATATATTAAGCTTATACTTTTAAGTATATAAGTATAGTTATAGTATATACTTATATATACATATATACTAAATATACACTTATAATGAGTGTATACTAGGATATACTAGCACAGCCTGTGTGTTAGAGCCAATGTTCTGTCTGCATAACTTTGATAATTACTTACAAAACTGGTTTTAAAATGGAGAACTAGAAATACTGGTGATGCTTTGATAAACAGGTGAGTGAAAAGCCTCTATTCATTGCTATTAAGTTAACCATTTATTTAATGTTGAACCATCTCTGATTAAAGATCTGTTATAAACAGTTGCAAAAAGGAAAATACAAAATTGGAAGTCAGATTGCAATCTGTAAACCATGAATGTGGCTTAGAATCTTCTTGCGATGTAGATAACTCCCAGATCTCTGGGAACTGAAATCTCCCAGCAGACCATTTTATGCAGGAAGTTAAAGATTTTTTGAAAGACATAACATTCTTTAGGGAAATGTAACCTTTATTGAAACTTCCAACCCCAATCTCAGGGACAATGTGGTTGGCTTCCTGGGCCAAATGTCTTCATGAATACTTCATTTATCCCAGTCCATTGGCATCCAACATTTGGAAATCTATTTCTGTTTTTCAGAAATATTTGTCCTCTTCTTTGTCACTAGCAGGATTTTATTGAATATTATTTCATCCTAATCAACAATTATTTCATTTTTTTTCAAATAGTAAAACATTTTCACAGGACAAAATGTTTGCTTTCTGCTTTCTGTTGTAATGATGTTCCCTAGGGATGTGGAGAATTATTTGTGCAACACTTTCTGCATACACATTTATATAATTCTCATAAGTAAAACATATCTATGTTTTAGTGGTTATTATGATTGGTAAACAAGTATTTGCCACTGCTGGATAATGTTGCTTCTGAATAAGAAGCACTGCCTGAGACATTGAGCAATTTCTTATCTTTCTGCATAACTTGATATGCATATATACAGCAGAAAACTAGCTAATGTTCTCTCTACACACAAACACTAAAAATATATATATTTATAAGCAGTAATTTGCACTTTTCTCTGTTCCTTTCTTATCTCCAATACCTCTACTGCCATTCTTTTACATGGACATTCAAACTTTGCAAGGGGCATACATTCAGTAAGAAGAAAGTGTCTTGGTTTAGAAAGCATGGAAATAATAGTATGACTGTGAATTTGAACTACAAACCATGTAGGGTGAGCAGAGTCACTGGTTTGAGACTAAGTTTACAAGGGTATTAGGCTTAATTCACCTCTTAGCTTCCTCTAGTTCTGTAATAGGAAGGATAATAGGACTTGCAAAGCTTCCAAGCATTAGGTTTCTTGACATGAGGAAAATATGTAGGGATATGGTATATGAGCTCATATTCATTCAGTATAGCTGAGATAATGATGGCTATGGAACAAAAGGTGGAGGATGAGGAATAGAGCTGTGAATGCTGCAAAACAGTAGATCAAAAGAAGATAAATAAAAGCAAATAATTTTGTTTATGGAAGTCAATATCAATGTAACATAAATTTTTGCTTATAGTAACACAAATTTACATTTCTGGAAACTAGAATATGTAAAATTAAGGTACTTGTTACCAAACATGTACTAGCTTCTCTCCAATAGAACATCATGCAAGAACTCATAAAACCGTGTTTAACATCTGCTTTTTATTAACAGAAAACTCTAGTTTATGCCAGACACGCAAAAGAAGAGTCAAATATATGTAACTTCCACTCAAGGACTAGCGTACTTCTTGCAAATATCTTCTAACCTGTGAAGTATCTACAAATTTTCAGCCATACCAGAGGAGGACTTCCAAGGCACTGCTTTTGGAACTAGAAAATGTAACTAATTTGTCATCAATGCATCTGATTTTTTTTCTGATTATCAGCAGTTAATCTGCAATGGGATACAAAAGAATAGCCGCCAGATATCACTTTTGACACAGTGTACTGAAATCAAAGCTAAGCGAGGCATACCTGACCTTTGGAGGGATATAGGCACCTCTTCTAATATTATGATAACAATCTGTTAATTTGATTCATCCATCAACATTCAGTATAGCTGTACCAGAATGTATCTTGAACATATGCAGCATTATTCATTTCAAGAAAGAGAAAAGTAGCGTTCTGCATCTGAAGAGGAGTAACACCATGCACCTGTACAGGCTGGGGGAAAACCGGATGGAAATCAGGTTTTTAGAGAAGGACCTGGGGGTCCTCATGGACCCTAAGTTGAACATGACCCAGAAATGTGGCCTTGTAGCCAAAGTCAACAGCCTTTTGGACTTCATTAAGAAATGCATCATCGGCAAATTGAAGAACATGATTTTTCTCCTCTACTCAGCACTGGTGAGACCACATATGGAGTGCTAGGTCCAGTTCTGGGCTACCTGGGATGCTGGAACAAATTCAGAAGTAAACTATGATGATGAGTAAGGTCTTGGAGCACCTTTCATACAAGAAGACACTTAGATTGTGCAGTGGCTTAGAAAGCTTGGGGAAATCTCGTTAATGTGTACAAATAACTATAAAGAAGACAGAGTTGGACTCTTCCCATTCTCAGTGGTACTCAGTGCCAAGACAAGAGATGATGGGCAAAAACTGAAATACAAGAAAATCCATTTAAACTTATGGTCCATTCCTACGAAAAACTTTTTATAGTGAGGATGGTGAAAATCCTGTAACAGGTTGCCAGATAGGCTGTGACATCTCCATCTTTGGAGATATTATCCAATCAAACATAGGCCTGACAAAGCAGATGCAGCTGATCCTCTATTCAGCAAAGGATTGGATTAGATGGTCTCCAGGGGTCCTTCCAGGCCACAACCATTCTGTGATTCTGTAATGCTGTGAACTATGCAGAGTGGCCACAGCTAACTCCCCAAGCAAACAATAAATTGTAAGGGTAGAAATGCAAAGGTAAGTTAATTTCTTCATTTTTAAAGGGAAAAGAGTTAATGCATTGAACTTTTCCTCATCTGCAGAAGTTTGACTGTAGATGAATTCAACAATCTAGCATCACCTTCCAGCAACCTTCATTTCATTCAAGTTTGGGAATACTTACTCCTCTGGATCATGATGTACAGTGTACTGGAGTTTGCTCAAACTGCATCAAGCCATTTTTTCATCTAAGCAACATTCTTTAGCTTCTGTAACAGTGTGAAAGAAAGTGTGGAGAAAGAGATGATAACTTTTGTTTATGTTACCCTTTAAAACATACAGAAAATCAAAATGGATTTTAGTGGCTTAGTGTTTTCTTGACTGGCTCATTAGCTTCATTTAATATGTAACACGTATTTTACCAGAAGGATTTTGTGGGTTTCACAAATAGTTTCTTCCTTCCAAATACTGAATTTAATAGTGCTACATTTTTTGTAACTTCCACTCTATGCGTATAGTTTGTCTTTACCATAGAAACAGAAGTCCTAATGGATTTGATTGCCTCTAACACCTTTTATGAATTTTTAGCACCTTTATTTTGAACTAAATGCCAGTATTTCCTTATTAAAAACAGGTCAATATAATTTGAAATAATTATGAGTGAATTCCATGTTTCCTCTTACTATCAATAGATCATTTCAAAAAGTAATTAATTTAGAATAAAAACAGTCTTGTTCCAGCTATGTCACAATAGCTTTCCAATCAAGTAGAGTGAATAACCAAGATATCCTTTTAATTTAACTTTAAAAACATCTTTCTAGTTACTTTCAGTCATTTTTGTCTTTCACAGAATAAGATGCATTCCCTTCTTCAATAGCATTTGAGACTTAATAATAACAACTGCCGACCAGAAATGAAGTGGAATTATGCAATCAACATTGCACAGAGCACATCTATGCCAAAACCATTTTAATAGATTATGAAGGGAAGTAATTTAAATGTGTAGTTGATTTACAAGCGGAAAGATGCCTTCACATTGACAGAATTTCTGGCACTTCAACTTTTTTTTTGGCAGACCTTCAACTTTTCATTACACAGAGGAAGGAAGAGCTATCTTTTTCAGTGATGTGTGATTACTACATTTATATAACCTAGGCTAAGGCACTGTTTGCACTACGCTAGAAACACAAAATTCCCTTAAATAGTCAGCTAAGTTTTCTAAGGGAAGGGGAATATCTTTAAGATATTGGCTAGCTCACCAACTTAATTTAACTAAACATTTTGGCCAAAAAACAACATTTTATGAAGGGCCGCTTCTTTCCATACAAAGAGCTTAACAGGTATTTTGTAATACTACACTGTATTGCCATACACTTCCCTGGGCACAGGAGGCATCAGAGAGGTGACCACCACATGGTCTGCTCAGGAAATCATTAGCAGCCATAATAGTGTTCCAGGAAACCTAAGCAGCCTGTGTGAGTTTGAATAGCCTTAAGGCTACTCTGAATTATAGTGAAATCCTTAATTATCTCTCTGAACTAGGCTGCACGAAAACAATTTGGAATTAACCTGGTTGTTTCTTTTCTTCAGCTGTGCTTAGCACAGTGTTGTCAGATCAGAGGACTTTTTTTTTTTTCCAAAAGATTCGCTGTCTGCAGCTCTGTGCAGCAATTCCGTCCATTACTTTTCAGAACAGTGTGAAAACAAGAGACCTTATCTTTAGTTTTTATTCCAGCCTTTCATTTCCTTTTAGCTTTGTTTTCATATGCTTCCAGGAGAGGTTTTATGGAAGACAACTTTTCTTCCAATTCATTTTTGAAGAAAACAAATTATAAAATTATTATTCCACTCTGTCTATTCAATAAGTTCTTTTTGGTGCATGACTAGTTAAGCATTTTGCTGTGGGACACCAGGTTGCAAGTTAAGCAGCTTGCCCACACTCATATAGCCAGCCAGCTATATGACTGTATATTTAAAAATGTTAAAATGTTTGTTTAACTGTAGCTCTGCCTTTTAGTTATAAAATAATCATATATTGCAATTTAGTGAGAGCAGTTTGACTCGGAGCAATGGGATGTGGTTTGAAAACCTACAAATTACCACCCATCTATCTAATATGGGAACCAGAAGGTAATATAGCTGCATCAGTATGGAACTGAGCTAACATTAATTAGTCCTGTTGAGAGATATGATTACAAGTTGAAGCACAGAACTATATTAATCTTGATAAATATCTTTCAGAATCTGAGCTTACATTCCCACATGATACTGTGCTGATCAGAAGGTGTATGCCATGTCATCATGAATTGTCTAGAAACTTCAGTGCATGACATAGACACGGCCAGAGTGAATGTCAGGGTGGACATTGTCAGGATCAACTTAGAGCTTTTATTGCTGAAAATTTCTCAGAGGTTTGATGGTAAACCATACATGTAATTAAAGCAGAGGGCAGGATGAATTCAAATGTAAAAATGCTTGTGCCTGTTGGTAGGCTGATTAAGCAGGCAGACTTAACAGAACAGTAGTCAAATCAAAGTGCTAAAAGGAATTAACTGAACATCTGATACCAAGCAATTTATAAATTTTTAAAGCACTATTATTTGAAAAAAATCTGTTCACCACAAGCAAATTTTCCACAGGGAAAGGAACAATATATTTCCAGTTGGAATGAGAAATTGCATTTCTTTTTATTTCAGAACATGGGTTTGATTTTTAAGCTTACCTTAAGAACTAGATCAGCCTGGGTAGATCAACTTCTTGTTTGACTAACTGAAAACTTTCAGACTTTTGTTGCATGCATACTTCTCCCCACATTTTGAAAGTAGAAAATTTGCATAGTTAATAAAAACATACTTCTAAATCTACCATTTGCAATTATACTGTGAATTGTTAAGTTTTAGAAAGTAATTTCCATTGCTGGTGTGGCTCAAGTACCTAAAAGGACAAACATGTGATGCAAATAGAACTTAAACGTGCATTAGAAACAAAATGAAAGAATTTAGATCCCTTTTAAAGTGGTAGGCTCATGGACAAGTCATAAGAAAGTTCTTCATGTTCATGTGCATGTTCATAGCATGCCACAAACACAATAAACCAGTTTCTCTGGGTAAAGTATCAAACTGTTTTTGTCTGCAGACAGACAAAAAAGCCTTAGGGGAAATAACACTAATTGTAATACCTTCTCCAATATACAAGAAAATGTATTGGTTTGTTCTTTTTTTTTTCTTTTCTTTTTTTTTTTTTCCAACCAAATTTATAAAGAAAGAAAACATTCAACTTTGGGGCAACATGAAGAATTTTTGTTTTATTAAATTAGAGAAAGACTGAATACCACCTGTGTGATTCTGTAATTACACCTGAAACAGCAGGAAAATCTGCTAGTACTCATTGAACCTTGCTTCTGAGGAAAGTTGAATAGATCATTCATTCTATGGTTCAGGAGAGTCATTTCAAATCTGTGTACCACATGTAAAATTAGTTCTGACCTTGTCAGCCTCAAGCATGTCCTTCAGATATGGATCATTAAATTCAATCCTTAAAGCTCTAGGGAAAAGAGCTTAAAAATTGGGTTTTCCTTATATTGCATTCTATGATGTCTAACTAAAACTATATATTAGCTTTGATTTTCCAAATGGAATCGTCATTTATAACTTTGACACATGAAAGCCATGAGTGATATCTTTCTGGGGAAGGTATCTTTCTCAAAACAAATGCTAACTGATTACACTAGCTGCTGCCTAACCTTTATCTTCAAGGCAGCTCATGCACCAAGACAAGTCTAAAAAAAGCTCATGCAGTGATATAAGTCAGGCATCACCGAATTCCCTCCTGCATACTTTGGCTTACTTCTGCTCACTCTGCTGGCGTATAAGGAAGCTGGAGTGAGTGCTGTCCTGACCATGCAGTGTCCTTCTCTTTCTTCATATATCAGTTGCATTCATTCACACAGATTTGAGGTGGTTTCTTCAGGCTGCTAGGAGAAAAAAAAAAAAAAAGGAAAAAAAGAGGGACAAGAAGTAAATTTGAGTGCTAAACCCCCAATCGAATCATTCATGCTGCCTACAGCCTACAGTTACCTCACTACTTTTCTTTAGCATCATTCGAATTAGCAATCTCCAAGATGGTGAAAGAGCTTTCACCTCACAAATGTTTAGCCACAAAGCAAGCTGCAGTGCTTGGCCTCTAGGAAAAAAAGGGTTTCTAACTATATCTAACAGCAGCTAGGGGAGGTATCCATCTCCCTAACTTCAGCTGTGAAAAGTCTGTCTTCAAGCTATGTGTCTAAGCTTTACGTGATCTGTGAGAGAAGCAGGTACTGCCAGAGGGAGACTCTTGCCACCCTTAAATAGATATTTACAGTAGTCATGATAAACAATTGTGTAAGGAAGGGACCTGTCTGCCCTCATTAGCTGGAAAGAAAGGTTAGATTTGGGGGGAAAAGAAAAAGATATCTAATTTTCAGACAGCTGAATTTATCTTACCAAAGAAGCTTTGAGTTGGCACATCGACCCAGGGAGATGTAAACATTAAATAATTTAGTGTCACATAAAAAATAAAATAAAGTGTTATCCAAACAACTGCATAAAAAGCTGCTCTTATGGCCTCAGTGACTGATGAGAGAGAAAAAAATCCAGAAGAAAATAGAATAAAATGTGTGTAGAAAAGTAACTTTGTTTCTAACTTGCTCTCTGCTGCACAGTCCTAGTAGAGTTTCTCCAGCTGGACCTTCACCAGGCTAATATGTTTGGGTTCCACCGCATTGAGCCAAAGTGTTTTTACATTTTCCCTTAAAACATACTACAGCAATGGCTATTAAACTTGACCTCTTTGGCATACCATCCTGGACAAAGGCTCTTTCATATTTGCTATGGGCACCTATAGCCATTCAGTCCAACAGTTTGAACTGAAAAGTTCCACAGCTATAGTAAGATCTTTCACTCTCTCTCATTTATCCACACACACACACACATACACACATTAACAGGATGGGGAAAAAAATAGCCAATATCAAGACACGGTATCTTCAGCAGTAAACAGATAATTCCCCAGGAGTGTTACACAGGGCAGATCCACTGTAATATATTTGGTGACCGATTAAGGACAGTCCCTAATAACAAAAAAAGAGTGCATCATATTACAAAGCCAAAGTCTTGGCTCCATCTGTGTACTGAGAAGGAAGATTTTGTGGCACTGAAAATACTCTGTGATATATTAAGCTATGGAGATGATCTCTAAAGGTCCCTTCCAACCTTAAGGATTCCACAATTCTGTGATCTCAGAGGTATATTTTACACTAAATTGGTCCACCTAGATGTACCTAGGATCTTTATACTAAAGCAAGCTCTAACCTTCAGTGGATTTAGGGCAAAGAGTGATTTTTTCTCCATATAAATCTTTAGTTTGTACAACATAAAAAATCAAACTTAGTTCTGGTGAAGAAATGAATATAAAACCAAGATTATTAAATAGTCTTGATGGATCATTACTACCACAGAGAACTGAAGACAGTTAACTAACATCTGAAAAATGAGAAGGTCTATTTTGGCAAATACGAAACGCAATTCAGAGTTTTGCAAAATACTGTATTTGGCTCTGCATCTCTGGGACTGGAAGAATCATTTTATCATAAGTTTCTACCCTCCCGATGAGAGCACATTGATTTATTCTATCATAAATCAAGACTCCTGCTGGGCCATGAATGAAGGATTTGTTAGGTTTTGGCCTTTAAGAGTGGTTGGGATCATAAAGGAGAGCATGAAAGTTTGCAGTGAGGGAGGTAGAGATTCATGCTGGCCAATAAACACACAGAGCAAAATTAACCACTAATGTAAGTGATTGCAACCCAGTAAAATCACACTCATTTATACCAGCATTTCATCTTACCCTTCAACATGGAGCTGACTGGGAATGCCTGTCTCATCCACTTCAGTCACCTATTATCACAGACTATAGAATCATACTCTCTAACATAGATAATTATCAGCTGAAGGATGTGAGAGAAGTGTTGATTTTGAAAATTTAAAATCTTTAGACTATAAACTGTTATTCATGTAAATGTAGTACAGTTGAGTGAGCCAATAGCACTCAAACATGTGAGAACATTGTATTACAAAGTATGAATAAAATAACATGTTAAAGATGTGAACAATGCTCTTTCTTACAAATTAACACTTCTTTGTGCTTTCTAAAAACATTAAAAACTAACATTTTGAAATCCATATAGGTTCAGCTTTATCCTCTTCTTACTTAACAGTCCATAGCCCCTAATCATTATTGCCCATTTTACAAGTATATCTTCTTTCTTGGTACTTATAGCCTAAGATCTATACAGGACACTAAATTAAAAGTCTGTTGCAAAAAAAAAAAAAAAAAAAAAAGTGCATCAGATATACAATATATAATTATCATGACAGAGAATTTGGAGTCTAAATACGTGATTACGACTGTTTTACTCCTTGTGTCTTTCAGGTTTTCCATTGTTTGATAGGACATAACACTCATATTTACCACATCCACTTTGATTTTCCAAACATTTTAAGGGAGCACTTTACTTATACATTGTTTGCTTTCTTCTGAACATTAGTATGTATTGTCCTTAAGGAATGATAATAAAAAGTAGTGGAATGGAAGTGGGAGTGTGGTTATTTTTTCTTTTTTTTTCCTTTTTTTTTCTTATTTTCCAGCAAGTACTTGTTGAATTAATACCAAAAAAAAAAAAAGGACCAAAATGCTTAGAGCTCATTGACAATTTTCTGGTGACACTGTTGACTTGCTAAAACAAGAGCAAAAAAGTCAAAAGTGTTTTTAGAATTTCTTCATGATGGCATTTTCACTTTGTATAGTGAGATATAAAGACCACTGTTGGAGAATCTAGTAAAAACTGTATGGTGCTTGTGATGTTTATTCAAGAAAAAAAGGGATTTTAAACCAGAACAGATACAGAGAAGGGCTCTCTAAGTCAAGGGCAAAACAAAGATGGGAGAAAAGACCAAAAAAAAAAAAAAAGTCACAATGAACAAGTAAATAGAATGATATTGTAAATCGGAATTATAAGGTATCTAAACAGAAGAACCTCTAAACTTCTCTAACCAGGAGAAAGAAGAGGGATCAGCTTTGGATCTATTTGGTCCTGGAAGCTTCATTAAGTGAGATGTAATGAATTATAAAATAGATCTAACTTTAAAGTTGTCCTTGCTGTTACAGAGGGCTTGATATTCAGAGGTCCCTTACAACATAAATTATTTTAGTTTTGTGTGTTTTAAGATCAGCTGCTATGACCCAGAATGTTCATTTCTGACAACAGTCTTATGAAAACACATCCAATTCAACCTAACTTTCATTAGGACCAATGCCCCAGCCTCAGGTGGAGCTTATGGTAACCAGAGAGAGAGAAAAGCCCTTGCTGCAAAATCATTAGGAGCAATAGTGAGAATCTTTTGTTAGAAATGTGTGAATGTTGATTCAAGTTTTTGCTTTTTCTTTTTGCTTCAGTTTTAGGTGATTGCCCTAATTACCAGCTATCATCTCAATATTTACTTGTTCTGAAGTGGCAAGATCTACACAAAGACGCAATCATGCAGCTCTGTGTCCCCCATGGACCTACTCCCCTTAGTATCCAGACTGGAAGACCTATCAGGGCATCTGGTGTCTCCACCGCTGTTGACATTGTAGTTATAACTGCTTCATCCTGCTTAGATGTTCAACATCCAGGTATTCAAAATAGTTGACAGAAGTGGGAACATATTTTTACTATTAAGACAGTTATCTCCTTATATTTAACTCTAACATTTATACACATCATAACACTTCCAGCAAGGGAGACTCATACTGATCGTGTAACTTTTTCTCTAAAACTAAATATAATTTCATCAAAGAAAGGGCTTACATTTGAACCTTCCCTACCCCTACGGAATACCTTAACCACTTTTTTTTGGACAAAAGCTTTAAATCAATGGGCACCTTAGGGATTTTCTCAAAGCAAAATGAGAGTTTTCTCTCTGAATCCTGAGAATATGCAATAGTTTATTTAAGAAATACAAAATTTCTAATGCTTGTGACACAAATTAAATTAATCAGACACTACTGTTACGCCAGCGTATATAGTTCCTAAAACACTGCTGAAACAAGGAATGTCTTGAAAAGTGGCTGTAAAAGGGCTTATCCAAAGACTTCCACAGTATAGAGACGTGACACTGAAAGACTTTAATTTGGTATGGTGTCCTTACTGCAGGAGGTGATATTAAATTATCATGTTGTTATAACTAGGCTTTGACAAATGACAATCAATCATCTTCATTCAGGCAGTGGTGGGGGATATGGATTCAACCTTGCAATACAATTTGTAATAAAGTTAATTGAAACACTTTCAGCCTCTGCTATCATCAATTGAATGTTTCAACTCATATAATTTAATATTCACATTTTCAATTATAATTTAATGGAATTTCAAAGACAGCCCGTTTATAATTGTGTCTTTAGCAATAATTTTGTTACAGTCATGTACTTCCCCAGATGCTTAAAAACAATTATCTCAATTAGGAGGTTTCAGTAGGCATTTATCCTGTCAGTGTCCTTCCTGCCATACTCACTATTTGGACTCTGCCTATGCTATATGGCTAGGAAAATTAGGAGATGGCCACATCCAGCAGAGAAATAGCAAATATATTCTGTATCTTCCAGCTAAGGTTCTGCACTTACTGTTCCAATGGGCACTTTTGGAATAGAATTCAGTGGAAAAATACTGAAGCCCTTTAAAATGTGTTTTGACAGAGTCAAGGGCTATGGAAAGCAAATTTAGAAAAAGACATGCTTGGATCAAGAAGCTGATTGAAACCAACCAAAGAGGATGATGAAAGTTAGAAGATATCCTAAATCAAATCCAGTCTCCAAAACCCAGGCACATTTTAAAAAAAAAAAAAAAAAAAAAAAGACACAATCATAGTTTCAAGTTATAGTCTGGAGCGTACAAGTCCATATTCCTGTAAGCAAATATTCCTTGAGAGACGTAAAAGGGCCTCATGTTTTTAATAAAAAATGCTAAAGCAGATATTGATCATCATAAAATTGAAATGATAAAGATACTTGATCAACAGGTGAGCTTTAATTCCTTCCTCAGGCTGAAAAAAAGTCAGTCCAGGAGTCAGCCTTCATTTCCAGGTGGCTGTCCAAATCAGGACAACCCACCAGAGACTTATATGGGAGAAAAGAAAGGGGGAAGGGGTGAGATTCTGTGAGTGTGCAGAGTAGCACTTTACTCCCTCCTTTCCTGCACTTGCTGGCACAGGTCAATAAACAGTAGAGACAGTGAAAATCATGAGGTCAGAAACAGCGCAGACAAAAAGAAATGTGACTATGGCTCTGCACTGCAGTACCTAGAGACCTGAAATGCATCACAAATCCTAGATTTCCAGTGTCTGCTCATGAAATTTATTTCTGCTTAATGTAAAATTTGTAAAAAAGATTATAGAGAAGGAACTAGCCTATCCTTTACCAGATGAGCGACACAACCACAAGGTTCTTTTAATCTATACTGGAGACAAAGCCGAAGGGGGAAAAAAAAAAAAAAACAGAAACCCACAAGCAGTCTGAAACAGATGTGCCTTAATCATGTACACCAGGCGTAATACTAAGAGCTTGATTCAGTTGCCCACACTTACGGTCAGAGTACCATTTGGATCATTCTCCCCTTAGACATTCATGTGTGGGCTGGAACCCACAGGACCCATGCAGAACCAATGAGAGACCTAGGTCCTTCTGGAGGGTAGCTGGAGACCAAGCAGAATGTCTTAGGATTTTGAAAATGACACTAAGCATGTGTGTGAAGTCAGCTTAATCAAGTCTGTAATTTGGGGAAATTTCTTTGCCATGTCTCTTGAATACACTGCAGTTTCTAAAAATGTCAGACCAGTGAGGAACCCTGATGACTGATCCAAGGCTAGCGATGGCGCTCAGGGTACATGTGCCATCCTTTCCCCTGGGATTGCTGGTGAGCAGTCTGGCGGCACACTTTGATGGAAGAAATCCCAAAGAATTGGGATGAGCTGAGTTTAGAGAGTGAGCAAGAAGACTGGACATATAATGCACACTTTGTCATTGTTCAGGGTAATAACACATATGAAGGTGGATTTTTTTTCCCAAGGGAGGCCAAAATCCCCATTTTGGAAGCTACGCAGTATCAGACCTAATGTTGACAGCAGCTGTGTTTCTGGTCTTTGTTCCATACTTCTTACCAAGAACACTGCGATGGAAGGTAGCAATGAGGCAACTGCTGTCTGTTTAGCCACTTTTTTTCTTCTTCTTCATAATCTCATTGAAGATTCTTTTTTGTCTAATCTGTGATAGACAGTGTTTACCTTCTTGTCCCTATAGACACTTTCACAAAAAAAAAAAAAAAAAAAAAGGTGTCCAAAAAGCATACTGCTATGTTAGCATTTGCAGTCCATTTTCAAAAGCACAATTAGCTAGACATTCTGTTTTCCAAAAAAAGGGGCATATTTCTTCCTTTTTTTTTCCTTTTTTTTGTCTTTTTTTTTCAATTAACTTTTAATAATAAATTTGACTTGTTAATTAGTAGGAATAACTAGAAAATATTACTCATCACAAAGGATGGAAAAAGAAATGAAAAATCTCATGGACACTTGGCTATTCATACTCCACTTAACTGGGGACTGGTGAGTTACACCTAAGAGCAGCCCTTAGAGAAGGTAGTCCTGTCATTAGTGACATTTCATCTTTTCACTGTTTTTAAAATAAGAATTAGTAGACATGCAAAGAGAAAAAGTGCAAAGATTACTAACAAGTGGTTGCCGTAGAACATAGAAATTAAACTTTTGCTCTCCTAAATTACAGTCAAATGTCTAATCTTTTATAGCTCTGAACAACTCAATCTACATATTGTTTTCACTCCTCCCTTTTGACATTTCCACATTTTAAAGTTCTTTTTTCTCCTGAGTTAGGAGTATTCCTGAGCTGAGCCCTTTACTATTTCCTTCTACCCCTTTTCTGTCAGCATAATCTTACTTTCAGGGTGCCTGCACTACTTACAAGTTTCTTCCTCTTTCTATATGTCAGACAGCTCCCACTCCACATTCAAACTGTACACACTCTCATGCACTATCCAGTGCCTGAAATAGCAATATCCCACCCTGCACAACCGACTGGTCTCTGCCTGAGGGCACTACATCCATTTTGTCAAAAAACCACACACTGTGGTGGCGGAGACTCCCAGGCTGGCTCCATGCTGAACAGCACATGAACGAGGATGTACTGCTTCCAAGGTTAGCTCAGTGCATGTTTGCCTGGGTTTGGACACTGCGGTAAAAAGCCCTACCAGACCTGAGCTGGCTCCCCACAGAGTCATTCTTGTTTGTCTGTAACATGCTCTCAAACATACACTGCACTACATGTGGTGTCAGCCGGGTTTCTCATCCCCTCCACCCCAGACAAGGAATATGACGGCACGGTGTATGTCTATCCATATCTTATCTGCAAAAGAAGGCATACATAATATATGTGGTGGAGTATATCTTGAACTAAACATAGCATTGAGATGAAAACAGATCAAATAGTCTCATATGTATTTTCCTTTGCAACGGATTCAATACTGTAACTGGAAAAAAAAGGGGGTAAAGTGATAAATACTTTGAGAGGATTTATGTTTTTCTAATGAAAAAATACAAAAACCCATTTAAGATCCAAGGTTTCACTTCACTGCCTATTTTCCCATTAAGACACAAAATAAGTGTTCCAATTGCATGGAGTGAATCACTCCCCAGATATGTTGCTATGTGGGCTATCTCTCCAGTATAGTTTAGCTGAGGAGTTTTCTGATATATAAATCCTTGAAATATACAGGCATGAAATAAAACTGAGTTTTAGTTCTGAGATTAGAATCTGTTAATTCCTGAAGATACAGGAAAATCAGACAGACAGACATATAAAAATTCTGAGGAAAATTTGTTTAACATATGTAAATGGGCTTTGAATTACCTGTTAGCTAATTAGAAGTGGCTTCAAAGCTGGCTGCTGTTAAAGACTTCTCAGCAAATTGTTTTCAAGCCCTAATGCAGGTTGTAGTCATTATGTTTCCTTTACACTCCACAGAGATAGTCTTTGTTTAGGAGCCTGCATGTTGCATATATCCTTTCGTGTTTCTCTACTGTTTGCATTTATCGATTTGTTTGCTTTTAATGCAGTACTATTCCATTATTGGGCTATGTGGGCACTTCTAGAATGGCTGCTTGCTTTCTCTGTTGCTCATCTCCTTCCGAAAAGATGATTTATCAACTTATATTAAAAAAAAAAATAATGAAGGGAGAAAGAGAGATGGAAAGAGAGGGCCAGAAAGAAAAACAGAAAAATAAGAGAAACAAATAGAGAAAGAGAGAAAGAAGAGAGAGAGAAGAGAGAAAAAAGGGAAGGAAGGAGGGTGTAAAGCAGGTTGGGAAAGGAAAGAGGAAAGAAGCGGGGGGGGAGGGAGGGAGAGAGGGAGGAAATAAAAAGAAAGATAAACTGAGAAATTCAAGGAAGATAATGAAAACAAAGAAATACGGCAAAAAGGAAGGAAGGAGAATAGTGAAGAGAGTGATAGAGAAAAGAGAGAAAGAGAAGCAGGGAGAGAAGAAAAAAAGAAGAAAGAAAGAGAAAAAGAGATCCATGAATTTTTCATGGAACATTTTTCATGGTCTGTGTCACAAAAGAAGTAAATATATAGGAGACTAAAAATATGGCTATATGTGTGATTCCCCTGAGTGACATTCCTGGAACCCTATTTAGTAAATCTCCATTTGTTTAAATTTCAGCAATTGTGTAAACTTTTGCAAGAATACTTTATGTATCATAGAAATGTGCAAAGCATTTTTTTTTCCTGAAAAAATCCTTTTTGGCATACTAAAAAGGCAATCTATCATATACTGAAATTCCCTCATCTTCAGTAGTTTTTCAATAACTTTCAGATGTGAACAAGATGAGAATCTGAGTTTGGATGTGAGCACAGAGCTCCCCTTATTTTAATTAGCATCATAAATAAAACTAATTTAAACACAGTCTTTACTCTTTTGGTAAACTTGTATGTCCCATGACACTTTCTTCTAGAGTTTCTCCCATTTTGCCCTTACCTAAGGTTTCTCAGCAAGTCTTTGCTTGCACTAATTGCACATAAATTTAGGCATGCAGGTTCAGATCCAACCCACACTTGAATCAAGATTATCTAGAACTGATTAATTCCATGCACCACCAGAATTTATTCAAAACAAAATTCAGGGTTGTTCAATCTTAAATTAGGATGCCACAGTCCCTCTAGAAAAAACCTCCACATTTTCACCACTGTTGGAAAAATATATTCGAACAATAATATTCAAAGCTGTTCAAAACTGTTGGGGATAAAATCATTTTTTTCCTCATATCTGTAAAACTACAACATTCTGATCTGAACGGGCAATACTTGTAATAATTTATATCAAGCAAGAGCCAGATAATTTAGGAAAGCCATCTGCAGAATAACAGCTAAAAATAGAACATAATAACCCTTATAATCAAAGTATCTCTATCTCTTATCACTCTCATAATATCCTATTGAAATATGCTTTAGCAATAGACGTTTTTGAGTTAGTTACAAGAACACATGAAACCTATGTTGCACCTCTTAAAAAATAAAATAAAGAGAGAAAAAAACCCCTAACCCTCACTGAAACATAAAATACAGCTAAACATCAGAGAGCAGAGAGGAAATATGAGTGTCTTGCAACCACAGCTACGAACAAGCTTGAAAATCTGTGACATCATAAACTACTAATTATTTCCACACTTAGGAAAATATTAGAATTTATTAGGGTCTTTTCAAGATATGGAAAATATTCCACAAGTGAGGCAACTGTAATTCAGGAGAGGTGGAGTCCAAAATGAATTATTAAGGTCATTCCTTCAAGAATGAATGTAAATATTTTCCACATTTCACTACACCAGCTACAGTATATGCATGAATATACATCTTAAATGCTGGCATTCATAGGGCCTGTGCATATGTAATAGCAATCCTATCTATTTTAGGAATTTAGAAAGCACATGTTGCCTTGGCATCTAATTACTATTCATATTTATGTAAGTTTAAAAGGTAAAAGAAAGTTAGTATCTGTCTTCAAAATTTGCTAGCACAGTATGTAAACTGAAAAGTGTGTGCAAAAATTTCAGCAATTGCCATGACAAATCAATGTTGGTAAATTCTGAATGTTTACATTATTGAAGCTAAATGCCATAGGAGAGATGGGTGGGCCTGGAGAGCTCCACAACGTTCTTATGTTTGCATTAAGAGTTAAACTAATGCATGTTTTATAGGGCTTGCTCTTGACCTCACAATCTTATAGAATTGGGCAAAAACACAACATCACAATATATTTTTAAACCTTGCTCCTACAAATAAAGGAGCTAGTGAAAGTGTCAGAAAAACATACAGACTATATCTTTATTGTGATTAATATTTCCGCTTTGAGCTATATCTGTAACTAGTCCCAGCTCAGGCCATTGTTTCTTAATCATTTTGTCTCCATCCTGCTCTTTCCCAATAAGCAGATAAACTCAACTTTACTTATTTTCATGGTCAACTGAGATTATACATTCAAATTCAGTGGTACATTGCAGAGAGTGCAATAGTAGGAGCACAGCAGTATAGGCAATAATAGTATCTTTAGCCGGACAGTTTTACTCAAAAGAAGGTGTGTGAGCAGATCTTAAGCGCTTCACTGCTCTACCTATTAATTTCTAAGATGGTGTCCGTTTGGATTTGCACAGGATATGGTATTTGTGCACCACGGTCAATACAAACTGATTTAATGAAGCGGCTCCTCACCCGATGAAAAGGAAGTTATTGCTATTTATTACTTGCATTTGTGTTCACCACTCCACAGCTCAAGCTCAGCTTAAGTATGAGAATTCACTGATTAGGTCTATGCTAATAAACTTGATATTCCTGGGAGATTTTTTGCACCAAGGACAACTGGATACCCTGTCTTCATAAAACTAAACTCTCGCAGCAATCCACACAGAGCATCCCCATCAAAGGTGCCTATAGGGAGTAGCCTCTGTCTATTTGGGGGGTAGGTTCTTATTCAGCTCAGGCCATGTTCCAGCAAAGGAATGAGCAATGGGAAAGCACAGACACAGGTCCTTTCCCCCACCTACAGCACACAGGTAGGATGGAGGTATCTTCCAAAAAGCCTCAAACACAAGATCCAGAGGAAAAGTCCAGACCGTGTCAGAAATGCAAGACATCTGCGTGCTACCACGTGCTCCATGCTGTAGTACCCCAGACAGGACCCAGCAAGGATCAGGTTGCTGTAGGGGCAGCCAGGACACACGACAAGCAGAGCATTAGGACTACAAAATCTAAAAACAAGGGCAAAAAATAAAATATTTTCAAAGAAAGGGTAAAAAAAAGGGTAATATTTGGCAAGGAGTTAAAGCACAGCAAGGATTCTTAATTCTTTTTCTCCTACAAGAAAACCTAAAGTCATCAGACTTGTAAAAATCATGAATCTGAAGTAATAGCAGCTTTGTGGATTTTCCAGACAATCGGGCAGCAGAAAGTCACCTGATCCATCCGCGAGACCTGGTGAGAACCGGCAAATATAATAGGCTGCAAAACACCTGAAACTGCTGGCAGCGCGAACACTTCCTGTCTAATTCTGTTGGACAACAGACACAAAGCCAGCCCTGTAATTACATCCCGCCCTCATCTACATTTGCAGTCATGTAATTAATACTTCCTCTGTAAAGCAGTGGAATAATTTAGAGAGCAGATTTTCAACCTTAGTCTGGGAAAACTGAGAGAGTGAGAGCTCCGCTTGGGCATTTTAGCTACAGGGAAATGCTTTTCTGGTTCCATTTGCTCACAGAAACTGTAATTAGATGCTCAGAGGTCTCTTTGTGCTAGGAGAGAAGAAAATGATACTTCCTTCCTGTTTAAAAGCCCACAAGTGAGAGCGGGTGAGGGGACCTTTTACTTATTCAGGAGACTTTATGAGAGTGATAAATGTAGATGGCCCTGCAGACTCAGCCAGCTGAAAGTGCCTTGTTGTCCCGCACAGGGAAACATTTAGCTTATTGTTGTGCAGTTAAAATGCTTCTTCTCCTAAATCATGCGGGTTTTACAGTAAGCATAACAAAAGCCCATATAGATACCATACAGAAAACAAGTACTCTTCTGTTTTTTATCATACTATCCCTCCGTAAACATTCACAGAATTGGTGTTTTATCTATTCCAGATTTTCCCCTTTCAATATAATATTAAAACAAACAACAACAATGTTTAGTGAGGCTTCTAGGTTACTTCAAAAAGTAAAAAAACCATGGAAGTCATCAAAGCTGGAATTGAAGAGCAATGCAAGGATCATAATTTTGGATTTAGATATTGAAATGAAATGAAATGAAATGAAATGAAATGAAATGAAATGAAATGAAATAAAATAAAATAAAATACTTGCAATTTAGAGAGGTTCCCTAGGAATAATCCTTTCATGTAACCTATCTGCTTTGGTGACAGTGTCACCCAACCACCATCAAGAAGGTATGGCTAACTAGTTACCTTTTTAGAAGGCTTCAGCTTTCCATACGGTCACAGGGATTGTACATGTAGCCTGTGTTCAGTCTGTTCTTGCAAGAGCTATGTAAATACGTTGAGAAAGATTCCTGAAGTTCTCTGGCTCCAGGCTATTCCTGCGACTTTGTACCAAAGTAAAGATACAGTCATTGTCTTTTCAAATATTTAAACTTTTCTACTTTATAAGTAGTTTAAGGTACATGCCATTACTCCATAGCAGTGAATACAGTACAGCTTCAATAGATTCAAGCCTCTAAGTCCTAGAGTGTCCTCCAAAGATCCTTGGCTAAGTGCCCAAGAAGCACTTACTACAAAGCCTAAATATCCTGTTATTGCACATACCTAGAGGGGATATGCTCTCTGCTGATCCAAACAGTTGAGTGCCTACTCAACTCCCAGAATTTACTAACTAGGCAGTTCCCTTCCTACAGTCACCAAAAAAACACACTCCTTTACGTATGCTAAGGCCACAGCCAACACTTAAAGAACTGGACTGAATTCAAAATATAGCCAGGAAAGGATATTATTCCCACTGTTTTCATAATAAATTACTGATTAATTACTTGTCCAGGAAGCAGGACATTTGGATTCCAATGTCTCCTCCGCCAGAGGGGACACGAACTGATGAACATCCTACCCACAAAGTGATGGGGTAGTCAAGGGAGAAGAAGTGGTCCAAACTTTCAGCTGAAGCAACTCATCTCTGCAATCAGGAAGGAAAAAGATGCAAAGATGGAAAAGGCAAGAGCAGACTGACTCCATAGCCTTCTGATTAGGTCATTCTCCTGTGATCGACTCCTGAAAGCGAAAAAAACACAGAGAAAACTGAGCCGAACTCTGCAGGCTTTACACACCTTTGGCTCCATTTTCATAGCCAGAAGAGGAACAGGGCGATGAAACTATGCTATCTCTTCACTTGCATGTGGCTAAAAGCCTAAACGTTTTTAATGAAATCATTCATTCACTGCTTTAAAATATCTAAATTGACAGCCACGACTTGTGGAAATTACCTACAGAAGATGATGTTATGCAACTGATACATGTAATACTTGTAATCTATTAACTGTGTCCAAAAGCATATCAACTGTTTCAAAAAGCAGATTAAAAAAAAAAGAAAAAAAAAAAAAAAGAAACCTTCTGCTTTGTTTGCACAGTTCTCCTGATTGTTAAAAGCAAATCCATGAAAATTACCTGTTCTTCATGTATTTCAAAATAGATTTTAAATATGTGACCAGGTAACTGAAGCATTTATAAAACAGAAAATAATATAGATTTGCAGCATCTGCCCAGCACATCAGCATCTGAAGTCAATACATTAATCTAAGGGGTTCTGCAGAGGGATTCACCTGCAACCTTTTAGAATTTTGAATAGATTTTTCACGAAAGGCTCAACAATATCGCATTAACATCTGTCTTAGCTCACTGTAATACTTGATTCAAAAATCAAAGCCTCTGAAAGAATAAGCTGGTTTGCTGCTTTCACTCATTATGTTATTAAAATATGTCTGCAAAAAAATTCAGTGGACTTTGGCTAATAATGCGTTTTAAGGCTAGCAAGAAACTTATTGAGATCTCAAGTCTCAGCAAGACAAGACAGATCTTTTGTACATTATGTCCACATTAATCATTTTTCCCCTCTCCATTTTCTTTTCTACTTCTTATCCTTCTCGCACTCCATATTCAAGAGAAAATGATTATTTACTGTTAGTGGGAAGGTTGTTTTCAAATGACCACAAAATGTAAACATAGACAGTAAAAAATGAAGAATGGCATACAATTGTAATTTTTTTTAAGACTCAAATATATCTCATTCACTTCTCAGAAACAGCTAAGGACATTTCCTTATCAAAGGATAAATAATGTGAATGTAAAAGCAACTTGTCTGTTACTATCAGACTTTCTAAGGAGATAATGCAAGATAATGAGGAAAAATATATATATATACATACCATCACTCAGCTAAGGATGTGCAAATTATACTGTTTTGGTGATTCAAGAACATTGGCTTTAACCTTTATTCCCCAGTCACTTCTCACATATAAGCTGCTGATTTTTTAGGAAGGATTTCAATTAAAGAAGGAAATGGCAGTGCACAAAACGATACTCACAGAATAGAACATTTCTAATTTCCTTCTGGGAAAAAAAAAAAAGACAAATTGTATGTGGTTGAAAAATCTGATTATGCATTCCCGGAAGTTATCTCCACTTTAATGTTTTCAGGATGAAAATTTAACGAGTGTACTTTCTTCATTGGCAAATAGGAATATTTAGCAATTCCTTACACAATGTGCTTTCTGAGTTACAGCATAGCACATGTAAAAAGGACTTCTTTTTTTTTTTCAACGGAAGTATTACATAATCAGAGTAAAATAAAACTGATGAATATTGGAGGTGTTTACTTTGACCTTGTGAGAGTAGTTCTAAAAACCTGCAAAGCAAACAGGCAATGTCCAGTTTTAGATTTAGTGCTGTGCACTGCAGACATTGCTACCTTGATCAAGAATATCTGGAAAGGGGGAATCCTGAGTTCTCCATTACGAATAGTGATAGGTTTTTCAAAAGTATGAACTTACACTAAAATTCTGTAAAATAGTGACAGTAATTCTGGTTTCCCTGTGTGCTGAAGACACTGGTATGAAAAGTTCTCCATTTCTGTATTACTCCTACAAA
>NW_010581664.1:0-19039 GCF_000705375.1 Tinamus guttatus | reverse complement strand
GCTATATAGCAGTATTTTTAAAATTAACATGTCATTGAAAGGTGAAGGGGAATCTCATAAAGTAATTTAGCTATGCTATTGAAGGGGAATCTCATAAGGTAATTTAATTATGCTATTAAAGAAAATCAAAATGCTTTTGGTGAACATAACCAGCATCATGAGGATCACAGACTATCATTCAGACATTTATCAGACATTTATTATTTCATTCATAATCTACAGAAAATCTCCTTTGCCACTGTAGTAATTGCTTATGTGAAAAATAAATATTAGGAAAGTATCCCTCATGCAAGTCAGCAACTGAGGACAAGAAGAAGAGCTAGCACAGTGCAGCCAGACAGCTATTGCAGTTGTAAAAGCACTAACTTGAAATAATACTTCACAGTATGAATCATATGTTTGCACTGTTTCTCTGTGAGGGACAGATGGAGCATTGCCTTTTGTCAGTGGTTTGCTTAGTTCCTCCGCAGTATGACTTCATTGCATAAGTCTCCCCGAAACAAAAGGGTCTCTAGTGTTACTTAATCTGGTTGAACAGGAGAATAATACATAGTAACAGTGTGCAAAAACGCAACTGAAAATAAAATGAATTTGGCATAGTTCCTTCCTTTTGAGTAAAACTAACAAATAAATAAATAGAAAGTGTCTGTGTCTGCATTTTATGGTGACCTCTAGTTCCAGAGATGTGGTGAGAAACATAGGTCCATGTCTGTAGAACAACATCATATCTGTAATGGGATCCCAATATCTCTCTGACGTATTGTAAAACTTTCAGTTCCAGGTCTTCTGCCAACCACCTTGGTGACTAAACTTCTCCATTCATGGGGTCCAAAATACACAGGTTCAGCTTCAAAATACATTCAGTTCAAGCAGATCTATGCAGATTCCTCCAGATTTAAACTTTTCTTTATCCATATATGCAGTATTCATATCCATCATTAACCCAATGAAGCTCCTTCAGAAGAGTTTCCAGATATACTGTTAACTGTGGGACAAGTCTAGTGTTGATCAAACAGTATAACAAACAGAATTATTACAAAATAGCATTATCAACTCTAAGCTGAAGCTTAACACCTAGCTTAGATGAATGTGCTTTTTTGTTATTGTCACGACTCCGGCTATTTGACAAAGACCCAGCTCTCCTCTTCCAGGGTTGTTACTGGAGCTGTTAAATCCATCTGGATGGGTTAGAATCTTGTGTATTCAATAGCTGGTATGAAGTTAGCTTCTTTTTTTAAATTCATTTTTTTTTCATTTCATTTTTTTCAATTCATTTTTTTTAATTCGTCTTATCTCTGGTCTGTCAAACTCCCTAGAGAGAGGGAGGAGGCTTCCTGGGAAGCAACTGACCTCTGTCCCATACAGGAGATGGGATTTCTGTGGGTAGGGGATTGCAGTTCCATAAGAACTGACTCCCCGTCCCTAAGCCATGACTTCAGCATCACTGTGTACAAACCAGAGTGCACGGTCTTGAAAGTTTTTTATTTTTTTTCAAGGACCTCTGCAAAAGAATCTGATTTAAATCAACAAGCAAAAAAAAAAATAGATTAAGCAGATGCCATTAATTAAATTCTTGCAAGTTTATTTTTCATCTGACATTGTACATATGATCCTCTCAATGTGCAGAGGAAGCATTCTTCTCATCGAGCCTCATCCTTTGCCATCTGGTATTTTTTTTTTCCTCCATTATTATCAATGGTGTTTAAATGAGCCTATTCTGCTATTTTTGTTAAAGGATTCCCTTGCACGGACACTAAGGGTCATGGGTATGAAGGCAGCTGCCTTACACTCCCTCTGCTGGCTAAGGACCAGGCTAGCTGAGCTGGCTGCAGACCATGAACGGGCAAGGGCCAAAACTCTGATGGCTGCCCTCGCCACCACTACTGTACACATGCCTGCTTGTGCACTGGGAAGCAAGGCAGTGGTGCTGGTAGGCTGAAGGGTAGGATCAGCAGCACATATAACTACATATTTCTGGAGTTAAAATGTCCAGAAAAATATTCGGAATTATATGCCATTGAAGTCGTGGAGAGGAGGAGGACCAACCTGAATCACTGGAGTAGGGTGCTTGAGGAAGAAGTATAGCCAACCGAGAGGAGGACAGAGGATAGGCCCCTTTGGCGGTCTGATTTTGAAGAGAAGACCAGCAGAAGTTCTCCGAATAATCCCCTCAGGGGACCTGTCTTTCTGTATTGAGTTGAGAAGGATCCTTGGGTAATTCCTAGCTTGGGCACACAAATGAGGCACCTATAATTTGATGAAGATCCTTGTATGTGGATTCCTCTGAAGTCAAGTATTTGATGATAGGTCCTACACTAATGATCTTTGCTTTTTATTTAATTTGCATGGCTTTGATAGCTTTCCTTTCTGAATCAAAATCTTGAGGGAAAGTATGATTGCAATTAACTCTCAGTGCTTGCACTTGATGACACTGGTGGAGTCCGTCATTCCTGAGTTTATGTTTCTTTTTCCAGTGCATGCCAGACTGAAATCCCTGCAGCTCTCCAAGGCTCAGTCCTTTTAAGGGAAGGCATACCAGCTGCAATACAATCTATTGTGCGCTCTAACTCCTGTGGCTTGAGAAATAATCCGTGTTTATGACATTCATAACAGAAGACTAAGTTCAATGTAGAATGCAAGGGTGCCAGATGTCCCAATTTTCATGGGACATTCCCACATTTAAATAAAACTCCCACATCCTGTTGACAATAATCATTGTCCCAAGACCTGCACATGCAGTACCCTCCTCCCCTCATTTGAAGGGTGGAGTAATAGCTGTGGATCTTCCTGCGAGTGTTTCAGATTCCTCCAACTGAGGCTCAGCTGCAGCACCTGCAGTGGGAGATGGGGAATAGTGGAGAGGGAGTTTGAGAAAGAGAGGGAAGGGTGGAACACATTAAAGAGCAGAGAAAATCATACAAAGAAAGAAGGAAGAGGGGACAGATTATGCAGAAGAGTGGAAAAAAAAGAGAAATGAAGTAGGTAAATGAAAGAAAAGAAAGAAAAAAAACTTTTTTCAAAAGCTAGATGGAACTTAACTGCTTTAACAAATATTGGAGAATGAGAGAAGAAGAATGAGTGAGAGGAATGAAAAAGGTGAAAAGTGGAGAAATGGAGATATACCTGCAGTGGAAAAGGAAAACAGATGAAAAAAGGAAAGAAAAAAAAAAGAGAGAGAGAGAGAGAAAACAAACAAAGAGAAAAATAAGCAAAGAAGGTAAAACAAGAAAGAAACCCCATCACATTGAGAGCAGCAGCTTTCCTGACCACAGTTAATTCATGAAAAAGAAGCCAAAGTGCTCCCTTCCCTCAGCTTTTGCTGTGTGCGCAGGGACTGCACACAGCGCTGTGCCAGAGCGGAGCGGGATCTGCCAGGGAGGCCCGCGGGAGCGCAGGCCGCGGGCAGCCCTGCAAGCACTGCCGCTGCCACGAACTCCCAGGGCTGCCTCGCGGACAGCTGCTGTTGGAACAGCTCTAGGGCTTCATGGTTCCTTTCCAGATCCTGCTGGAGTGAGAGGGGGATTGCATTAGAGGCTGAAACTGAAGGTGCAAAGAGAGGCCAGCCAAAAGCTGGAGTATGTGTTTTGCGACCAACCAGCTCCTTGTGTTGACATGACTAAATGTATCTCTTCCCTTGGGTTCTCATAGGCTTCAATAAGCATCATTTCTTGCAATACTTGAAAAAGCATCTTTTTTTTTTTTCTTATTGTTAGATCCATCATCTGTCCTTGTGAAAATCACAGAAAGGAGATGTTATTTACTAGCATCTCACCTGCTTTACTTGTTAGAGCTGCCTACATTTACTCCTTTCCAAATTTATCCTTGAAAGAGAAAGGTGTAAATTCATCAAAACATCCAGTTCCATAAGGAAACTAGATTTGATTTTTGCAGTTCCAGTGCACATCATAGTTCAAAGGTGTCAGCCCTACAGACTTACTAGTTTTCTGCAAACACCCCAGCTATAAGAAGGTCAGCTGGGCTAAGAGAGCAGCTGTTAGCTAGGAGGAATTTCATCTTCTCGATTCAGCCAGAGGAAAACAGAAGAGTATGAGATGTGGTACAGTCAAGGCTTCAGGAGATGCATTTAATATTTACCCACTTTTAATCAGGGCAAAAAAATTGTTTTGGTAGCTGTATGTAAGTTCAAGGTCAAGTCTGCACACCCATGTGGCTTGAATCAGCGGTATCTGTTCTGCCTGCTTGGGGCAGAGGCCGAGTGTGAACCTTGTCCCCCCTTTCCTGGCTCCCACCCTACAAAGACCAAATTTCCCCACTGGAAATCCAGCTGACTTGCTGCAGGCTACAGTCTAAATACAAATCATTGTGTGGACAGCGGGGTCTGTTGGATGAGCGAGTTTGCTCTCCAGGCCTCCAAGGCTTTATAGATATGACCATTTCTTGCTGTCCCTCCCAGCACACAGGCATGGCACTTTTGTTTCCCACAATAGGCCTTTCCTTGACAGTGAATTCCAAAACAATCCTGCCAAGGGCTTTTTCAAAAGCAAATAATGCCAGCTGCTCCTCTTCTTTCATGGCACTGAAAGGGAAGCAGGAGCAGCTCTTATCCTGGGGACAAGCAGGTCCACCCACTTCGAAGCCTTATAATCCTTCAAATATCTCTGATTTTTGTTTTCCTCTTGAGCCAAGCTCAGACAGCTCAAGTGCAGTTGCATGGTAGTTCCCAATGGGGATTTTCTCTGCATGTACCCCCTCTTGTAGAGACTGGTGTGTGGGGATGAGCACAAATGTGGTGCATGCAGGAAACTTGGACAGTTCTAGCCCTGGCTATCCTTTAATTTAGTTTCTGAGGAGAATGGGTAGTGTGCTTCATGTCTCCCATGTGACTGTGCCGCATGAACCAAGCAAGCATGTTCTGACATTTCTGTGCATCTATGCAACAGCCTCCAGTGGGGACATTGCTGGCTGTCCCTGAGCTCTGAGAGACAAGAAAATGGATTGGTTACAAAAGGGGTGAAAAGGAAAAAGTTGCAATGTTCTTTACAAGTCAAAGGACTTATTTTTGTTTGTTTGTTTGTTTTCCAATCTATAACATCAAATATTCTTATCTTGTTAGTATCATCTTGGTAATAAATAACTTTTGTTTTGTACTGTATTATTCTCTTAAGCTTCCCTTGCATTATATGTGCATGTCTACACATTTACACACAAGGACACACACACAGTTTTCTGCTGACATCTCTACTAACTAAAAAACATTAGCACCACCACTGCACTGAAATACTATTTTCTGCCAAAATATAGCCACCTCTTCTTAGTTAATAAGCATGTGTTCTCCCTTTCAGTTTAAACTACATTGTCTAAGAGACCCTCTGTTAAAAGCAGCTGAGATTCATCTTTATTAGCAATTCGTTGTTGAGGTTTTTTACCTTTCGATTTTTTTTTTCTTTCAACAACGTTTGGTAAAATTAATCTTTAAGATCACCAATGCAGCATCGAATGCCAATGTACTCATGTCTCTGTGGGATCTCCTTAGGAATATTTGCATTCCTATTTACAAATACCTTTTATAATGGTTCAGATTCTGGTGTGGTTAATATCCTCTCCTGATTTTTCTATTTTGTAATTTTTAGATGTTATATGAAACAAAATAGAGCCCAGTGGATTGTTATAAATGGTACTGAGTCTAGTTGGAGGCCTGCGGCCAGTGGGTCAGTACTGGGTCCCATGCTTTTCAACTCATTCATAAAAGACTTGGACAGAGCCCACCCTCAGCAAGTTTGCAGATGATACCAAACTGGGAGGAGTAGTCAACATTCAGAGGGACTTGGACAGGTTGAAGAGTCGGGCATGAGGTTCAACAAGGCCAAGTGCAGGGTCCTGTACCTGGGGAAGAATAACCCCACGCACCAGTACAGATTAGGGGTTGACCTGCTGGAAAGCAGCTCTGTGGAGAGGGATTTGGGAGTTCTGGTTGACAACGTTAGCCATGAGTCAGCAATGCGCCCTTGTGCCTGAGAAGGCCAATGGGATGCTGGCCTGCATCAGGAGGAGCGTTACCAGCAGATTGATGGAGGGGATCCTCCCCCTCTACTCAGCTATGATGAGGCCACAGCTGCAATATTGTGTGCAGTTCTGGGCTCCCCAGTAGCAGAAGGACGTGGAGCTTCTAGAGAGACTCCAGCATAAAATGACAAAGATGATTAAGCAACTGGAGCATCTATTTCATGACAAAAGACTAAGCGAGCTGGGCCTGGTTAGCCTGGAGAAGAGAAGACTGAGAGGAGATCTGATCGATATGTATAAGTACCCGAGTTGAGAATGTAGTGAGGATGGGGTCAAACTCTTCTTGGTGCTGGCCAGTGACAGGACAAGGGGTAATGGGTACAAATTGAAACACAGGAAGTTCCACCTCCATGTGAAGAAGAACTTCTTTCCTGTGAGGGTGACAGAGCCCTGGAACAGGCTGCCCAGAGCGGCTGTGGAGTCTCCTTCTCTGGAGATCTTCCAAACTCCCTGGATGCCACCCTGTGCCACGTGCTCTAGGTGTCACTGCTGGAGCAGAGGGGTTGGATTAGATGATCTCTAGAGGCCCCTTTCAACCTCAACCAATCTGTGATTCAGTGAAAATCAAATGCATAGCAAACATAAATTTCTGTCAGAATAGTTATTCTGAATAAGCAGATTTATATACTCATTGAAAAAATGACTCATGTTTCTTAAGTAGGAATTAATTATGCAAAAATACTTTAATAATTTACTGACTGCCTCACAAATGAACCCTTTGCACAGAATCAGTACCATAATTATCTGGGTTATAATTTTTCTCTTTAAAATATTAGAACATTGTTAGTTTTTTTTTTTTCCCATCATCTTGGAACGTCCCAAATTTTGTAAACCTTGCTTTAAAATCAACATGAATGTCCCAAAGAACTCATTGGCCAAATCTTTTAATGCTTTTGTCCAGAAGCTATCCAGTCAGTATACTGGATTTAAAAATGTTTAACTTTTAGTGTTGCCATTTAACATCTGCCCCAGCTACTTATGAGATAGAAAGTACTTTGTTGTCATAGTAAGATATGGATTTTATTTTTTAAATTTTAGTGCAAGAAGCTATGTTGTGTGATTAACATACAATTGAGGTTTGGAATTTGGAGGAGCCGAAGAGCTGAATCTTTTTTTATTTTTTTCCTTCGATATTGTTAACTTTCATCTTCTTTCCATTTTGGGAAATTTGCTTTCTAAACAGCCAGGTGTATGCATTACTGGTCTGAATAATTTTTTTGGCTATGTATTAAACCAGGTCCTTAATAACTGCACTAAGCAAATATTAGTTTCTAGTTTAGTGTTTAATTCACCACTACCCATCCCCTAACGACTGCAGCCATTTCTACTATTTGGTCTGTGACATTCAGACCAAATGACAATGATGTATCAGTGGCTTCATGAGATCTCAAGGCTCTCTCCTCGCATGACTCAAATCCCATGTGATAAAGTAGCTATTCTTTCAACATATTATTAGGAGTTGTTTGAAGAGCTGCTAATGTTATTCTGTGATGACTATATAACCAACCAAAATCACCTCTTCATTTTAAAAATTATCGGCAAATACTTTGTCTCAAAATCATAAAAGTTTCACCTCGATATATATCTGATTTCAAATTTTGCCTAATTCAGCAATATTTTTTATTATTTATTATAACTTTATTTGAAAAGATCATTATAATTGTCTAATGGAGAGCATATTTTCATTACAAAATGACCCTTGTAAGAAGGTCAGAACAATGTTTGCATAAATAAATGCAAACTTTTTAAAGTTATTCAGTAGTTTGCACTACAGTCTAAATTTTCTTGAATTCCAATCCAGAATAAATTACTTTTCACATAGCTAAAGCATTAGTTCAATAATCCATGAAAAACTACAAGTCAAATTATTTGTAGTGAACAAAAAAATGATGCTTTTTGCCCCTGTGCTCCCTGTGAAGAATTGCTCTGAGCCCAGGACAGTTCGTGTTGGCAAATGGTTAATTCTGTTCTGCTAAAGCTAGTGGAACAGGCTTTATGCAGACACTCACCAACATAAGCACAAGGACTGTTCGCAACAGTTTTTATACATAGTTTATTTATAATTTTTAATTTATGAATTCACAAATCATTTGCTTTGCTTCTTTAAGCTGCCTACATCATATAATGTAATATCTGCTCATAGAGGGGATGACAGATTTCTAAAACAGAAAATCAACAAATAGAAGATTATTTTGTTTAAGTAAGTAAAATATTTCCGTTGCCTAGGTATCAATAGAAAAGAACAAACATTTTCCAGATACTCTAACTAACTTGCACGATTATTTTCACATGACTGTTCATAAATTCTTAATAGCTCATTGCAACTGTACAGTTTTCAAAGGCCTATAATTTAAGCCTTGTATAACAGTACAGTTCTGTTTTTGTAAATATTGTCTTATTTAGAAAATAATAAGTTTTCATAAGCTTATGTGTGCTATCTCTTCAAAGACCAATGGAATTTCACAGTACTGTTTTTCAGATCCGAAGGGAAATGTGCTTTAAGATATCGATACCTTAATTAAAATACATAAAAATTCATGAGTATGACATAAAAACATGTATAGCTAAACTAATAAATTGAGTGAGGACTAGGACTATGCATGTGGGCTGTCATACTTTACAGGCAAAGACTTGCAGAGACACTCATCATCAAAACAAATCCTGCAAAGCACAATAGGACCTGTCATATTCCAGCCAATTTAGTAAAACAAATGTAAAAAAACAGGAATGTAATGTAATGTGACTAATTCTGAGGTACAGTACAGTAGTAGGAAAGACGATTCTTAATATGGCAAGGGAGTATCTCATGAAAAGCTATGAAAATGTCATACAACTTTCTAATAGTTTTCATGGAAATTGAAAAGAATTTTATGGAAATTTAAAGGTCTTTTTTTTTCCATATCATAAAATTTCGAATAGCTGAGTCCAAATATGCTAAAGACATCAGTACCTCAGATTTTTTAGAGATCTAACCTTTCCAGCATCAAAGTAGGAAAGCAAATTACTCAAAGAGCCCAAAATGTCACTTATTAAACCAGGAAAGTCGGCCACTAGCAGTATAAAATGTTTCTCTTGAAAATGCATCCTAGTGGGAAACCTCGAAAGACTGGACCGTTATAGAGGTTTCTCTTTGGGATTATGGACATTCATGGGTTGCAAAGTGTCGGAGGTTCATGCAAAGCTGTTTGGGTTAGGACCTGAAAATACAGCCATGCTTCTGCCCTGCAAGTGCTGCGGGGCAGGAGGAACTCACACTGCGCTGCAGAGCTTGAGCTGGTGGTGGGGGCACCAGGAGGCATTCACCGGATTTTATTTTTCTCTTAAACGGTACCCAACGAAAGCATATACGGTGTATTTAGAAATAAGGTATTTTATATAAGCACAACATTATCTGTAGGAAAAAGCAGCTTACTTTATTATTTTTTTTTTTAAAAAAGACAAACTTTGCGTCCATTCTTTCAACTGAATCTGCTGGTCTAGTAAAATATATTTCCTTAGTGCAAGCCTTATTTTGTTCATAAGGAAAGAATGGTTCAAAAGATGCTATAGCTATTTACCTTTGTTTGTCTTATCAGGTCCAATTGACATCTTTTCAAAGTGTGCTTAGGAATATCTTTTTTTTTTTTTTTCTCAGATATCTCAGTTTTTTAAAAAATACATTACCTTCTTTCTATGCTTAGAGCAACACATTCAATTATGCTACTGATATTACACCTTTTGCATAATAGTGCCCTTGCTAGCTTAATTTCCATTCCAGACACAGTTTTATTCAGAGTCATAATACTATTTACATTATTAATATTAATAATTATGTTACAACCCTACAGAAGTAGATGCTGGATTGTAAAAGAATCGAATACACTGACAATATAGCTTACAGTTTGCAATTTCATGCTGAATAGGTTGCACTTCCAAAAAAAGAAAAAGATCCCAGGTTCATGTAAGAACCTCGACTCAATGCAAAATAAAATTGACTAACAAATTTACCTTGTTCATTTCAGCATCACAATTTTTATCATTATTATTTTTATTAGTAGTGTTAGTATTATATGTATTCTTTTCAGAATCAAAGAATCAAAAAATTCTCTTTATGGAGGTCTCGAGTTCCCAATCAAGATCTAGAAAACAGTGAGCAGGACCTGACAGATATAATTATTCAAAGTAGCTGAACTCATTTTTTATTTTAGTTGGTCGTAAAAGTTGCCATGAGCCTATTACTAGTAATGTTGCTTTATCACTGCACTTACTCTTAAGCTGTAAATCTGTTTTGCATCTACTACGGGAAAAAAAAAAAATTGCCCGGGTACACAGGGACTAAGGACACAGCCAATTATCTGGACAATTTATTTTATGAACTTATACTGAATTAAATAAGGAGCACTACCAGCATCTAGCAAATGTTCTTCCTCCTGCGGCTGCAAATCAGCAAGAAAAGGTTTCTTAATCTGGTACACTGAAAGATCTGGGTTTACAATATGTTGTTTGAATGTGTTCTGGTTGAAACAGGAACTGACAGTCTGATTGATGGCCCCTATTTCTTTCCTTATTGTCACAAATTACTTTCAGGATGCTAGTAATAACATAGTGTTAGACTCCTATAAAAGGTGCTACTCTCCAGCTGGGCTTTCACCATGAAAAGTTTTGTCGTATTAATGGAAATCATTTTGCTGAACATTTAAATCCTACATCGTAGAGGATTGTATGGCTCAGGAGACTGGGAGCGAGAACAGAATAAAGAGCCTTTCACCTCTCTATTCCTAAAGAAAAGTCTGTCTCACTAGATAGTAACTACCATTTCTATATGGCAATTTTTCAGTCACAGATATAAAATGAGTTTAGACTAACCATTTGTTAATGACTAGCCTAAAAAGTGCTACATTAATAGTGCCATACGTACCCTGAAAAATACCCCCTAGTGACATGAGGACTACAAAAGTCAGATTCAGAAGTAACAGAAAAAAGCAGTCATTCTTCAGATAAGATGCATTTTTGCTGCCGATCTGCTTCCCACAGGATGGTATGAATTCAAAAAGCAACTAGAAAAATGGGGGAGAGGGGATCCATCAAGTGCTACTAAATACAAATACCTCTGTCAGTGTTTGTGCGGTTTTCCTTTTCCAGTATTTATTTCATGTTTTAGAAGATCTTTATCACCATAACTCCAGATTGCTTGAGACAAGGAACATATTGCAGGGAGTTATTCCATGATGGCTCTGTCATATACTTCCCCAGGTGTCTGCTGTCTCCCACTGCTAACAGTAGGATACAGACCGGGAGGAATCCTTGGCTTGACCCGTTGTGAATAGAACTGTGTTGTTATACTCTTGCCCTATGTTGTCTGGCTGAAAATAATTACCTTCTTTAGAGCAGGCTGAAGCTGTGGAGATTGAAAAATCCTAATTTTTGTTTCTAGAATATCAGCTGTTTTTCCCTTTTCTCATTTGAAGTAAGTTCCTAGTCTTTTCTTCTGGTTTTGAACATGCTGGAGATATAGTGACTGTAAATTGTTTTGGCTTGGTTCAAAGAAAGCCACAAGCTATATACCAGACTGATTTCTTGAACAGTTATAGCTGTATCTGTGATACAATGTCGAGACAAGATTTACTGATACTGGACCAAGGTGCTTAGCCAAACCACATCCCGAGCTCCTACTGGGGCAGCATTCAGGTGTGTATCAGCACCTCCTTTTTCTTCCTTGTTCCTGTGCGGCCATGAAGAGAAGCAGAAAAATGCATTTTTCATTAAGGAGAGAACTGCTGTATAAACAATCAGTGGACCAAGACTCTGGGGCTCATCACAGTGGGACTTGGCGGATGTGCCCAGATTCAGCAGTTATGAAGTCTTGGTGATAGCTTGCTGGATCTTTTCATGAAATTTCTGAATCAAGCCATAATTAGAGCATCACAACTACCTTGACCACTGCTAATGTCATTACTGTTGTTTAAAGATCTTTTTCTGTTTTCTGTCAAGATCTAAAATAGGTAATTACTCTCCTGATGCTGATAAAACACCTAATAAAAAGCAAGAGAAAAAGCTCGACCCACTTGCGTAAACATAGGTATCAAATGTATTTTGAAATAACTTAGAATATTCTGCTGCCCTTCAGGTGCTGCATCAAAGTTCTTGGATGGCCACAATTCTGTATTCTTTCTCCCAAATGCATGAGGTTCCCCTAGACATCCTAAGATATTTCAAATGTCACTAGATACCTGAAATTAAATATCCGAACTGAGCCCTAGGTATGCAAGATGTGGGTTATATGGATGACTAAAGTTACATTAATCTTACTGAGAGGAACTTCTGCTTTGAAATCCTAATTCTGGTACATCTCCATAAATCTGAGGAAATCATTTAACTTTCTCATCTTAGCTTTCCTGTGCAGGATATGGGATTAGCTCTGCTGTAAGAGTAAGACAAGATGGTTAGGATGATGGCATCTTGATATGCAGGGTGCTCAGTTTTGATTAGGATTTTTGTTGTTTGCCTGTTTGGTAAGTATGCCTCATAATGCACACAAACCCTTCCATTAAACTTGAGTAAATTTTAGCAGCTGTATTTAGCTATCTGCAGAAGATATCTGCCTCTGCAAGAAACAAGTAAAGTTTTGAAAATCTCCCAAGTGGTATGCCCATAATAATGAGAAAGACCTTCTTCATATCAGTCCTGTATTATATACACGCAACATTATTGTTTTTTTCATGGGAGCCTCAGGAGAAGCATAAAACTGAGCACCACTGGATGTAACATCTGCAAAATACAGAAAAGAGAAAATCTGCCAGCAGCAACATTAACCATGCCCCAGGAGTTTCCAAGCAGATGTTGTATGTTTTAGGGAAATGCAAATCACAAAATAGTACAGCTTGATTTCCAGTAATGGTCAATCTGATCCTGCAGCTGAGAAAACTGCTGAGATAGCAAAACCATTTCAAGACATCTCACGATGCCTCAAAAGAGCAACTCTTAAAGACATCTGTAAGGAAACTATAATTATTCTGAAGGTTAGACAAGCAGTCCTCCAAGTCTGAAGCACACACTAGATCTGAAGTAAGCCATATATTATGACTGACTGTTTCTAAGAGAGAACAGTTATCCAACAGATGAAGAAGAGTGTGAACATCAAACCAACAAAAAACGGTAGAAATTGATATTCTGTATATTATGAAATAATAGTAATAATTAAAAAAAAAAAACAAGGAAAACCAGATTAATATCAACTGAAAACAACCACAACAATCACTTCTTCTTGACTATAGGAAGCAGAAGATACATAATACTTTTAGCACCTTGCAGAAAATAGATGTCAAATAAGAAACATCTAGACTTTTTTTTTTTATGAGAGGTTTTTTTTCTGTTCTCCTGGATACATTATTGGGGTAAATACCTTCTTTTTTTTTAATAGTAGATGAAGGATTCCAAGGAATCAGTAGGAAGACCTCTCAAGAGCAAGAAAAATATTAGTATATGAGTAAGCCTGTTAATATTACAAACGTGTAACTGAAAGAGAGAAATGAGCAGGCTGTTTATCTAAAAGTAGGAAGGTTTGAGAAAAGCATATTTTCACCTACGAATCTGCCTCTCTCAGAGCAATTTTACAAGAACCATGGGTATTTCTGCTACTTGTTTCCAAGTTAACCTTAATTTTTAATATGTCCGTGGCTTAGTACAAATAGACTATCTCTTCTTTCTGATATATATATATATACACATATATATACACATACATACATGTATATTATAGATTACCCTGACAAGAATGTGTTTGGCTTGTTCCCTTGCAAATGGACTTTTTTTATTGTCTACTTTAAATTCCTTTGTCCTGCAATATAGGGAGGAAAAATGAGGAAGATGTTGTCAAATCATACAGAATCTTTGGAAGAAATGCAAAAGCACGTTTCTCTTCTTCTGATGAGTGCATGAAGAAGGCGTACACAGAAGGTCAAACTAATAAACAAGGAGACTAATGAAGAATTTCTAAAAAGTAGATGTTTGGTGTATAAACTGTGATAACAAAGCCTTTTACTTGCATTATTATGATATTGTTTGAACTGGATATTCTTGGTTCATCTGGATAAAAAATTGTTTCCAGAGCAATTCAATCAATGTCAAGCCTTGTGTTGAGGCAGAGTAAGGCAAGGATTTGATTGCTCATAAAGACGTTTACTACGCTGTTTTGTAGGTCTGTCATATATTGAGACACAACCAGTGAATCAGACATCATTGGTAGATTTTCACACATAGCCAAGCAAAACCAAAATTTCCTCCTTAAATAATCTGTTGTCTAAAAGCCCAATTCTTTCCAGAATGAAAGCCTTGTCATAATGGCTATTTTGCCTTTAAGAGAGGGCACATGAACATAACAATAATACTTTTTGAATAAGTTATATAAAGGTAGATGCATGTGTATATATATTATATATACACACATTATAAATTGTATAGATTGAAGTTATATATTTGTATTGATTTATGTGTTTAAATGTCAAGGGACAACAGTTTCAGTGGAGATACTAAGGTGAAGTACCATGGTTTAATGTAGGAAGCAAAAGCTTGCTTTCTTCATCCATTAAAATGCCAAGAATCAATGTATAAATGACAGTTAAGACACTAAGTAGCAATTATTCCTGTATCTGCTCATTTTAGGCAACCTCAGCCTTATCTCTTACTTCCTTTAAGATAGGATAAAATACAGAGTCAGGTATTATAAGCTGAATCTATAGATTTTTTTTTTCAGCATTTTACTGCTACACTCAGCACTAAAACAAGTTACAGGCAACCACAGCAAGGGAATTTATGACCTTACAAATGGAGGTAGCATGTGATAAACACCGCACTATCAGTTGTTCAGGTAAGTAATATGTGCTCTTGTAAAACCTGTACTGAAAGCTGAGTAATTTATGAAGTAAAAGAAGTCTGGCTTCTTTAACCTCCCATGCTAATTTACTTTAAGATAACATGAGGATAGACTTGTGTACCACCCTCTCCTGGTATTTTTAATTGCTATGTCATCTCTCTTTCATTAGTGTATCCTATTTCTTCCATTTATCATGTAAAAGGAGTAAATGTTATTTCACCTTTAAAACTGAAATCCTTCTTCCTGATACAGACTGATGGTTTCCAACTTCTTTCTTGAAGCGAAAAAAAAAAAAAAGGAAATTGCTTTTCTGGCCAGTGGCCATGCTGAAGTTGAGAACACAACTTTTACTAAAGGAAAAGCATTCTAATGAATGACTTGCTTTTGAAAGAACTAGAGTCAATTCTTGCAGTCATTCTTTAGAAGCACTAATGGAAAAAATAGAAGAAATAAAGACAACTTCCCATGTGTACAGCAGCACACACCATAGTGCAGATGACTTTGGTTTCAGACAACTAGCATCTGAATCTGATCTACTAAAAGGACAAAAGGCTGAATTTTATGCTCGCCTAACCTGTGAATTAACAGAAATTACTCTTGGTATTGCTAAGAAAAGAGGCCTTAGATAGGCACGTCCTTTCTGAGCTCTTGTTTTTCTTTTGATCCTAAAAGTTTAGAGCTTTATAGGTAGAAATGCTTATGTTTCTGTAGCAACTTATAACCTTGAAAAGGTTATTTATCTATTTAAGCAAGGCAAGGCTAGTCTAATAAAAGACACTATCATCACTTGCAAGCCTTGGCTTGCTAATATCCTTATATCATTGCAGCTACAACCGCACTAACACTTTGTCTGTTAAAAAATAGACTGGTCCTTTACAGCTAACAGGATTTAGTCATTAAATAAATAATGCTTGTTATTATGTGAACACACAGTGAATAATTTTTTAGCATTTAGATATGGTTTATGAGTTAGAAAGTGATTAACACCACATCCTTGAGAAAAGACCAAGCTCTGGTCTTAAGAAAGCCCCATAACAGAAGCCTCTTCCCAGAAGCAACTGCATCGAGTGGCCACAGACCCGGTTCTGCAGCTGGCTGTGGTATGTAGAGCTCTATACATCCTGCATCCGCAGCCTTTCTGCTGGCTCTGCTGCTAATCTCGCAGCCAATATTCTCCTTGACCTTGCTATACTTAAGAAACATATTAACAGAAATGTCAGTTTGTAAAGCTGGCAATTGCATTCATTTTCCATCTCAAATATCGAGTGTGACTGAGCTCGGAGATGTAACGTTACACATCAGGTCTTTCATAATATCTGTCAGTGGCTGATATTTAGGGCATCCCAGACATCATTTTTTCCTGTGTTAGAAAACCAGAGTAAGCCTGAAGAGAAGTCTACCAAATACTCAGTTCAATCTCAAATGAACTGAATATATTAGTCAGCTGAATAGCCCTTGAGAATCCACTGATAAGTAGCCTAAATCTCTAGTACTGTAACTGAATTTAGATATTTAGCTCACTGACACCTAGACACTTGCATTTAACTGACTACCATCTGTAGCTGAATCCCAGCCCTAGCTGGGGGTATTTTTTTGCTGTGTGCTGTATTGCCTCAGAGCTAAATTGTTGCTGCCAGAAGTGAAAGCCAACAGAGCACTGACTATCTTCCTCCTGCAACTATTTCCCATGTCAAATTCAGCTGTATGCTTTTAAATACAAAAGAAGGAATTTGCCAAGGAGCCTCATTTGTCTTGAGAGTCAAGAAATATCAATAAAGTAGCAGCCACTGCTGCAGGATTTCTGATCAAAAGAAAAGTTAGGGTATCCACTGGAGCAGAGAGCAGAAGTGTATTCTGCATGCAGATCTCTGGCATTTTGTCCCTTCCCCTGCTGCCATAATACAGCTTCCCCTGCTCTACTTCTCTCTTGGTCAGGGCCCTCCAGTCTTGTAGAAAAGAGTGTTAGTATTTACCTAATACAGAAGACACTTCAGCAAAATGAGGTAGGTATCCTGAAAGTGAAGTGTGCTTCTCTACCAAGAGCTAGAAAGCATTAGTGGCCCTTTCCCACCCATCTTGTGCACAGTTATGAAAAGCTGACATGCTGTTCAACTATTTTTGAATCTATCAATAGCCTCTTAAAAGATTAAAAAAAAAAAGGTGTCTTAAATGTGTAGATAATTACACCTACTCTAAAGACATCTCATAATTTTAAAATCAGCAAATTCAGCTGCGCTCTGTAGCAGCAGATGGAGCAGCTTTGAAGGGTGTGCCCTTAAGCATGTGTAAATACAAGAGTCTCTGACTGCAGAGATAATGACAGTGAAAGTACCTAAGGCAGATACCATCCAGCTCTCCTGTCACCTGGTAAAAAGAGGAATAATCTAACAGAAACTGAAGAACAAGGAAGAGCAGTGACTCCAGCTGAACTACTACCAGAACTGCTCTTGCAAGAGGCACCAATAATTCTTACTGCAGTACTGCTGTTAGTGAGGGGGGAGCAGGAGGAAATACAATTTCTCTTTTTATTTTTTTTTCTGATTTGGAAATATTACATAAATAAAACAGAGTGCTGTTCAAAACTATAGTGAGCCCAGTCTACCCTTCCCACATATGTGGAAACTTGGGCACAAAGTGCAGGAATGGGTAAAAGAAGAAAGCAATGTACAAAGAATGCCAGAAAGCATGATCTTATATATCTAAGAAAATAATAATAGAGATCATGGCAAGAATATGAACTGATATGGATGAAGAAAAGCTTGAATAGTGAGTTTTCTCTCTGATTCAGAGCTACAGCTCAGTCTGCTCCATTCCACTCCAGCACCACAGGCATAGCTTGAATAGATCGCATGACTCATGTTTTCACTCTTCTGCCTAATTCCAAGATATGTGGACTGGTTTAGCAGATCTTAGAGAGAGAACATAGTATGTGGTTCATTTAATCAGACTATTAACATGTACCATAGAAAGTGTGACCCAAAGATTTCTACATACTCTTAAATGTATAGCAACACTGTGTATCCTGGTCAGTATCTGACTAAACGATTAGAAGTGAGCAATAATAGCTATTATCAAAGTTAAATGTCCTTCGGGGTTGAAAAGTCTATGCTACCTGGCAAGATAGTGTAAAATCTTGGCACAGGTAGACAAAAATTCATTGTTGTTCCAGAAACAGTCATGTAATTTGCTATTTTTCAGCCAAGACTTTTGACAAATGAGGTCCTGCTCTATGTTCTGTTTGCTGAGTCAAGTGTTTTTCCTTGGAAATATGTTTTAAATTTCTGGACAGTAAGATGACATGTGATACATATGTATTGGTACTAGGCCTTCATTTTCTTGGTTTAAACAAACAAAAGATCAGCGCATATAAAATTGGTTTTATTTTCTTCCTTCTTCTCACTCTTGCCTCACTTGTTTACCAAAAAGAGTTGGAGGAAGCAGTGGCCCATACTGTATTTACCTTCCTCTAGGTGATACTATCCATGCCTGCCTGTACCAGGACATGTTATCTTTCTCCAAGCAAAATTATTCTCCTAGTAGAATTAGATTGCTTGTCTAGATTTCCAAACTGTTGTCAATCTGATAGAAGTAGTAGTGTGGACCAAGATGCTTACCATCTGGAAAAAATAGGCTAATGGCCATTTTTTTGTGCAAGCTTGGGCTGCATAGCCTCAAGAAGTCCAACACATATGAGACACATAGGACCTGGGGAGTCTTAACACTTCAAAACACGTCAGGTGTAGTATGCTTATGCGACAGTGAAATAAGGATATTCTGCAAGAAATACTGTTTCACTTAGTGGCATTTTTCGTCTGGAGGTGGGGACAGGATGTGGAAAGGTTGGAAAAAGGGACCTAAAGTGAATAGGATTTAGAAGAAGAAAATAGTGAAATGGAAAAGAGAATGAGTTTCAGATGGTCACATCACTCAAGAAAGAATTAGGCACTACATGCTGCAAAAATTACAATGGAAATCTTTCTGCACCAAGTGTTTTGTTTATACAATGTGTTTAAGACTTTTCAAAATGTCTTTAGGGCATTTTAAAATGTCTTTAGAAATATATGCAGATAGTTCTCATGACCTTCCTATAAAACCAGACTATCTTTGTACCGAGTGCTATTTTAAGAATTCATATTGATACACAGTTGAAGATTACTATTAAAA
>NW_010581662.1:235524-260990 GCF_000705375.1 Tinamus guttatus | reverse complement strand
TGAGGGTGACAGAGCACTGGAACAGGCTGCCCAGAGAGGTTGTGGAGTCTCCTTCTCTGGAGATCTTCAAAACCCACTTGGACACAGTCCTGTGCCACGTGCTCTAGGTGACCCTACGTGTGCAGGGGGGTTGGACTAGATGACCTCTAGAGGTCCCTTCCAACCTTAAAGCATTCTATGATTCTATGATATAGCAGAAATTCCTACTTACTCTTGAGGTCTGTATCGTGTCCCCAAATAGGAAAGACCTCAATTTTAAGGATTACAGCTGAAAAAACTCAACTCAGGTAAGAAGATGACATGATGCTTAATTTTGCTTGGTCAGACAACTGAAGGACTGAAAGAAGTCTTTGAGCCAACTTGAGTCAAGTTTTGAGCTCATATTTTCAAAACACAAATATGGACTTACTTTAAAAATTAGCAGTCTAAAAACTTGCAGGTTAATGAGAGAACAGATACTACTTATAAGTAACTATACCTTGAATATATGCTTTGTTCTGGGCTGAAGTCCACTGACAGACCAGGCAAGTGTTCCATCTGGAAATTCACTTTTTCTCGAGGGTATTGCTGGGACAGGAGTCAATAAATTGACAGTAATTTGGTAGCGGATGGATTCTAGAGGTCCATTTGGCTTTGAAGGCTCATTCCAAGATATATTGATAGCAGTGTCAGACAAAACCACTGTCTGAATGAGACTGACTTCCTCTGGTACTGAAAGAGAAAGAAAAACCACAATTTAGGTAAGGATTTCAGGAGAGAGGTTTTGTTTATTTCAGAGAAGTCAAGAAATGTCACTGAGGAAGGAAAAAAAATGTTATCCACACATAAGATCCAGTTATACCCTACATAGGTAAAACACATATTTTGGAGGGGAAAAAAAAAAAAAAAAAGCTGCTCACCTATATCTTTACCTATAGCTTTACCTTTTTTGTCCTATCACAGAACTCCTGCTCTCAATTAATTTCCTTATCAGCATCTCAGATCCAAAATTAGCGTGTTGCTTACCTAGATATGCACTAAAAAGTACTCATGCACTATAGCAATTGGGAAGTTACTTCACTGATAGAAAAAAATGAAAAAAATACATGATATAACTTGCATTACAAGTTATAAGGTATATTGTTGCAATATAGATTATAAGCCTTTTATATATTGAAATCTCTGAAAGACTTAAGGCTTGCATATCTTGTATTTATTCCTCCTCTCTTTAAAAGGAATCATAAAATTCAAGATATTTCATATATCCTAATGCAAGAGCATTTTCTCATATAACCTGAGGTTGGCCTTAGACAGACTGCCTAAACTCATATGAGAGACCACTTTGTTCACAGTAAGCCAAGGAAAGATAGATATCAATATAGGAAAAGCACCCAGCTAATGTAATGAGCTTTCTGAACTTTGGAGGTGCACTACATCTATTTTTTGGTTGTAAGAATTACAAATACAACACTATATTCTGTCCTGTCAGTCAAATGAGTCACTAAGTAGTTTGCACAAGAGAATCAAAATATTTTCAAATATGTCAAGCAAACAGGACGGAATGAAAAGGGCTATAAAATTTTATAAGGTCCCCAAAGCTCATTTTCCATAAGTCCATATATTCCTCTGCTCTTTCTTTTGCCCCATTGAAAATCCCTCAATTAAAGAGTTTTTTCTCCCTTTCAGAAATATTTCCAGAATCCAAGAATGAAGTTATATATATTCAATAAAATATTATGTAGGCTCTTCACAAGAAGCAGAAAACTCCATTTCTTACACATTGCTTGCTATCATTGACAATTTTGCTCAGAAACACATGCTCTAGCTTAGCTGGGCAAACAAGAAACTGTGTTGCTGGTCTAACGTCCATACCAGCTGGTTAGTCACTAAGTGCTTTGGAAAAGTCAATCCTTCTTTTGAAGCTTAGAGATCACAAGCTTTGCACTGGCATACAGCATGCCCAAACTCTACATTACAAAAATACTTTTATATTTTTCCTGTTTAACTATCCAGCTAGGTAAAAGCTTAATAAGGTTTTGCAATATCTAGATTCCAAAGCAGGATGATGAGATGAGTACATACGCTGTAATTTATGCTTTAGCTGTAAGACTGCAGACTATTCTACTGAAATGTGCAGAAGTTGGACAGCTTAGGAAGTCAAATTTCCTGCTTTGTTAGCTCAAACATGTGTGGAGTAAGAGTGACACTCTGTGGCAAGAGCAATGTATTTGTTTTTCCCGAGTCCTTTTTTTTTAAAAAAAAAAAGAAAAAAATCCTCTATCTTACTATTTTTGGAAATTTCAGATTAATCCAAGCTTTTCTTCCCTTTGTTCCAGAACAAAGAGAAAGACAGAGAGCGTTTATATAGCTTCAGAGGTGTTAAAAAGCTTACACACTTCAAGAGGCTCTAGTAGCATCTGGTTGCAATTTAAACTAGCAGTTTCATTCATTAAATTGAGAAAATAAGTGCCAGGGCAGATATACATTCTAGCTACAGCTGGTTGGAAGGTTTTCAACAAATGCAGTTTGCTACTGGAAACTGTCATTTTGCCAAAACTGAAAAATGTGAAAAGCTTTGGTTGATGAAAAAATTACCCATTAAAAATGTTCAGGGTTTTGTTGTTGTTGTCTTTGCTATTCTAGGACTTCCTTTTATTTTGATCCTAGTGTTTCATTTTGCCCCAATCCCGCTTTGAGTTTCATGCTTCATTTTGACTCGAGATTGAAACATTCCCTTCCAGCAGCATGACTCAGGCTTTCATTTCACATATTACCTTTAAGTCTTTCCACTAAAAGAGTGCATACTGCTGCAAGATGTCCCAGTGTCTTTAGCAAGATTAAAAGAGGGACTTGAGCACACATTTTCTAAATGGCTCTTGCTTCATTCATTCTCTCCCACAAGTTACTTAACTGTTTTCTGCCATAAGTAGAGATGCTTATTGATGTACTTATAGATATATAGCTAAACCCTATCCAGTCCTTTTTATGCCCTAAAGGACACAGTGAGGTCAAAAAGCTCTACTCCCAGCTTTCTCATTTGGGTGTGAAATGAGCTGGAGGATCACATCATAACTATAAAAATGGACCAAAACATGCCAGCAGCAACCAGGCTTAGAGTTGTAAAAATGAACTGGCGTCTTTTCAGCACTATTCACAACAAAACGAAACTCAGCAGTATTAGATTTTCATAGGGTAGAACTTATATGACCCTAGAAATTAGGAGAGCAGTGTCAACATTGGCAGCCAAGAAGTCTTAGTGTTGCATAAGTCCTCTCCCTGCAACCTAAACTCATATAACACATGCATATAAGGACAGTTTATAGAAAGCATTGTCCAAGGCAGAAACTGCCACTGTTCAGCTATTTTTAATTATAATTTCTCTTTCGTCAGGAAATCAACAGCTAAAAGCAGTAGAATACATACGCATTTCTTATGACTCTTACAGATTCCTCATTCCTCAGTCTAGTCTCTAAATCTTTTGGCAGATTACATTTTACCAATTGCACAGATTACATTTTGCATGGAAAATTTCCCTGCTTTCCAATTTCTAACCAAAACTACTACACACTTTTCTTTAACTGAGAGGAAAATTAGATCAAAATGTGAAACAAACCTCCATAAAGAGTTGTGACAATTATCTCTTCTCCTACAGGCAGTTGTTCCAAAGAACTGGAATAATAGTTTTTCATTGTAACTTGTATGGCATATCTTGAAAATGGCTGTAGGTTGTCTATCATAGCAGTAGGCCCCTGAAATTCCTGTAGCTTGGAATCAGATAATACACATATATTCTTAGAAAAGAAACAGTCACACGTTGCACTAATCAGTTGTCAATGAAACAGGAATGTTAAGTAGCACTTTTGCATTCTAATACAATTTAATGTGCATAAAAATGATAAAATGGCAGTTTGGCAAATAGAAAGTACAATCCTAATCATTCAAATTAGGATACCAGCAAAAAAGGCTGAAGTTTTATTTAGTGTGGCTATGATACTGCACTGTACAGCAGCTAGCACTTGAACAGAAAATGGTGATGTCAAAAAAAAAAAAAAAAGGAAAAAAAGAAAAAGAAAAAGAAAAAAAGAAAAAGTAGAAAAATATCACTAGAGCAAGGACAAGTACCATAAAACACACAGCCAACCCATATAGCTGCTGAACAGTCTCAAGAGTTATTTAAACTGATTAACATCAACCACAGCTCTACTTTTTGCAGGCAGAAACCTAAGACTCGTTTCACCAACATTTTAGCAAGGGCATGTTAAAAAGTTGAGGAGGATTTGTACAATAATGGAAAGCTGAGGAATCTACCCTTTAAACAGAGAACGCTGAGCAGAGATGAGAGGTGCTGCTGGATACATAGCAGAGGGAAAAATGTCTAATGGTAAAATTATCGGAGCTGCTATCACCTGCCCTGTCAATATATGCCATCGCATGCCTTTTTGTTCCTTACCACTGTTCTTTGCAGTCTGCCAGACAAACGGTAGGTAGGGCTCCTGCGACTCTTAGTCACTTCTCTGAGAAATACCAGATACGTCAGCGTAGGCTGGGATATGCCAGGGCATAGCTGCTGTGGTGAGACAGATGGCAAGCTTAACGCAAGGCTGGTATTCGTTGTATTAAGAATAGTAGGTTTCTCAATGTCTGGTGTTAGACTCAGGCATCTTTTATCTAGAAAGACACCCCCCAAAATTCAAAAATATAATTAATGCTGGAGCAATCCAAATCTGCATGTTATTCTATCACCATTCATATGGGAAGTATTGCCAGAAAGTGTTCCCTTTCGTTTCACAGATGTAAACTGTACATAACCTGAAGGCAACATGTTTAATTGTACCTGGATGTGACATCCTGGATTACTCTGGGGTCTGTAAAAGTAGCATTCACCCGAGTAAATGCATATATGTCTTTTAAAGAATTATTTAAATTCAGTAAATCTGTATCAGTTTATTAGTACCTAAATACCCAATGCCAGTGGCTGTGATATCCACTATAGAATGTTGTGTCCAAACTTGACCCAGCAAAAACAGATTTGCAGAGCAGAGAACAACTTTCCCAACCAATGAAATGTTCTCTCTCTTCCAACAAGCTCTCAATTGTAAAGCTCATAATAACAATAGGAAAAGAGGGAAAAGGTTTTGGAAGGAGAAATACAATTTATGGGGAGAAAATAATGGAAAAATACTCTTCAAAACCATACAAAAAGTAACAGAAGATTAGGACCTCATTATTATACGTATTTTTAATATATTAAAATGGAATTGATGCCAAGAGACTGAAGGAAAAAAAAATAGTGCACATACATATGGGAGAGGGCATTTGGACAAATGTTTGCCCTGAGGCCTGACCAGCCAACCTCATTGTAGAGATCTTTTGACCCTACATGAGCAATGCTGCCATTCCCACCAGAGGCAGGTTCAAACGCATAAAGGAGGAGAACAACAAAGTCTGCCTGGCAGAAATAAATGTAAGGTTGAGCTTCTGTCAGTTTTATAGCTTCTTAGAGTAGTAACACTCCCATGGGAAAAATCCCAGATGGAATAAAGAATTGAGTCATTTTCAGAATTAAAGTTTCTGTCAGGCAGTTCCTTAGAAATATGTTTACCCTGACAAGAAAATCCTTCACTACATGTTCAGTCCCCTTCCTCCTAATCCTGCAGAGAAATCATTCTCTCACAAAATCTGTGACAGGACAATAATTTTCACAGAGTGCTTCTGATGTGTTAAATGATCAATTGACATCACATCTCTGGATAGCAATTAAACAGGTTAGAATGAAAGAAAACTCTACAACAGCCGCATGCACACATCATGAAAGCAATAAAAAGCATGTCAGTCAACCCAGCTGGTCTTTGCAAACATCATTTTTTCACATATGCACCATTTGGTTTCAACACTGAGGAGAAAATAAGAATTTTCTTGTTTTACTTTTTTTTCATTTCTTTTCCACTTAAAAACTTATGCAGATTCCTCTGTGCATTTTTTCCCCTTCTGAAACGCCAAATCAGTGTATTCCGCTAAATATCGGGAGTCAATATAAAGAAGAAGAGCTCTGAAGTGCTCTCTGAGGGCTGAACTTCCAGGCTTTCCTCCCTCACCAGCTATGTCCACATAGCTTGGTGCTGCTGCAGGAAACTCAGACCCTGTGGATAGGAATAAGGACAGGGATGCTCTGTGACAGGGCCAAGCCAGCCTACTGCACCAATGCCAAGCCCACACAGACTTCATGGGAACCAGCTTGCTCAAAGCGCTGTTAAGAATAGCCCGGGCCCTGGTCAGAGCAGCTGTGTGCAGGAATAACTACACTGGATAGTCAAAACAGCAGGAAATTCTTTCGTTCCGAAGGAGACCATCCTATTAAAATATTCTTTTGCATATTTGCCAGATTCTTATGCAAAAATTATTCTAAAATTATTTTTAATATATTCAGCATGCTAATAGGTATTTGAAACCTCCCCCCACTTAGAAGCATTATTGTCATAGGAGCCATAACATGTAAAACTAATTTTTTGTTGTTGTTGCTATCTTTCTATCATGGTATGTTTAAAACACCAGGTCTACCAGCATGTAAGCAGTAATTGCCTCTCAGGTATTTCTTTTCAAATCACTTTAATAGGCAGAGCTCTTATCTGTTTGGATGTGTCTACATTTGTTTTCAGTTTTGCACTCTTCTGAGCAACAACAGAAATCATTACTATAGTGGGGATCATCGGCAAACTCTTGCAACAACACTTTATGGCTACAGACCATCTTTGGGATACAGCGTGTGCTGATTGTCTGTGTTTCAGCATTCACTACCTTTTCTAAATCTGCAAGTTGCAAGCAAATCTGAAAACAGGTAGAGTCTAGTGCTAACATCCTGGGGCTTTGAAACATAGGCAACCTTTATTATCATAACTTCCCATGTGATCTCTCACAAGGCCAGTCATTATTTTCATCCTTTTTACAAAGTGCACAACGAGCTGTTTCCCTCTTGAATGTATCTGCAACCAGCAAGAATATTTTACATAAACGCATGTACCATAATTTGCAACTCAAATGCATGCTCTGAAACAATTTTTTACATTAAAAACAAACAAATAAAAAACCTCTGCTACCTGGATATGGTTGTGCTGCTGCGCTGTAGGCTAAGATTTTTAGTTTTTGATTTACTCTCTTCTGAAAATAGAGCTTTTTACTTTCTTTATTTGCTCGATGAATTGCAGTGTATTCCTTTGTTTCAGCACTCCAATATATAAATTCCTTATCTACAGTCAGGCTGCCAATGTTCATATCTGTAGGAAAATGTTATATATTTAAGTTTCAGAATAAATCCTGAACAGACAATTTTAAAAGAAAGGATGTGTATTTGTATTCACTGCGAGCCACTATATATGAATGCCTTGATCATACCGTGTCTTCAGAGACCTTCCCTGGAAACAACATATTTTCCGATAGGTCTCCCAAAGCTGAGACACTTCGTTATTTGGGTTTACAAATGTGGATTTTGGAGCTTTTCGTTATCTTTAATTATCAGAACTGCAATTCAATCAACATCACAAACCATGTAAGACAAGAATGAGAGACATCTATAGAAACTTTTTCACCTTTCCAAGATGACAAATGAAAAGCTTTGCCATCTCCCAGGAACAATTAAGGCATCTCCTTTGGTAAAAGGGCAACTTTACACAGTGCTCTTCTATGATAGAGTTGAAAACGGAGCACAAGCATCAGAGTTTACAAGACAGTCAGAGATGACTTGCCATACAATACTCTACCAGCATGAAGTGCCCTCCTCATGCCTAGCACTAAAGCCTCCAATGCCACTTTCAGGCATAACCCAGTATTGTATCTTCTTATAGAGATAAGCTCTAATAGGTATATCCAATATTACACTGCAAAATAGTGTGCTAAAGATAGAACACTAACACTTTTGTCTGTCTTGATTGTAGAGGAATAATTTTTCTAACAAAAGTATGTCATAAATGCTATTTTACTGAAATGAACATTATTTAAGGGAACAGAGACAGCAACCATCATGCACCTATAAACATAACAAAGCAGTCCTACCTTGCAAACTTGGTATACTGGTAATTCTCGAGCAGTGGCAACCATCCACATCTGAGGCCCATATTTCATCTCTTCCCCTGATAAAGAGCAGCTGAGGTTTCTCAGAGTCAGATACATCAATAGTCATAGGTCTTCCTAGGTCTGCTTCTGCCACATTACAGCTGCAGTTCCTAATATGATCTTCTGCTGGCACATTTCCCAATATGTGGTGGACGGTATCATTCATTATATCATAATAAAACATCTGGCAGCCAGAATCAAGGACTTCCATCCAGTACAGACGACTATCAAAGGAAAGGCATTGGTTAGAGTAAAAAAATCTTTGACCTGCATGGTCGGAAGAAAATGAAGTTCTTTAAATGACCACAGTCACAAACCTCCCTAACACCTACAACAAGATACCTAGAGCGGAATACTTTCAGAATGATTCTAGATGTTTTGCAGGGTATTTTTCAACAGCAGATCACAATAACTGATTTTGCTGAATAAAAAGGTTACTTTGGTGAAGCACTGGAGCAGGCTACCTATGGAAGTAGTGAAGTCACTGCCCCTGACAGTGTTCAAGAAACAAGCAAAGGAGGCACTTAGGGACGTGGTTTAGCAGGCATGGTGACAGGTTTACAGTCGGACTTCATGATCTTGAAGGGCTTTTTCAACCATAATGATTCTATGATTCTATACAGAAAATGGTTGTCTGGAATGGACTTCCATTTACATCATTTCAATAGTGATAGTCTTTCAGTATGTATGCATCGCTTGATGGTTTCTGTCAAGAATAGATTTAAAGTTACATATGAAGAAGCTCAACCAACAGTACAAAAGTAGAACTATATTCAGATCATTCTATGACTTATAAAATGCAAAACTCTCATTAACTGTAGAAAGCCCTTTTTGACCTTCATGATTCAAATGATTTATAAAAATATGTATTACTAATATATGTCTTACCTTAGGAAAGGATAGGCCAACAGAGATGATACAGTTGAATTCTTGTTACCCAGCTCAATGTTCAGCGCTTTTAAAGATTTTATTTTGAGCTCAAGATCAATAAGAAACATTTGAGTTTCATTCCATGATGTTCTCAGGGCAAGAAAGAGATGTCTGGCAACCCAGTCAATTGTGATGGCTGTGACATTGTGAAGAAGTGCATCCTTGAAAAACTTTAGGAAAAAAAAAAATTATTAAACTCCTTGGAAGCATATTTTTTTTCCATTTGATTAAAAGTTAGAACGTTCTGAAATTTTATTTGTTTCTACTTGGAACAAAAAATCAAAATATAAAAAGATGCCATGGAATAATGATTCAAATATTTTTATAGAAACAAAAACTGTTGTTTCAGTAATATCAACTGTTGTCTCTATTTTCTTGAGTTAAAAATAAATTAAACGACAGTTGATACTAAAATTAATCTTCTTGTAGTTACTAATGTGCATTTTTAATTAAAATATTTTGCAATAACTTGTCAAAATATTTTGACATTTTCAAAAAAAATAAAGAGCAAAGAGGACATACATGAGTAAAAGCATTTATTTCTAATAGGAAAATATTTCACCTGATATGTTCTGGCCTGTTCTAACAGCTATTGCATAAAAAAACACTGAGGTGTAAATTTTATTATATTTATTTTTATTGACTTGCTAGAAAGATAAATTATCCAGTCATTGCTTTTTTTTACTAAAATTTCTTACCAACTGACCATCAGTAAGAGTAGTGCATCTTTCCAGTTCTATTTTCTCCACTGGATTTTGACTTTTTTTTTTTTATCATGTTTATTCTTCCCTGCTTTAAATACCCTTTTTACTTCTTCAAAACATAATTAGCCCCAAAATAATGATAATATCAGCCACATGTTTTCCTCAATTTCTTCAGGCAGAGGAATGAACAAAAAAGTACCTGAGACCTCGAAGTACTCTGTGTGTTCAAAAGAAAAAGCGAATCCTCTAGGATATAGTACACTGTGTCATCATTAGCAGTATAGCAGATGTCCTTTATATTTTTATTTGCCAGAAGTTCCCATATGGTATGATTATTGTCTACGTCAGTAAGAATCAACTTGTTGGCAGAAATGGTTATAAGAGCTGGAACAGGAAAAATATCTGGAAAGAAAATGGTACAATGGAATTGATGGTGCATGTTCTAGACAATAGTAGTCAATCATAATAAAAGCAAGAACAAGATAACAATAAATGCTGTCCTGCACAAACTGTATTTGATAATATGTCACAGCAAAGAGATGTTGTAGCAAATAGCTGTACACATAAGGTAAGCTTGATGTTGCCTTCTTGACATGACATGCAGACTCCTAAGTATTTTTCAGAGGCATTGTGGAAGATTATGTGACAAATTTAAGGGTAGCAAAATATATATTTCCTCTCTCAGTCACTTTTCACACCCTGATTAGAAAGAGCCAAGTAGTCCGCAGATTAAAGACCAGAAACTGCTGTTAAAGCCTACTCTAGGATTGCTTAGAAAAATTAACGTAGCACTGTTCTGAGAAAAAACTCAAAAATCATAGAGTTTAAGCAAGTTGTAAGAAATGTGTTCATTTCCCATAGGAAGCTGGTAACTATTTCCTGCATAGCGCCTACCACAGGGTGAAGCAAACATCACTCAGAGTAGGAGCTTATTGAGTTCATCAGCTATTACACAGAAAGTGTAAGAAGAAATCTGGGTGGTCCATACCTGAGGAATTCCGCTCTGCTATATCAGACAACGGTCCTGGACCTGCAGAGGTGAAAGCTCTCACCTGTAGATAGATGGGACAGGAGATTAAGTGGTTTATGTAGCAGTGCTCATGAAGAAGGACTTCAGTCAGAGCGCCCTTAGAGGCAATACTGACAAAAACACAAGCAGATCCTCTGCTGCCCTAGTGTAAAAGCTGGGAACATACATGACTGAAGGCTGTAGCTGGTCAGTTCAGAGGTTATATTGAAGGTTGGACACTGGCTTTGGAAACAATTTCTAGAAGCGGTGCAGAGAATGAAAATTTTTGCTGCATCTACAAGTTAGACTACAAAGGAAGCCCAAGGGGTGTCTCTGTCCCCAGGCTGGAGGAGTCCCCACTGCCAGATGATGCTCAGAGCTGTGGTGGTCTCCTCCATCAGTGGCTGGCCAGCCACGCACTCTCACTTTTGTAACTCAGCATCTTTTGAGCACACACACTGCATTCTAGATCTTTTATCAGAAGGGAAACTTGGCCTGTCACCAAGTTTTAAGAGAGAAGTCTCATATTTCAGACACACAAATCCCTGTATTATTGTAGCAGTGAAGGCTCTTTATAACTGTGGCTGTTTTAACCTCCACCAACTCAGTTATTAGCAGTGGCTTTTGGCCTAGGAAAGCTTTTTTTGGTCAGACCTAACTTTATATAATGAGCAATACAATATACAGAAAGGTTAAGCCAGGTGCCCAAGGATGAGCTGTGAATCAGCAAATGAGTGAAGCCTAGAGCAAAAACACAAATTATTGTCCCAAGCCCAGTATCATCTCCTGGACACACACTCCAACTGTACCACTAGCATCTGAGAACCAAATAAGCTCAGCACTGTTTCATACCTGTAACCTTATTGTGAGCCTGGGAAGCACATCTTTGAGTGAGAAGAGCATCAGGGTGGGTTCGACGCTACTACTGTTCCACACTGAGAAAGTATCAGAAGTGCCATTCTGAGGCAATAGCTGGTAGCAAATCTCAAAATGCGTTAATATTCCATTTGCCCTTTCAGGCTCATCCCACCTGAATTCCACAAGGACTTTCTCATTGCCTTCAAGTAGGTTATTAGGTAATACATATATTCTAGGGTTTAGAGGGGCCAAAGGAACTGTATTAAAAAAACAAAACACAGATCAAAGTACTACCATTAAAACATACACTTGATTTCCTGATTAAAACATAAACTATTTCCTGCTTAACTGATTTCGTTTTGAGCCTAAGCTCCATGGCCTTAATGCTGATAGAGGTGCAGAAGTGGTGAGGTGCAAATTATAGAGGACCATCTAAAACTTCATGGTGACCCCTTCCTGTTTTGTATCATCATATGGATATCTGATTTTAGTTCACTTCACAAGGAAGGGCTATGTTACCAAGCAGACTCAAATGCAAAAGTATACATGGAAGAAAAATGTCCATATCATTTATTAAAATCTTAAAAAGAGCTCTAAATGCTATGTGCAACCTTTGATGGTCTTTGTAATAGATCTCAATTTCTCATTCTTGCTCTTAGTCACAGGTACGTGGTAGATATTGTCATGTGCTTTCATCTCCAAATTCTGTTATTACAACTGTGTTCATTTACATGTGCACCAGATAATTGCCAAAAAATATTTTAAGAACATGCCCTTGCAGCTCCACTGACAGCTGACTAGTCCTCAAAGCAGCTCATTCCTCTCAAGACAGGGTTTTACTTGTTGATATAGACCTCGCTCTGGTACACACTAAGGGTTAGGAATAAGATTTGAAATACTGATACCTCCTTCAGGGGATCGAAGGACCACCGATGTTGTCGGTCCCTTGCCCCAGTATGTGTACGGAGTGACAGTGAAATTGAAGAGTACAAACGGTTCCAACCAGTCAACTCTGTAGGATGGCTCTGTCAGGTTATGGGGATGGAGGCACCGTTCGTTCTCCAAAGACTGCAAATGGAACAAAATAAAAGGAAACAAAACAAAATAGATATATTTTTGCTCTCAGGAAGACCTTGAGTTTTCCAAAATTCCCCTTGCCAACACTGGTTAATTAAATCAAGGCAGAGCTTCTCTTGCTGTTTCAGTAACTCCTGTGGCACTGTAACAACATGCAGCAATCTGCTAGCAATCTGCCCTTTGAGTTGAAAGTACAGCTTGTCAAATGTGCTAAATTTAAGTGTGGATGAAGCCCAGAATTAACTCTCAGGCAAAGGTTGTCCCACTGGCAGCTCAAAGGACGCTTCCATCCCCAAGTTTCTCACACGCCTTCGGGTGCGAGGAGCTCCTCGCTTGGCAGTTCGCGCACCAGCAGCCAACCCACAGCTACTGCTAAGACCCTGCTCCTCCAGCATTGCCCTCAGTGTCAGAGGAGCAGTACAGCTTGCCTTACATTTACAGTTTAGTTTAGTTGCTGGACTGATTCCTAAATTCCTGAGAAGAAAGAAAGTATATTTATGTTTAAAAATAGATACACCAGCAACTAGGTGCAGTAATATGCATAAATAACAGGGAAGAATTGCATAAATACTCTCTCTTGCAGAGATTTCAGTCCCACGCAGTAGAAGACAGTTCCCCATTCCACGTTTGTGGAGGCACTCCAAAAGATGTGAAAACTTGAAGAATTCCCTTTAATCCTAAAGGAAGTCTCTAGCACTGAATCTGGGATCACCTTTGGTATAAAGGAAAAATTTCCTGTCCACAAAGAGAAAGGAAAAAATAACAATAGGTGTAGCTTTTAGACCTTAAATTACATTAAGGTAATATGAAAAATCTGGTAAAAATGTCATTAAATAGAAACAATGGTATATGAGTAACAGCATTCAGTATTCTGTTTAGGCATACATAACAGTTTAATAATTGTACTGATCTGGCTATAATCTGATACATTTATTAATAAATTGCAGTTGTTCAAATCTTTAATCAAATGACTTTAAAGAATTTTAAGAATGAAGAATTATAGATTGTCAGGAAATATCTTTACAGAGGAGTTTAGATAAAGAAACTAATGTACCTGGCAAAGGTTTGAGTGGTTTATGAACAAGAGTAAAGGCTGCAAACTCTGCTGGTTGTGAAAAGGGAATGTTAATGCTCTGATTGACTTCTTGTGCTGTAATGAACTGAAAACTATTAATCCAGAAGAGCCGTCCGCTGTAATATTCCAGTGGACTCCAAGATATTTCTGAAGTACTCCATGCTGCAAATTCTGTGACTCTGGCATTACCACAACTGTGAAAACACACATGACATTAACAAACTGAAAACAGCCCATGTAAAGAGAACATGATTCATGCAATGTTTAGCACATTAATGTGTTTTTCTTCCCCATTCCAGTTCTTAATATTGATGGAGGAGGAAAGGAAAATAAATCAAAAGTCTTGAAGTTCTCTTCAGCATAACATTTTTCAGAATAATACATTGTGGGAGGAGCAAGACCGAGTCCTTCAATCCTTTGGTTTCATTAGAAGATGATTGTAAAATGTCTCAGTGTCTGAAAACCTAAAGAAAGTATTCTAATGAACACATGTAGGAAACCGAGTATTTTGAAAAATCAGCCCCCTTCCTCTCAGCAGTTCCAGGAAAACAGCTGAGTTCCAGCCCAGTGAGAGATTGAATTTGCTTCATTAAAGCAAGTCCCCAGATGAATTTTGACCCTGCTATTTTTCTTGATACCTTTCCATCATCTGTAAAGCTCCATTACAATTTTCTTCCAGCAGTATTGCTGGTGATTTGATCTCTCTTGTTATTTCTATGTCAAATCTTAAAGGCCTTCTTTGATCCCAATTTATCTTCTGGGTAAGAGATTAAATATATTGTAACAGGCATCATTTTACTATTTTAGAAATGTCTTTCAGCTTAGGCACATGCTATTCAAAGCAAATTTGGAAAAGCTTTGACACACCATCAGATTCATTAGGATGGATTACTTCTAATCTCTCTGTTCTGGCATGCCAGAGATGATTTATGGCTGGCAATTGGTTCACAATAGCTCTGCATGTTCTGGCTAAAACTAGTCAACATATTTTGATTCTTTAAATGTTTACCATTGACCACAAGCAAGTCTAAGATAATCAGAAAATCCAGCTGATTCCACATGAAACAGGTTTGCAATATTATGAATACACACACATAAACATGGCTAACTCATTTTAAGAGGTTTAATCTGATGTTTGTAGAAAAACAGTTTGTCTCCATATGAAAAGGAACAAAAATACAGTTTAAGGAGCTACTACTCAACACTGTAAAATAGTTTTTGTATAGTAGACCTGGCATATACATGAAAAAATATCATTTGTTCTTATGGTCTTATCATCGTACACCTGAGTAGAAAATAAATGGCAATTATTTTATAAAACTAAATTTAAAAATCGATGAGCATGACCTCCATCACTCAAGCATCCTATTCTACCTCCTAACACATAGCTTGCCTTCAGATATGTGTGCCCATCAGCACTTTCATTTTCCTGTTGTTGAATTAGCAACTACAGGTGCTCAGCATTGGATAAAAATCTGTTGGTTTTTTATTTGTTTAAGATAGAATTGCAAGAAACTTGAAGTTAAAGACCTTCTTAGCTGTGCTACACATTTACTTACCTTTCTTTGCAAAGAGCAACTCTGTATAGGTTTAGACATAGACTGTCTTGCACAAGCCAGTAAAGAAAACCATAAGTGAGATCCAAAGATAGACCTACCACCTAAAAAAAAAAAAAAAGGCAATTTAAATACTCCTGAGAGAGAAACCCTTAGACATGGATGTTTTCAGGCAGCATCATTAGTAGCTCTTTATTGGCAAAAATAACACTACTACAATAACCATTTAGTCTAATAGGAAAAGAGGCAGCCCTAGAAAATAATCAGGTCCCTGGTGGACCCCTATTTATAGCAGCTGATGATTTTCTAGATAGCATATTATGAGCATCTGTTACAGTGTTCATCCCTAAAGCATCTGATGCGTGCAGATATTATGGCGATAGTGTATCAAGTGGTTAGTGAAACTTCCCATCAAAATTTCCAGAACCCCTCTGGTATTTTAATATTCTTTGTCTGAAACAGCTGGTTGATATCCAGTCTTAAAGTCAGGATCACTTTTTGATAGAAATACTTTGTATCTTCTGTCTTTTTTTTCCAGGGTTTGATTTTATGCATAGAATATTTTAATGTGTTGCATTATTTACAGAAAATAATGCTAATTTATTTGAAAAATACTCAGTTTGAATATGAAATTAAATGTTTATATTTTAGTAAAACATTTATTATTAAATAAGAGTCAGAGAAAAAAAATCCTTTTCTATTTATCAATATTTCATCTTCAACTAGACTAACTACAGATTTTTTGTTGACTTTAAATGTATCTAATATCCAAAATAAAGCTTTCTTGCTTTTTCAGTAAGCAACAGATTCAATGCCATATGCAAAAATAATAAAAATCAAACATCTAATAAATCTGTTTTGTGAGTGACAAAGAACTTGCATTCACAAATTAGACTGTTATATTATGTTCAGCACATGTCATTAGCTCAGTCTACAAGTTGGTATGTGCTTTTCTGAAAATGTTTTCTTGCAGCTCTCAAACCTTGCATTCTCACTTCCTCATCCAAAGAAAATAGTTGTAGCTATTCTTTTATCAGGTTAAATTTCCATTATGGATGCAAGGGGATCCTCCTTAAAAAAAAAAAAAAAAAACACTCTTCATTAATAAACTGGCAAAAGATGTTGACAGGAAAGCAAATGTCATATCACTTAGTTGTCTGTTGGCCCTTATGTAAGTACATTCTTGACATATTTCTGTTGATACTGTATGTCAGGAAATAAGGTTTGAATGATTGCTCCTGTAGGTTTTCTTGTTAAAAAAAACTCACCATATGCATGTGCTTGAGTGCATATTTAGCAAAGCATACACTATTTTATCCCATTTACCTAGCCTCTCTCCCATATTCATCATCAATTATGTCTTCCTAAATCTACTTATTATTTACTTATTTATAGATATTTTGGTCTTCTTTCCTTACCTACTTTCCTTCTGCAACTATTTTATTTTCCCACAGACATGCCTCTCTTCCTTCTCTCTATCCCTGTATCCTGTCAACAACAGGCAAAAAATATTTGTACTATTCACATTTGGAGGATAGGCAGTAATGTAATGCCTCCCTTCTCTTATGCTTCAAAAATAGACAGGGTTTTTCCATGTCATGACAGGTATTGGTCTCTGGATATGACATATGTCTGGGATCATGCAATACAACTCCACATCATGAGATGCAACATAAATCGAGCTCCTTGAGATACTCCTTGACCAGCAGTAATAAGAGGAAACATTCAGAGGGCTCTGGCCCCACCTGCACACAATACACTTAGACACAGCCCCGCTACAGATTACTTATCTTCCAGGCATATTGTATACCCTAAACTACTTATTTAAGTTCTTTGGACATTCTGGCCAAATCCTAATCTAGATATTCTTTGGCCCATATTCTAATCTATATATTCTAAATCTAGATTAAGATTTGTCATTGTACCAAAAATCAATCAAGCTGTGCCAACATGCATCAACTAAGCTGTATGACTGATTGTAAAATAATTGTCATAAAAAGATGTTGTTCCCCATAGATAAATATCCTTTAAAACTCTGCCTTCATATTTATTTAGGAAATCATAGTAGGGATCTTATATTCATACTACTCAATTTTCAAGCTAAAAGGAGATGCAGCTATATGGTGTTATACACTGCTGAAGATCCTGTGCTGACCAAATGAATGACTATTCTTTATTAGAAAATCATGTAGTAAATTCCAGTACAGACTGTGTTTTGTAGAAAACAATCTCTATTTATAACAGCAATTAACAATTACATCTGTGTTTTAATATTAAGGCATGAGTACTCTTTCCTGGATAAAGGACTCCACTATGCAAGGGAGGTGCATATTTTTGCTTGTACAAACATGAACTCAAATACTTAAATGGGATCAACCTGCTCAACAGTTCCACCACAGAAGTATATTCTATTCTCTTTTTTTGAGCGGTTTGTCTGGGGTTTCGTTTTAATGAGTAAACACCTGTCAGCTATAACTGGTCACTACTCGGTCTAGACATCTTTACTTGGCTTTTTTCCTGTATGCATCACAGCAGGAGGCTGAGTGCAGGGAAGTTGGTGCATAGATTAGGGGCAGCATGGAAGGAGGAGAAGAGATGTTTATTTGTAGGAGGTGTGAATGAGTGGATAGTTGAAGGCTGGTATCACTGACATAGAGGAAGGTGCAGAAAAAAAAAAATGACAGCAGGAGACAAGCAGCCTTCTTGCTGCCAAGGGCCTTGAAGCTGAGGATAAGAAATCTGAGGTTAGCATGAGACAATTTAGAGAAACAGGTAATAGAGTCAAAAGAGAAGGGCAGGGAAGTTGGCTTTAGCAGTTTAGATTGAACTGCCAGTTGTTAGTTCCTACAAGCAGGTCACCCAGAAGATACATGGTAAGTTATAGGGTGCTGTTGGCTGGGAAAGCGTATGTCTTCCCAAGAAGAGATCCCACCTCCATTGAGGAAAGGTGGGAGGCTGGTCCTGGATAAGAATGTCACCCTTTGCAGCACAAACATTATTTTTTATATGTGAAAAAAGTGTTTCCCAGTTCTTCTGTATTTATGTTTGCAAGGATGACAGGTACCACACCAGAACAGTCTTCCCCTCTTCTCCCTGGACCCTCTCACAGAGAGAAGGTATGGGAGGCATGTGACGTTGGAGGGCCTTTCTGAATGTTAACTGCCCAAGAGAGACTAAACTAGGCTTTTTTGTGTACGTGTGGAGAAACAGCAGCATCTTTTCATCTAGTCCAAAAGGGCTGAAACGTCATGGGGCACAAGGCTAACCTCTGAAGTTTCCATGCAGCCGTTATTTGCAGGGCATATTTTGTTTCCTGTTCATAACAGGGTGATTTTGATAGCCACAACACTGACTGTGTCCTAGAGACCTGCTCACTAAAAAACATTTAAAACAGTAACAAAATGTCAGTCACCTGTTTACCAGAAAACTGCAGCTGTTCTTGCAACATAAGGTAATGCTCTCCATTCAGCCTTGCACTCTCCACAGAGTACATTGTGGCCCAGTAAAGGTAACCATTAACTGAATCCACTACGAGATCCTTTACCAGGAACACAACGCGGGCCACAACATCCATGTTGCCTCCCAGTAGTGATTTTCTGAAGATCTAGGGAAAAAAGAATTGTTTTTAATATCACACCTACACATTATCAGCCATGGGTGGGTTTTTTTTGTTTGTTTGTTTGTTTGTTTGAATATATTTTCAAAGTACTTACTTTTCTACAGTCTTTATCTCAAGTCTATAGAAGCCTTAGGCTTTCAAAGCCTAAGAATTTAAAGACTTCGCATTTAAAATTGAAGAGGAAGAATAAGGCAAAATTATTAGTTAATGTTTGCCAGAAAGTAACAAAAGAAAAAAAGACAAATTTCTATCCCCCTTGTTTTTCCTAGTTTTGGCAGCCTTCTGTCTGACTAAGTTTCTCACCCACTTCGTATTCACTATTCACAAGTGCAAATGAGGGTGCAAGGCAGTGTGAAATCTGGCCTTCTAGCTCCAGTTTTTAAAACAGCTTCTGACTTTGCACTTACAGGAAATGAAAGGCATAATTTGACAGCACTGCATAAATTAGCACTGCAATTTTGAAGTCAAATACCTTTTAAATAATTCACATGTCAATATTCGTGATATAAGAGCATACAAAGTGCAATCGTTTTTTTTACCAGCAGGTATCTGCAAAGTAGTGCATTACAGAGACCGATCTTGAAAATCACTGTGTAAACAAATCACATTAAATTTGTTGCATACATAAGGATTAAAATAAAGTCCATCTGCTTCTTAGATGAAAACAACTTGACAATCTCCATTTCCACTATATTCACTTAGTTCTATAATATTGAATTCTACAAAACTATTGACAGAATATTTGGTTTGTCTGTTTTGCACCTGGAATTCAGTGCCCAGCAATAAATGAATATTAATGAACTTCTTACTCCAAACTCCTGCATAACTGTAGAAATACTCACAGGGGAAGAAAGTTGTGTACGTAGCAAAGGTCCAAATGCATTTCAGATTGTAAGAAATAAGAATAAGAAATCCTTACAAGGAGTAAGGTCTTCACAAATACTTATTACTTCTTATTAGCTTCAGGTTTTAGAAGTGCAACTCTACCTACCGTATTTGCTTTGCCAGCCCAATACAAGCATTGGCCCAACCAGTCAAATGCCAATAGCCTTGCATTTCTGATGTCAGACACGTAAGTACTCTCAATGGTACTCGCTCTGCTGCTCAGTGACCAGGTCAGAACTTCCCCCATGGCATTGCTCCAATACAGAGTATCATTATACCAGTCAAGATCTTGAAAAAAGAAGAAAAGATATTAAGATTTTAGAAATATGCTATTTTAAATAATAATAATAATAATAAATAAAAAGGAAACAGACACTTCATGGTTTACAGAAATCGATATAAACACTAAGGCTTAGTTAACATAGAGATAGGTACTTTCCTATAGGAACTACATACTTGCATGCATCTTTCTCCAATTACTATAAATATATCATATATACATTGGGATTCTGAAGACAGCTTGTGAAGACAGAGAGCTGACTTCATTTCTGCTCTGCTCTTTTTCTCTAAGGATTAATTTGATCCATAAAGTAGAGAAGGAAAAAAAAATGGACACTGACTCATTGAAACGGCTTTCACTGTGCACTTAAGTCTGGACAGCTGTGATGAATGCTTTAGTCTTTCAGTCCTATTGATTAAATTTATAGAATTCTGATAAGTTCTGACAAGTTGGTGGCAGCAGCCAAACTTGGTCAGTATTTACCTGAAACATTTCTTATATCAGAATAGAGGAATTCTCCCGGCCCATAGCTATCCAACCGCTGCTTCCAGAGCCCTTCAACCCCTACTGCCAGTATATATGGTTCTTCTTCAGCTGATAAAGACAGAAAAGTGCAATAATGAATACCAAGAACAATTCGTTTGTAATATGTATATTCTAATACTGGAGTGACTGTTTCCAGAAAGTTACAGAAACACAGTTAAAACTGTCCTTGCCCTAAGAAATACTGAAGGAAGAACCAGGGAATGGAAGTATAATAGTTTGAAAAACAGAGATTTAAGACAGGTTTAGATCCAGAACCTTAAGGTGATTTGAAACCTTATTAGATGTCTGCACACCACCGTGGGTTTGGACCTTGGCTTACCCAAGTCGTCAAAAGTCATCCCAGATCTTAGGTGCCTGACCAGTGCATTAAGTTAATACCTCTGCTCCCCTCAGACATACGTTATAATGGGTAAACAAGGCATCAAAACACATTCCAAAATGTATAATCTCAGATATTGTGTAGACATCAATTTCCCTCACTGTCTTTGCTAAAACCAAGGGTTCTCAGCTATTTCTTTCAGTGAACCTGCACTTTCCTGAAAACTATCATTCACCCCAAAACACTGCTCAAAGCAAAGACAGCAATTCCTGTCACTTCCTCACAGAAACTGTTTTGCAGAGCACAGAAAAGCATAAGGTCTCTCATATATGTATTTAGTTGACAGGATGTCAAACAATGCATATGTTATTACATGTACATTAGAGAAATATAAATATTAATAATACATAAATCAGTATATAATTAGTGTACTAACAACTAGTATATCAATATTAGTATCATAACTATCATTAGCATCTAATGCTATATACTAGTAGTAGTATGTAATAAAATATGGTTGCCACAGTTTGAGAGCCTTACTACTTTGACGAAATGCTAACTTGCTTTGCTCGCGTCCTTTAAAGTTTCGAAGAAAATCCTTTTGGTTCACTCATTTTGCATTCTTTGTCGCGAGCTCACTAGGTGGACACCTCACCAGATGGGAAGCTCTACTGACTCATTGTCCATTTCTCTTGGGTGAAGCAGCAATTCTCACCTTCTTCTAAAGTCATGCCTCGAAACACCTCTGACCAAGGCCCTTCACCAGCAGGAGACACGGCTCTAACTGACACTTCATGTGCTGTGAAGCTGGTCAGCCCCTTCACTGTAAACCTGGTGTCGCTAATGTTTGACATGACTCGTTCCTTATCAGAAGGGTACTGAGATGATACTTTCACATCATAGGTCCAGTTCTGCCAGGCGGATGGACCTGTGAGATATGATCACATTATCACAGACGAGGTCACTGTAGCAGAAAACAGCAATCTTTAATAAAACTAAGTTAGAGAGTCATTTTTAAAAATGCCAGCATCAGAGAAATTAGGAAGGGAATAAATTAAAAATCACCTTCCTCCAGGGAAATAGAAAGAGCAGTGGCCCTTCTCCCATGAAATGAACTGATCTGCAAGAACAGAATTTTCCCCAACCCAACCTGGTGTCACTGTTTAAGTACATATGCATATAGGATAGAGGCTATAGGACATTGGCTGATCATATTGCCAAATCTTGGGTTAAAATTTTCACACTGAAATAATTACGCATATTCCAGAACGACAGGCTACTAAAGTCATTAAAGCCCCGTGACCAACAGAGCCCTGAAGAAAAGGAAAATGAGGAAGTTATTCCCATACAAAGAAAAAGACTAGACTTTCAGGAAGAAGTATTTAAACTTACTGGTTCCAATAGTGAGCTCAGGTGGCCCCCAGCTGATCACAGCTTGTTTTGATCCAAAAAGAACCATGACGAGACGAGGAGGAGTCGGCAGAGGAAAAGGCTGAGTTGATGCCTCATAAAAAAGCAAGTTGCCAAAGCCAAAGTACTCTGGATAGGCCAAGCTGCAATCCACTATGTACTCATTAAAGCTCGAGCTTCCCCCTGGAGAGACCTCCTCATGGAAAACTGCCCTGCCGTCCGTGACGGTAAACATGTTATCTTCATAAACAAAGCTCTCCATGCTGTTCAGTGGCACGTGCGACCGCAAGGTGTGAAATTCTGAACCATCCAGAAAACCTGACACAAAAGCCTGCTCTGTTTTGTTGAAGAAAATAAGCCTCTTCGTCTGGAAGCTGATGACGAAGTCTCTCAAAGCGCTGGATTGCACAACTGGCATAGCTGCAGAGGCAGGCGCTGGGGAGATTTTTTCGGGAGGTTGGCTCTGTATATGCCATCGTCCAGGAGACAGAAAATGTACCTGGCCACGGAGCACAGAAGACCCGTGTAACTATAGCACAAGAACTCTGTAGATGAGTCGCAAATATTTTAACAGCTCATAGACATGCCCATCATTACATATACATCAGGAAAATGCTTTTGGTTCTATTACTATACGTCCAGTCAAAATCAAGCACTTCACTTTTCACCTCCTGGGTATCTGGCTGGTGGCTTATTTGGGAATATTCTTTCATAAGATCTCAAGTGTTAAGTGCAGACATTTAAAATTGAAAAAGTCCTATATTCATAAAGCACTGAATGCCTAAAAAAACAAATTTCTGCATTGGAAATTATTTCCCCTGACAGCACCTGCAGGAGAGAAAATGAAGAAAGTAATACTGCATGGTGCCATGCTTGTTCTGGCTCTTTTCTACTTTGTTACTCGTTACCATTGCAATTTTATTTGGGTAGGGGAAGAGTTTGAAGTGGACATAGATGATTAATGAAGAAAAGCAGATACAGGTTTTATAGAGCTTCTGACGAAGAGTTCTCAAGGAGGACACTTACCCATTATAGGGATCAGCTATGATCTTCTGAGGGGATGTAATCGAAAGGGGAGTGATGTCTTCAGCTGCCGCACAGCTCTCTAGAGGGCAGACATGTATCTAAGGAATGAGAAAGTGGTCATGCATTCATAGGGAGCTTTCTAAGGAGCAAACCATCTGGGCTGATGCCTCCAGAGGCGCGGTGCTGGGAAGGAAACACTTTTCACACTCTTGTCTCGTTGTAGGACTCTTAGGCTCCTGAATGTCAGTCACCCAAGGACAGCTGCCGCCCAGTGCAGCAAACACCACCCTGAGAACTTACCCCGAAGAGCTGTTAGTCACTCTCCTCTCAACCTCCTGTCTGTAAGCTGAGAAGAGAAACCTGATTTGGGGGTGCAGGCAAGCTATGGATCTGAAAGGGAAGGTACGAGAGGGAAGGAAGCCCTCTCCTGATCCTGGTAGCAGTACCTTGGGACCTTTCTAACCTATCCTGGCTTCAGAAAGCTCTGGCATCAATCTGTTCATCTACAGCTGCATTTGTACAGCTGTCTGGCTACCTTTCTTCTTGCTACTGAAGTTCCCAAAGCAATAAATGAAAAATCAGGAACGGCAAGAGAAAATAAAATCCCCTACTGCCCATTTAGAGCAGTTTTTTTGTTCTTGGTGTGTTGGAGGAGTGAGAAGGGTGTGCAAAGTCAGGCCATTAACATAAATGATGCTTTGTGGAGATTCAAGTTTACCGAGTGCAAGAATGTGATCTATATTTTAACTTCAGCTATAAGCTGAGCTGTCATCACTGGGGCAAAAATTCTTTCTCCCTTAAACAGTTTTTTTCATTTATGAAGAGTGTTATAATCACTAGTTATCACACCACCTTTCTGAGGCACAGTAGGAAGTGAACAGGCTAGATGGAGAGGAAAGGAACAAAAAAAGTCACTCAATTTGGGTGTGCCCTGGATGGGATAGCTGAAATCCAAGCTTTTTCCTTCCAGAGAAGAAAAGCAAGACAGAGAAGCAGAACTCTGTATAGCTTGTTTACTTTAAATATGACCTAATATTCATGCTTATTCCTCTATATTAAATCTCTGAAATATGTGAATATTATTAAACTAAAGAATATGTTTCTGTGATTATATTTTATGCATGCATATCTATACATAAAACAGATTTTCTCGTGCAAAATAAATTACAGTAATGACCAATATGAAATAAGAAATTAATTAAGTCCTGGAGCCATACCTTTTCATTCATGACAAAGTATATCCTGTGGTACAGCCAGTCTACTGAGATTGATGTAATATTCCCCCAGCCAACATAAAAGAGTGTTAAGTCGGACACATCAGACATATTTGCAGGACCTTTCATCCAGATGGAATTTCCCTCAGAAAAATAGACAACTTGCTCATAAACATTCACAGAAATTCCTAAAAATAGAAATATATGCGCACACATATAATGCAAGAAATACATTCCAACTTTTCAGTTATTTTTGTCTAATTGCCTTAAAATTAGGTTCTTTTCCATCTGGAATCCAACATCATTGGGAAAAAAAAGAAAAGTTAATACTTTCGCTCCTCCATTTCTAGTCTTCATTCAAATAATAAGAAAACTTATGTATTCTATGGACAAGAGACAATTGCTCTTCAGGAAGATATTCAGGGACAGGATAAATAACAAGCAGATCAGCTGATATGGATTCCCCTTCCCCAGGACAAAGAGATGCAATTTGCATCTCCTCACAGAGCACCATTCACTCTAATTCTGACTAGACATTATCTGTACCGCAACATTACTATAAAGGGGTATTTAGTCTGAGGCACCATTCATTCTGCTGGTGCCTTTGTGGCTCTGTGAACTAATGTAGATAACCTCAGATTTCCATATTGTTCCCAAGGACCAAACACAGCAGCAGTGCAGATAAGGGAGATTAGAGTCATGGCCAACTTGAGAAAACATGTCTGTCTGGTGATTTAGACCACTAAATGCCTAGTTACAAAACTTTTTGCCTCAAACCAACCAACACAGCAGCTTACTTCCTAGCCACCATCCTTCGACACTTCACGCAATTTAATCCTTTAGTTTGAACCAGTTTCCTTCCTCACATTCATG
>NW_010581662.1:206007-235488 GCF_000705375.1 Tinamus guttatus | reverse complement strand
TTCTTCATCTTATCTCAACTTAGACACCTGCTGTGTAGAAGTTCACTGCTGAAGTGGCTGCTAGACTCAGTGGAGGGAAGGTGGCACATAAGCGAAATGTCTCAGCAGTCACAAGGTCTGTTATGTCAAACAGAAAGTTTCTATTTCTCCCCACTGATTACAAAAGGAAGCTGGAGCCTAGGGGAAGTGTATTCTGTCCTTGGCAAATATAGAGGTCTAAGCAGTACTTAAGAGCGAATGAGCATGCCTCAACCGATTTACCTGTAATATTGTGGTGTATCACATCATTCTGCAGGCACTGAGCTGTGTCCAAGAAAGATTCCATGTATCTCTTCCGTAAAGACCGGTTTCTAGACAGGAAGAGCCATTTTGCTTTTTCCTTAACTAACAAAAGGAGAAATTCACAATTAATGCAGATAATCGAAACACAAAAACAACAAAGATATGTCAAATATGTGTGCATGTATTCATGTGCATCTATCCTACTAACAGTGACTAAAATTAAACCTCTCAAAGAGTTAAAAGCGGATTGAGTTATTCACCATTACAGTGCCTCCAGGTTGTTTTCATTGGATGAAAATGTGCCACACACATTTCAGATCATAACGTCCTGCAACACTCCCTCATGAAAGGGGAGACGCTGCCTTTCACTGCAGAAAACAAGACCCTGCTGCCTCCCAAGAAAACAGAAGCACAGAGACAACCTTGTCACCCCCAAATCCAATGAAAGTGGGATATTTAGCTTCTCCAGGCCTCCCTGAAAACCCCACTCAAACAATAATATTATGCTTATTATATTAATTTTAGAGACCAGTGCATTATTTTAGGTCTGAATCTGGCTAATTTCAGTTTCTAAGCAATCCTTCACATTTGTCTCTTTCCTCTAGTTTAAGCAACTGTCTGTTATCAGACAACATTTCCTTTTACAGGTACCAGGGGACAGATCAGCTGCTACCTTCATTATTTCCTGGATAATCGAAATAGACAGAGCTGCCTATATTACCACGTGATGTACTTACTGCAAGTCATTTCAGTAATGATCTCACTAGAGCAGAGTACAAGAAGTTAATATCACTTCCTTACTTCTTTTCAGAGACATTCCTTACTGATTACTTTCCCAATTCAGGGCTCAAGCCTGTGAAGCTCAGTATCTGGTGCAGTACAAACATTTCTGAATGTGATGCAGGCAGGAAGGGTGGCTCCAGTTTACATTATTACAGAAGGAGAGCACATGCCACTGGAGCTCAGAGGAATTAATTGAAGTTTTTATTGGCAACTAATAAGGGCTTGTGTCCCATCACCTCCACCAGAAAGTGTTTTTAAGTGGTTTTTTTGTTTGTTTTTTATTTTTATTTTTGTTTTTTGAGGGAGACTTATTTGTTTGGGGTTTAATTTTAATTGATTTGTTACTAAATAGCTTGAATTAGTTAACAAAATCAGTGTATTACCTAATATGAGTTAATTACAGATTAATCTAAGTCACATTTTGAAAAACATTTATAAAAATATAAACTTAATTCCTCCAACCAGTAGCAAAAGACAAGTGTTTCAGAGACAGAGTTAAAGTATCTGCTAGAATTTAAGTAAGAGTTTCCAAGTGTTTGACAACCATAAATCTAGGTGGATTTTCCTTTACACTCCTAAAGTAATCTTAACACATACCTTTCTCTGGCAAATAACTAACATTTCAAAAATTCTTTGAGTGGTACCTATAGAATACCATTTATTTTATCAGTAGTAAATAGATGTAGTAAAAATAAATATAAGAATGAAAGAGCATCAAAGAAAAATGATATGATTTCACATACTTGGCATGGTACAAGCAAAAATTTTTTGTCAAGAGAGCCTAATATAACAAACCTAATAATATTAGAAGATACACATTTGCTTGCAACTGTTAAAGTCTCGTCTTGAAAATGAAAGTGTGTGCTCTCAGTCACTGCTTCAGACCTCCGAGAAGGTTTTGTTTGTTTGTAATCTGTAACACAATTCAAGCTGAATTCATTTGGGTCTACCAGAAATTCAAGTTTTCACTGTGATGTGTGCTCCAGCAATATCTACGGCCAAAGAGCAGGACTCTCTCTGATGTACTATCAGCTCCCCAGCATATGACTCCTGACTGTTTACAGTCTAAATATCACTCACTTCTAAGCACACCGCAAGCCAGTGAATGTGACTTTGACCCCAGGAACCAACAGCAATAAGGACTCTGCTAGCCTTGTACCTTTGGCTTCCAGAGTTGTGATATTGGCTTCTGCAGGTGGTCCAGCACCAGCCTCATTCACTGCTACAATACTGAATCTACAGGAAATCAAAGCAAACAAGAACGATAAAAAAAGTAAAATAAAACAATATGTTTTTGGTTTGGGGCAATCTTTTGAAACATTTCCTGAAAAAACATTTTATCAAGCATTGTGATTGTTACAGAATATTCCTCCTTTAAGAAAATATGTACTTAAATGATATTATCTCAGAAACTTTCAGTAAGGGTAACCAACCAGAATCTGAATTTCCCAGCTTAGGAGGGTGGGCAAAAGCAACATCTTGTAAACAAAGATGTCAAATGGGGTCTTGGATTCAGAAGGGTGAATGAAGGTGCACATTCACTTGTGTAAGCAGAATATGCAGCCCTTTGTGTTCAATAAATGACAGATTTTTTCCAGATGCTTAAAGGACCAGAGAGGGTTGCTCTATCATTTCATTAATACACTCAAAATGTGCAACACGAACTTAAAAATAAGGCTTCAGCCCCTCATTTCTCGACCAAATTGCTTTTCCCTCCCCGCCATCTTAATTATTTCAGATGAGATGGCTGTTCATACAAAAATAACTCCATCATCTGAATGAATATACACTTGTTTTTGGTAACAACTTTAATTGTTGCCCTTGAGAAGCAGTATTTGGGCATACCCTGTACTATCCAGGGAAGAGATACTATAGACATGCTTGGCCATGCTGGTTACTGCTTCCCATACCTGTAAGTGTTGTTTGGAAAGGTGGAGTAGAACTGAAAGCTGTGTCCTCTTGATGCTCTCAACAGTTCATGATTTTTGCTGCTCAGGAGCAAGTTGTACCCGACAATCAATCCATTGGGAAAAAGTGGTGGAGACCAGCTAACTTCTACAGTGTTAGGACTTGAACTCTGAATATCTTTAATGACAGGAGCTGTAGTAGGAACTGCAAAAGACAGAAATAACTGAATCAGGAATGGCATTTATGACATTAATTGTTTTTCATTTTTAAAGTCATGCCTATTAATTTTTGCTAATAAATACGACAAGGAACAGTATTAATTCATAAATATTATATAAGCTGTTGAGAAGTGAGACATTAGGACCAGGGCTGTTCCTAGATGATCATGCAAAACAGCACATTGCTAAAGGAAAATAACAGGGCGCATAACCTTTCATCTCTCCACTCCCACATGTGTGCCTTTCTCTGCAACATATGAGAGAGGGCACAACAGGAAGAGTCTGCCCTGCGAGTTGCTACTCTGTGTTGAGTGTGATCTTTATTGCTGCACCCTTATCACATTTTCACTGAAGCCTATATGGAATCTAAACAATGACCTTGCTGCAAAAAAAAAAAAAAAAAAAAAAAAAAAAAAAAAAAAAAAACTTATGACATTTCTCACAAAGCTATCATCTCCACTAGAGTACACACGGGAGCCTGCTGGAAGGCAAATCTTCAGCTTCTATAGATCTTTCCCTATACCGTATTCCCTGCTCGGATGGGTTAGTCACAGTTCACAAAGTACAAATCCTGAAGTTTTATTTATTCCTTCAAACCTCAGTCCTGAGGATTTATTTTTCTTTATTTTCCTAAAGAGGAGATGCAAAACATGAATAAATAAATAAATAAAAAGTAATAATTTTCTATAGGGATATGGAACTTTAGTAATTATTTCAATAATTTAGTAATTATTTCAATATTAAGCCCTGTGAAACTAGAAGAAAAAAAAAGAAAAAGAATTTGAAAGCATCCATTTTATCTAGGTTTTCTAAGAGATTCTGTTCATTATGCCATGGAACATAAACTGAAAACTTATGACACCTTCCCTAGTGCCTTATTCAAGAGCACATCCAGTTCTTAAAATGAAAATGTATGCACATTGTCAACAGAAAGAAACTTATATCTTGTAAATTGCTTCTGTGCAAGATTCCTGATAGGGAACCATTTTTTATCTCATTTCTATGAAATTCTGATAATAAGACCATGCTGTCACACGTTTTCTGCAAGAAAATAAAGCACCAAGAAATTGTATTAAAATTCTGATTTTTTTTCCTATGATGATAATACTACCATCTTTTCCCCCTCCTTATCATGATGTCCTAATTAAGGAACATTGTTTGTAAGTCATTTTTGTCTCTAACGGGGTGCTGGGAGTTTCCATCTTTCTATTGCAGATCTACAGACTTTAAAGTATGAACATATTATTTGACATGTCAAAATTTCTTTGTGTATTTGGGGAAATGTCTGTGTATTCCACCCAAAAAGCTCATTGAAGTGTGCAATTCACCCTCAGATTTTTGACCATGCACTTTTCTGGTCCTGTTTTTAAAACTGAAAGCAACAGTCCTATTCCTTTTAGTTCAAATAAAAGAACCTGTAATATTTAAGTGGAGTCTTTTGCATCTACTGAGCAGACAGGATACATATACTTCTGAAGATTAAGCATAAATGTTTTCTATTAAAGGAACAACAAGGAAACCTAAATGTTTCTGATACGGTCCTAAAAGGTTTTATTAGCATATAAAGAAATGTTAATTCATTACCTCCAAAAGCATTTGTCCGATAACTGGGACTCGATGGAGAATGGAGCTGCAGCTGAGATGTGATGATCCATACTACTCGAAACACATACTCTGTGAAGGCTTGAAGGTCTTTGACTGCATATGAAGTTTCAGATACTACCTAGACCAGTGCATACACACAGTCATTACTGTGCAGTGTGTGATCTATCAAAGCTAGTTTGATACAATAACATATATATTTAGAATGCTGATGCTCAGCATACTAAATTTAAATAAGAAGAAATTCTGAGAGATATTTTCAGCAGACGTTTTCTTTCCTTCAGAACTTTTCCCCCTTCTCTTTCCTTCAGAACAAACTACCAAATCTAAATGATGATTCAGTGGATGAAAGGTTGGATAACAGTAAATTTGAGGGTAAGGCTAAAAAAAAAGCTAAAATAATAATACCTTAAGTAATACATTTTAAGTTTTTGATGCACATACTGAAGGCTTAAGAGTCAAAGGCTTCTGAACAGCCTGACAAACCTATGTCCCTATTTCACCACCAGTTAATTTAAAATAGCTTCCTACTTAGCAAAGGATATTTAACCGCCATTTTCAGCACTGACTTGCAATGCTCCATGAGCTGGTCTAATAGATACGAGGGTTAGATGATAAGCATATAGTTGACGCTTACAAAAAAACCCATAATATAAGAATGATCATACAGAATAAAGGTCCATCTATCCAATTACCATGTCTTTGACCAGAACCAAAAACACATGTCTAGAAAAAAGTGCAAGAGCAAAGAAAGCTTACATGGATATATCTACCAAATACAACCAGGCTTGACATGCAATAACGAGTAGCAACAACAAAGTTTGTATTAAGTACTCAGGGTTTTTGTCCCATTAATTTGTCCAGTCACTTTTTGAACTCCTCTGAATTTTATTATCCTTATGTGTCAGAATGCACCTCGACACCTTAACTATACATTCTGAAGGACATATGTTTGCCTGTTTTAAACCTGCTTGTTTCTATCAAGATCCCTAGTTCTTACACTTGGTAAGGCAGGAAATAATTGGCCATGGTTTAGCTTCTCCATGCTACTCTTGATTTCATAAACCTGTGCCATGTATCTAACATAATAACTTTTTTTTTTTTTTTCCTAACATAAAGCAACAAGTAGAGACAATAAATTCAGCCAGGGCACTACAAGCACACAAGCAATCTTAATACATTTAAACTTTCTTAACCAGTGTTACAAAAACACAAAGGAAACAATTCATTCACATTCAGCCATTACTGCTTTAGATGCTGCTCTTTATTCTCTTCCCTTTCATCATTTTAGTTGTGATTGCACTTTACTAATAGTTGTCATTTTTTTCCCCAGTGAAATAGGACTGCAGGGCTGCATTATAAATAAAACCAAGAACACATTTCCTTGCAAAATAAAAGAAATTTTCCTTTTTTTACCTCTGTGTACCTCCAGTCTCCAGGGAGCTGGCTGAACTTCCACTGGATGATATATTTCACCCCAGAGATGTTAGCTGCTTTCCACCCCAAAGTCACATTGTGGCTCCCAATGGTAGATGCAAATGGTGCTGTAGGCTTGTTCAAATAGTCTGGAAAGAAATACAATAATGTGCTAATGGTAAAAACATATTACTTTATACCTTAAACTTGTGAAGCAAATAAAATTATAGAAAAGAGAATATTTTAAAAGTTGTAGAAGAAATCACAAGACACAAGGCAAACACACAGTTCAATACAAATCAGAACACGAAACTCAGTGCTAATAAATGTGACTGCAGCTCTGCACAGGGGTAAATGCCCATTTAGCCGAAGGCACTTAGTAAATTTTTGATGAATAGAAACCTAAAGAAGATACAAAAGATTTAGGAAGAAAAGGTTTTTGAAGAGTCTATTTCAATAGCACTGTATTGGTCTAATTTTTCCCAAGTTATAGGAGCTTTAGTCAGTGATTGCAACAGAAGCAGTCAGATCAAAGAGGAGTGCTCTATAAAGTACCATCTTAAACAGCTGAAGTTGGATTTAGAAGGTCACAAGTTCACAGGGAAGTTAAAAAACAGTTTCACTGAAAGACAGTTATATTTGCCAAAAAGAAAAAAAAAAAAAAAAAAAAAAAAAAAAAAAAAGAGAGAGAGAGGTAATTTTTTGATGAATCAAAAATGATAAGACAATCCTGATTTCAACCAAAGAAATCCAGACTGTGAAGCAAAATTATACCCTTAAAGCTGAATCTATCAGACCGTTCATCAGACAGAATGGTATATTCAGACTTACTCTGTACTTCAATACCATAGGCATCTTCTGCACGACTACAGCCAAACTTGCAGGAAACTCTCTGTTTAGGACACAGAACTCACTGGTTAGTTTTGTGTAAATGTGGTCTCCTACTAGACAAATAGTAGACACTATGAAGATACTTTTTTTATGCAGATACATATGAATCCTGTGGGAATTATTACATTCATTCTAAAAAAAAACAACAGTATCACAAAACTCTCTCCAAGGAGCTTGCTGAAAATCACTCCAGCAGTTTCACTGGCCATTAAATTAAGGTCTTCACTGTCCCCTCATGGAAAGTACAGATATGGGGCAGCTGAATGTAGAAACAGGCTTTGGTTTCAATACTTTGGTGTTGAGTTGTTTCCATTTTTAGTATTTCCTATGAATGTACCACCCCTGAATTTTCAAAATGGTTGAAAATGATGCTCTTACAGAGCAGCCCTGACCAACCCACACTGCCTTGTTAGGAGTTACTTACAGCCTCCAGGCTGCAATTGTAACAGATCCTAGAGTAGTGAGCTTTCCACATTCACATCCTAAGAATTCCAAGAGTTTTCAGTTTATGGTTGGGAGACATGTAGGGCTACTGTGTCTTATTGGCAAAGAACTAAAGAACAGGTGGCAATATTGTAAGACATTTTTAAGCTACTGCGATCCTCCTTTTATACAAGAGGATCGCAGTAGCTTAAAAATGTCTTACAAGACTGAGGCTCCTGAAAGTCAGTGATCATCTTTTTCTAAATAGGCATTTTGTTTGTGCTTATTTATTCTGGTGAGTGATTTGGCCTATAAATGCTTCAAGATTGCTTCATATAGCAGCCACCTTTCAAATGACAATTAACCTTTCCATCCTTCAGAAGCAATTCAATATTATTAAGTGGTGGGGTTTTTTTGATTGCTCTCTTCCTTTGATGCTAGGAGATGCACTTTCCACGCCCCATGGAAACTGGCAAGACAAGTTTTTCCGAATAATTCAATCACAGTTGCAGCTGAGATGTATTTATAAACTAGTATTTATAAGCTAGTTTATAAATATATTCTGTTATACATGATCTCACATCTGGAAAACCCGTGCCAAGTGTGAGCATTTAAAGAAGTTTTTCATGTGTTTTCATACTCAGAGAAATAAAACATTTCTAAATAAAATGTCGTGATATTAAGCAGGCAAAGTCTAGGGTATTAGATATCGGTCACTGGCTATAAACTGGAACTTTTCTTTACATTCAAGAAATGTTTATTTTATGGAGAATGGTGTCCTCAGTACTATGCTGATGCATAGCACTTTCAGCTTCTTTCAACATGAACATTTCCAACCACTTGTCTCTTTTTTCATGTATTTTTTCTGCTTTTGGTCTTTGTCAGAGCCACAAACCCAATTTTTGCTTAAAGTAAGAGGATTATTGAAGCTCCTGCTCTTAGAACTTTTGAGCGAAATTTGCCATCTGCTGTCCCAGAAAAAAAGAAATCCTTGTATATCCACACATCCACAAAAACTGCCCCTTTATGAGTCATGCCCTTTCTCATGAATGTTCCCACTGAGTTTGATCAGCACTCCTCTCTCTCCAGAAGACAATATTAAACCAGAGTATAACTTGAGTACCAGGATATGGACCCAGAAGAGAGTTGAGCCAATAAAAAGTTGTCACATTGCCACGTCTCCTCCTCTGCCCTGCAGACTGCCATGACCTCTGCATGCATGGGAGGACAATTCTGTCAACTTATCCAGCAGAAAGATAATCCAGCAAAAAACTCTTGTAGGGTCAGTGGGTTAAACTAGCACACTGTGCAGTCAGACAGGAAAATAAATAAATAAATAAATACTGTTGCTACAAAATTTGATTACTCCTTGCACTGTCCCTGTTCTCCAAAACATTGGGTACATTTTTAAATCATTGACATATTCAGAATTTCACAAATAAAAAAGAAAGCTCCCCCCCAAAAAAAAATCAGTCATATTTTCTGGCTGCCCAGTGTGTTTGTGTTGTACTTGGGATTCTCTCCGGCTCCTCCATCACCAACCATCTTGAAGCGTGTAGCTCTCATGTAGACACAACTTTCGTACTGAGGTCTCAACAGTCCCAACCAGAACCCTGCAATCATCTCATCACGGTTCCATCCAACACACCATGCTAACATTAAGAGACCCTAGAAAGACACTGTCTTTTTAGCAGCAGCACTTTGTTGACTTGTACTTATTGCTCTAAACACCAGGCCATCTGCAGCGCAGACGGACCAGGCACTTCACATCTTAACCTCACACATTTTTAGATCTCTTAGTTGAGGGCAACATATTGGTTCTTATTGAATTGCATTTTACTTATTTCATACCATTTCTCCAATCAGAAGAACGTTTTATATTCTAGTCTAGCTCCCATTTTTCTTCCCCCGCTTCACCGCAAGCTGGTGTCATATGAGACTTAATAAGTATTCTCTCTAGTTTATCTTTCATGTTATTACTGAAAAACTGAATAGAACAAATCTCCCATGAGGACCTAGAAAATAACTTAAATAGGTCTGTGCTGTGTTCCATACTGGTATGATGAGACTGCTTTAAGACAATATTATTTTTATACATCAGTGTTCAATGCAAGCATATCCTTAGTCACCATGCTAGAAAGAAGGGGTTATATATTCAAATACTTGTCTCATTCTTCAGTTTTATAGAGCACAAAAAAGTCTGAGGCCTGGATTCATAAATTTGTATATCTCCATTTTATTTCTTAGCACTATATGAACATTGTGAGTAAACATTTAAAAAAATACATGTTTTAAGTTTGTATTGATCTGATGGCACCTAACTTACCTCACATTCTCTGGTGTATGTCTTGTTCTGCCAAGAGGCAAAGTGGAAAAACACAGAATTAGCATACATATAAATGCAGAGCATTTCAAACAGATAATATCAAAAAATTACAAATTTCTTATGGTGAAAGGTACACTACAAAACTTTACCACTGGTAAATAATTAAAGGAGGAAAACCCACACCTGAAAAATTGCAAAGTCTCCAATAAAAGAACAGTTCAAAAATTTCCATGGCTGTTGTCCCAAATCCACGATACTTTCGTTTGGAAAAAGCAAGAAATCTAGTAAAGATATGTACTGCATTTACATTTGCATATAACTTTGAGATAGGTCCAAGAAAGGTTGAACCCTGAAAAATACCAATCCAGTGCCACTGCCTCAGAATCTGGATGAGAGATTGATCTTAGGGAACTCTAAAGTGCCCCGCATTTTGATAAATACAACAAAAGCTTTTAATGTTACAAGTCACTCCTGTAGCAAGAATTGTGAGTTTTCAAACAGAGAAACTACAAAAGAACTGGATCAATAAATAAATAAATAAATAAAAGGACATTAAATCTTTTATCATAGAAACATTGGTCTGGTTACATTTTGCTTTCCTGCCCCTGGATAATGTAATTGATGTATTCGATGTAAATGCTGTAAAACCACGACCAAGGCAATACTCACACACTGCAGCGGGCAGTTGTCTTGCACCGTTGCATTCCAAAACTGACATCCCTCTGTGCACTGCAAAGACACACAGTGATTTTCAGGACTCGAAAAGGACTTTAAAAAACATACTTTTAAAGAGCAGGGATGTTTTACTGTTAAAGGCATGAGAACTATACATAGGGAACTTGAGTTCTGCTTCCAGCTGATCTATGACCAACTAATGATCATACAGCATTTCTCCATGCCCTAGATCCTTAAAAACTACTTAGATAGAAAACCATACTACATGCATACTATACATATGTGTATAAATTTAGGATTTGTAACACTTTTTTAAATCAGAATATTTTTACAAGAATATGAAGTTTAACAAAGAGGGGGTAATGGACTTATGGTGTATAATGTCCTTCCAAATGTAAAATCAAATATGGAGTAGAACAGGGGAAAAAAAGAAAGAAAGAAAAACAAAGAAAACACTTTCTTAGAAGTTGTTTTGTGCAACATAGTGCCTGCATATCCAGCTCCATTATAGACCAGTGCTGTCACCTGCAATGAGAAGGCTGAAAGATGCCTGGGAGGACTGTGCCTATCACCTGGGGAGAGCACTTATCTTTGCACAGGCCTTGAGAAAATGCTGATGGAAAGCCCCAGGGGCAGAAGGAGATCTGGCCAGGCTGGACCACATTCAGCCTTGCTCTGGGACTGAGGCATCATCGCTCCCTGTCGCCCACTTGTACTTTACCACTTGGTCATTGGGGGAAAGTTACAAAGCTGAAAATGCAAAATGCTGTGTGATGCACAGCCAAGTCAAAAGACAAACATCCAAGCCCCTCACTCTCCAGCAGGCATGGTATGGTCTTTAAAAATATGAGATTTCAAAGACACGATACATATCATGTGCTTTGTATTTGAAGCTAAATGTTTCTTTCTCAATCTGTCTTGTCCTTTTCTTAAACATATTGTGCATTTTTCTTTTAAAATTGAATAATGTAATGTCTCTGGAAGCTGGGAGGTCTGGCATCAAATATTGCAAAGTTTCAAGGAAAAAAGACAGAAAGACAATAGACTTGATAATGCTGAGCAGAGATACACAGTAACCTAAAGAGGCAGGTTGGTGTTGCTATGTATTGTCATGACAACACAGCCTTTTATGGCCTCAGAGTTATAAATTATCCAACCTTGCTAGATACCAGCTGCTGGGAGGTTGCTTCCCACTAACCTCTGTGGAAAATATCAATGAACTCTCCACAGCTCTTCGAAGAATAACTACTCACATAAATTGCATTTGAAAACTGAGCTACAAGAACATCAGCTAACTCCCTTACAAGAAAGCTTCTATGGAAAGCTCATGCCCCTGTCTATATAGAGATAAACTTTTGAAGTCCTACAGAGCTCTCAAAGTTTCTACTCTTGTCATTTTGCTTTTCCTCCCACCAAACCCATGAGAAAACAAAATAAACAATTCTTCCTTGTGCAAATCCAGCCAAATATAACAGTGTTTATGATCTGCATTTTGGAGGGAATGTTTGGTTTTGAACCATTTTCTCAAAAATGGCTTTGTGAATTTTGTAGATCACATATCTCAAGAGAACTCACAGCAGAGACCAACACTCTATTACTAAAAGCTTTTTTTAAACAAAGAAAGGAGTTGTCTTTTCAATAAGTTGAGCCAAAACTAAGCACACAACTTAATGACTTATACCAGACAGAACTGCACACATTTACATGGAGTTTTTGATATAATCATTGTACCTGGGTTATTCAAATAGTAATGACGTAAATTATTGGTAATTACAAAGCAAATCATTACTCACCGCTCCTGTGATGTCACTAACATTGCAAAGATTATTAATTCCAAGTTCTCCTTCCTATAAGAAAAATACTTTCATTTTTACAGAGCCAAAATGTCTTCCGAAAATTAATTCATTGAAATATATTAAAACATCAGTTCCTTGTATAATAAATTTTCCTTGGCTAACTTTTTCCCCATGTGAAAAAAATTTTTAGTGACACACCAGTAGATTCTTACTACTGAAAAAAAAAGGGGAGGGGGGAGGGAGAGAAGCAGCTGGTGTTAATTAAATTATCTCAGGTAGACGGACCTGCATCTCCAGATTCTGATTCACTGATCAGGAATGCTTCATAACTTTATCGGGTATAAATAACAAAGCCAAGTGATTTGACCTCTTAGGAGCAGAAAGATTTTCCTTTAAGCTAAATGCCTTTTGTCTAGCCTCCTTTTGAAGGGGATTTATGTGGCCATATGGTGACTGAGCTGCCTTCTCTTGCCAAAAGTACTTCAGAGCAAAGGTGTCTATTCTTTCACCACATCATTCAAAGCGTGTAAAACCAGCGACCCTGCTGTGAAGTGCAAATGATTTGGGGATGTATTAATAGCACCTAAAAAGATGAATGTTAGGTCCTAAGTTTGCTCCTGTGAGCAGGTAAGAACATCCTTAACAAGACAACATGTAGCAAGAAATTTTCAGCACACGGGGCATAACGTGACAGCAGTTAAGAGTCTCGGCCTCACACAAAGCAGTTGCAAAGCAAACACAAACACGCAAGTATGTTTAGAGGAGAAAAATGAGATTTACAACTCTCAGACTCCAAGATCATCTTTTTTTCTCATGCTCATTGAGCATGAATACCATTTGCCTGTCTTTCAGGGTTGATAGGAAGAGCAAACTATTTCTTTTTCTGAAGTAATTTAAGCTTAAATCAAAGAATTCCCGTATTATTGCATGCTAGACTCCGATCAGGGACAGCAGTTAGCTCTTTCACTCGAGGCTCCAAAGCAGTTTTAAAGGAACTGTCAGACAAATGTAAGAAATAAAATAGAGCAGGTGAGAGTCTTTTGCAGGAGCTTTACAGAGTTAATTAGCCCCAGGGCACAAAATGTTCTTTTCACAGAGCAAAGGTACATGATCTTCTAGACAACATCAACATCTAGGGCAAATAAAAACAAGCAGGTAACTTCTGAAAGTCTGAAGCAGAATTACCTTTTGGATTTCAGAGCTTTCGCTTATCTTTGTTATGCATCAGGAGAAAGAAAAATAATAAATTCCACTCCACTACTCAAAGGAACACTAAGAAAGCATAACATCAAGGTTCTAACAATTTACTTTTCTTCTTAAAGATATAGCCACCATTAAAAGCAAGGAGAATTTAAAAGAGAAGCTGGAACCAGTTCAGGATATCTATCTAAGCCTGCTTTTGTGTGTGTGTGAATTTATAGTTTTCCTAGTTTTATGTAAGAAAAGACAAGAATCCGCAAGTAAAGTGAATATATTGAAAGAACAAAGTGCTTCACCCTTCTCACCATGCAGGATCTCAGCATTTACAGTACTTTCAGCAACTGCTGGAATAGAAGGGACAAACCCAAAACCTGGCAGTCTGGTTAGCATGATTTTTTTCCTTACAAGGTGCTTTATAAACTGAAATATGAAACATAACTTCTCAAATTTGCTTACTCAAATACAGTCTTTAAAAACAACTTCAAAAAGTTGACTTGTAACAGGAAATCTGACAGAGCTAACAACAGCATATGTTTCAAATATTATGTATAGTTTTAAAAAACTTACCAGGTTACTTGTACATAAGTTTTGACAATTTTTTGAGTAAGTGCAATACACTGCAGAAATCCATACATAGTAAAAAGCAGCAAGTCTGTTTAGTGGGAGTTTCCACAGGCAAACGTTCTTCATAACTTAAATAAATTCATCTGGAAGTCTGGGACTTTCCTCAATCCAGCCATGCAAATTCCTTTAAGTTCAGATGACAGAGACTCAACTGCAGTTTCTACATGTTGGTTTATTCAATATTTTTGAAATCCATGTTTGCAATCCACTCCTTCTACAAGTTTTCAGCTTCTTGGCGCTCTTGTGTTGGAATTGCACAACCTCTATTTCATAGTTTCTTATTAAACCGCTGAAACAAAAGAGGTGACCAATGAAACTCAGTGTATCTTCTTACATAAATGTCATTAACATGAAGAGGAAACTAAGTGCAATGCTTTTAATCAGGTGCTGCACAAAGTAAAGAAAGAGGGAAAGACTGGGAGAAAGCTGGCCTGAACTTCATTTCTACTATGATTAAGCTATTTCTAAATATTGAGGTATCTACAACTGAGAAAGATTATCATGATGAATGCCTTTGTTAGAAGACCTGTAGCTACAGCACATATTGTTCAGCACAAAAATATTAATTAATTATAATTTTAATGACTGTTTCCAAATGTTTTTCCAAACATTAAAAACAAAATATTAGCAACCCCTCTTTACCTCCTGAGACACTGTAGACACAAAGCAACCAGGACCAATTTACAAAGGAGCTGCTAGATGAGCAGGTACAACTGTACTAGCAACTTTGTGCCTGCATTGTGAAACAAAATTGAAGTTGAGAGATAAGTCATACACCCGATGCAGAGAGGCAAAGAGCCCTAGATATGCTGGAGATTCATATTAAAGAAGTCAGTGACAATACAAGTTTAAGATTTATCCAGCTCCCTTCAACCCTCACTCTGTGGCACTTTTTCCCTGTTGTACTGGCAGAACTATCCACAGGTTCATTTTATGAACAGGATCAGGAAACTGATCCAGCTTATGTAAATACATATGCACATGTAAAAATATGCATGTGCAAAAATAGCATAACATTTTGATGGTCAATTTAAGTTGCTCTTTCCTGTCCTTGTTACTTAAAGAGGGGTTTGCTTTCCTCCATACCCAGGTACTCCACCACCTTTCCCAGCCCCACTCTCTTGCAGAGCAAACATTCTCATGGCCGTGCAGTGAACCAGGATGAGAATTTGGTTAACACTAACCCCGTAACAACAGAAAGAAACCAGTCAGCATTAGCCAGCACAGCTCCTCTGATTCGGCTCATGCGCAGCTGTGGCAGCGTGTGGCAGATGAGAGGAGCTGAGAGCACAGGGGCAGAGCAAAGGTCGATCTGGGCTGGGGAGAGCCAGTCGATACTGCGGAGCGCATAGCACCAGGTGGCTTGACAGACAGGCTTTGTGGAACAGGCTCCTTCCTTTCCTTCATATCCAGCAGCCTCCTTAGGCATCATCTCGGCCTCCTCGCTGTTTTTCCAGAGAGCTCCTAGGCAAGCGTGACAGGTGCTTTCACCTACACCAGTAACTGAGAGCTACCACCCAGTCTGCTTGTCACCATTCCTCTCTGGGAGGACACTGCCCTCTCCAACCCATCACCAAGCTGCTCCAAGGGGCGTTCATTAGCTCCAATCAAAATGAGCCAGGTTAGTCTGACTGCTTAAAGAGGAGCTCTTTGACAATCCATCTCAGTTAGGCTGAAGAAGTTTCACAAGAGATCACAGGAGCAGCAAAACTGAAAAAGGAGCCAGGCATCTGTAACCCAGGGTTTCTACCAGAGGCAGAGCAATCTTTAGATCAATTCGAGGATCCTCAGGATTTGGTCTCTGTGGCTGGTAAATTAGATGTGCTCAGGCCCATATCCTGGCACTCAGGCCAGGTGGCATGGAATAGCTCACATCCTCTCTTAAAAGCTCTCTCATGATCCAAAAGAATTTGGCTATAACCAAAACACCTTTGGAGAATAGTCCTTACCTTTTACTAGCTCCCAAACTGTTCCTGGAAATTGCTTGGGATAGTGCTGGCATGAACAAAAACCGTAACAAGGATCTTCGTAACAATTTAACCATTGATCTATGCATTCACTCAGAACCTACTGATCAGGAATGGCTCCCAGGCACAGCTTTGATTTACTAGCCTATGGATAAACATATGCATCTATATTCAAACATATGCATCTTAACAACAAAAAAATCTCTTTTTGAATTAATTCTAGTTAATCGATTTTAATTGATAGTTTTAATTAAGAAATTCATTGGTTATCTCCATCATTCATTTTAGGGTAACTCCAAAGACATTATTTTGCTATATCTATACAAACTCTGAAAAAGCATGTAGTGCAGGAGCAGCCAAACTAAGGCTTGCTTTCTACAGGGATTGCTGCTGCTCCCCAGCTCTATTTTAGAACCAGTTACCTGCCCAGTACCTCATCCTCCATGACAGGAGACAGAAGGAGGCACAACATCAGACACATGCCCATGAGGACAGCTGGTGACTGTACTCTTAGACTGCCAAGAGTCACACTGTGCCCCAGATGCACCTCCAAGCTGGTTCCTCTGCTCCATAACGTTATGTAAAAGGGGCAGCTGCCTGGCAGGTCATCAGTCCCGCCTTGTAGCCATACCCAACACATGGGATCGCGGAGCCCAAGAGACTCTACACTGCAAGTGCATGGGATGGGACAGGTAGGTTATCCTAGGTCCTACTGTGCTGCTGAGGGGAAAAGACAGTCAAGGACTCACACAGCAAGATCTTCAGGGGTCTAATGCTATAAAACTATGGGATATCAGAAACTTGGAGAAGGTACAAATGGGGCTTGGGAAAGTTTAGTTGATAGAGAGAATAAGGCTGGGACACCAGGGGACATGTCCTAGAATTTTAGTGGGACATATAGGGAGGAGTATTAGGCAGCGGGGGAATAGCAGGGATCAAATCAAAGTCCTGGTGAGGAATGCAATCAGAGCACTGCTAACAGGCTGAAGAAGAGGAAGTTTGGAAGTCATATGGGAATATTGGCATTTGGCCCTTAGGCGAAGGAAATCTGGCTACTACATTAAATATTGCATATGCCAACTTGTACATGAAACAAAACTTCAGCTGTGCTAGCGATCAGTATTTCAAGTCCAAAAAAAGTTATGTGCATTCATTGCTATCAAATACATGTAACTAACGTTTTCGTTATAAGTGGAAAGATTTGTCATTACTGATGCTGATAAATCTTGTGTGAGAGCATTTGCCTATTTATATATGGGTACTTACTTATGCATGTGTTACACAAACAGGCTCTCATCCCTGAGCAGAGCTTCTAACCATTACTGCACTACATCTTGTTAATGAAATAGTAATATCCAAGACATTATTCAAAAGGACAAGTTAGGAACCAGAAACTTTTTTTAGACTTCAAACAATGTTTTCCGCCAGGTGTCACTGTAACATGCCATAAACCAGGATCTTCAAAGAAAAAAAAAAGCACTGAAATGTCTCCTTCTCTTATGTTCCTTCTAACACATTGGCCAAACAAATACCAGTAGTCATCTGAGCCTCTAAATTTGTCCCCTAAATATCAATAATTGCCTTCAGGGAGAGAGTATTTATGGGCTTTAGAAGCTAAGCTTTAAAAGGAGGGTTTGTAAGATCCATGAATGATAGAATATTATTTTGTTTATTATTTTTAATGTCCTCTCTTCCATAAACACAAATGTAGGGACTCAGAGTCAGTGAAACAAGTCTCACTACTTGCAGGTACTGCACTGCTTGCAGCACATCACTTCCTTCATCCTTAAGACCAGCATTAGGAGAGAAAATTCTAGGATCTGTGAAGGAGAAAAGAAAGGAGAGACTGTCCATCCCACTGTCCTACTGGACAGAAAAAAAAAATGAAAAGGGAAATGGCAGCTTTTACTTCTCCGTGTCCAACTTCTTTGTCTCCCAGGACTGCCCTGAAGAGATCTGCTGATAAGGAGCACTTAACAGGGGTGACAGATCTTCATTCTTTCCGAAAGATCACAGATCATTCTCATTTTCCCTCCAGCTAGGGGTCCTCATTAGCCTCAAAATTTCTCAAGAAAGCAAACGAAAAAGGACCGGCCTGGCAAAGAGCATCTCCCCACTGGCCCTGCCTCTCTCCCCTGTTACTTGTAAGTGCAACTGCTCCAGCAGCTGCTTGTCTGGCAAAAACAGTGGAGCAGCCAGGGGAGAAGGGGGGGCAGGGGGAAACACACACACAAGAGAAACCCCCAGAGTCTGGCTCAAGATTTATATCTCTCTCGGCAGATTAGGGAAGTGGCAAAGGGGGAAAAAAAAGAAAAAACAGACTGTTAAATTGGATCAAATTGGAAAGACAGTCATGCGTGAGATACTTAGTTAAACCAGTCAGGAGACAGGGATTTGTTTCTATTGATCTGCAATAATGATGACTGGAGAAATGTCTCATTAAATGATGTATGATGACGGATTTCAGACAGGGTAAATCTGAGCTGCAGAGATTAACAAGAGCAAGAAATCTAACAGCTAGGATAGAAAATATAAGGAACGTGTGAAGAGTATTGTGGATCTATAAACTGTATGTTATAACTGGTTACAAGAATTACTCTTAAAAAAAAATCCTTAGTTGTTAAATAGATCATATCTAAAGGCAGAATACATCAAGCTTACTAAATGATCTTTGTGTAATCTTCTTCCAGGACAGGGAAAAAAAAGAGGGCTAGCACAAAGTGACAACAGAAGAAAAACTTTCCTGATAAGTAGTCAAAACTTGTATCGCCCTTTGTATTGCTTTAAAGGAGAGAGGTTGGCAAGGTATTTACAATACTCTTTAGATCTGCAATCTTTTGGTTTGTTTTAACTAATTGTGCATGCACTTTGAAAATTGAAAAGAAAAAAAAAAGAAAAAAGTAGATTTCAGCATATACAAAATCAGACAGGACAATAATTTAAGTACAAAATGGCATGATGCAGCCTCTCTGGAAAGGACCACATGGAAAGGATTTGCAAAGGTTATTAAAGAGGAACAGAAGGAAGAGAAGATTGCTTACTGCAAAGGCAGTAAATTATTGCTTTGAGCAAGTAGATCAGTACATAAGAAGGTATAAAGCCAAGATTAGAAGAAAAAAAAAAAAAAAAAAAAAGGAACAGAAACTATAACGTAGATTACATGATCTTTGTAGAGATCCTCAGAACTGTCCGGTGCTCGGTCCACATAAACCTCTCCCATGAAAGACTTCACATTTAGCACCTCATGGTTTCTCTGATACTGTAAAATAGTTGCAGAGTTTATCTCCTGGTAGTCTCATAAAAATTAATGGTTCAGCCATTAATCCAGAAGAGAGTCCATTTGCTTGGAGTTTGTGGCAGCCTGAAAAGCTGGGAAGCCCTTGGTGGAGGGGAAGCAGCAAAGGCTGGATTTGACCCTTTCATTCACTTGCCTGTGGTGCAAGAGGACTGTGTGGGAGCTGTGTGGGTGCAGGATGCCCTGCTCAATAGCCTTCCCACAGCTCTCTGGAGTTTCAGGCCCAGTGCCCCAGCCCACACTCCCAGGCAGAGAAACCCGTTGCCCACACAGGCAGACAATTCTCTTTCTCCAAATAAGCACAAGCAAAGCTGCTCATAACTGGAAAAAGAAGAAGAAGACAAAAGGCGGCTGTACAAAACAAGTTAAATATTTAAATCAATAGCTCTCTGAAATGTTTTGGGGCCTCCAAAAGACAAAATAGGCTTACTGCAAGTCTTGCTGTCTTGCTGTAAGTTGCTGAGGAAATAATAGCACTTATTTGAGAAGAGTATAGTCATGAGCCAAGCACAAGGCTGTCTGTCAGGGTACTTGCACTACTGACCCTGTGCAGTTGCATGGGATGAGTTCTCTGCCCCTTTCTAGGATTTGCCTGTAAATTCTGAGCCAGAAATATCTCCTAGGGAAAAAACAGTTAACCACTAAGAGGAGAAACTCCCAGTAATATAACCCAGCAAGTAACGCTCACATTTGCCAACAGGTGAAAAAGTGAAGGCTCTTGGGGGAAAGCCAGCAGGAGGAAGGGGGTGGGAAAAAGCAGCAGCCCTGCCTGGAGCTGATTCAAACTCAGAGGTCCACCCCAAAACAGAAGATGAGGATATACATCCCAGCCAAACCAATTTATACCTCCGGGAACAAGAGCAGTCCTGCTCCCTACCCTATGGCATTTTTCTCCCCCATACATGTTCCTAGACCTTGCTTTCTCCTACCTTCCTTTAACTGCACAACCCCACCCTACTGCACTGCACTGCACTGCCTCTAATGCTTTTTCCCTTTCCTGAGGTAATTTGGCTCACTGACACAGCAGAAAGTCATTCATCTTGTCAAGCTGAATTGGCTCAACAGATCAGGTGAGTGCTAGGAAGAGGGGAAGGGAGGCCAAGAAAAGGGTCCTGTGACCCAGCTGCTCTGAATTGTCACTCTAACAGCTGCTATTGTTAACTAAATTTGGGTTTAAGAATACGTCATTGTCCCTTAACAGAGGTGAGACAGGGAGGTGGGGTTTGCTTGTGTCTTCTGGTGTGTTTGAGTGCTATCTAGCACAATAGCGTCCTGACCTCTGTCTGCATTACTGTAGTACAACTATAATAATAGTTGGCCTTTAATTGTGAGCACAGCTGGGCTCCCCAAAGACTTGTAGCAACAATGACGTGCTTAAGATGTAATGACAAATACTGTGGCAAGGTAAAGCAGGATAAGAGAGGAGAAGCATTAAACAAGGGGTCTCATACTGGCTCATATGTTTATCCTCCCAGGATTAGAGATGTAAGTCAGCTGATGAAAAGTATTTCATTTTTTCAGTATTGCTCATATGCACGCACATGTGCACCTGAACCACTTCTAATGGTAAAAGGAGTCAGTGGGGCTCAATGAAGAAAAAGAAGGCACTAGAAAGGGACAAGCACTAGATCACAATAGCTGTAATAGAATTACTTATTTTTACAACAACTATTTCTGAGGAAGTCTTTCTGTAGATCTTTTATTTTCTTTTATAACAAAATCTGGGATGTGGACTAAACTATAAAGCAGAGAAAGCCTGTTTTGGGGAGAAGACTACCATGCGCTTTTCAGCAAATTACTCCACACAGTAGAGATGGGAGAACAGACCATATTCTTCAGCTTCCTCGGACATTTATATTCGCAGTCCTGTGTAACAGAGCACACCCTCCCTAAAATGGGTTGAAGGGCTAAGGAACAGGCTCAAGCTCCCCATTTCTTTCAGAGCACTTCAGATTAGGGCAAGAACTCAGTGAAAGGCAAAGGCTCTGCCCAAGCTAAGCAGTAACACTGCCTTCAGTAGAGTTTCCAGGTCCAGAAAGAGCAACCATGCACATATACTAAATGCTGTGTGCCAGGCGATGTGAGTTTACTGACCTTTTGAAGTTGGTTTCCAATAAAGGTGGCACATGAGAGAAATGATCTGTATGCGGACTTCCATTATACCAGTGAAACAAGATAGCTATAAATATTCTTGTTGTGTAGCAACAACTTAGCCTTTCCTTGTTAGAATGACTGTCTGCTAATGTTGTCAGTGTTTCCTGATTATGGTATCTCTGCCATGTTGTTTTTGTTTCTTTTACTTTAGTGTTTGCTGTTTTATTATATTAATGCAATTCCACAGATCAAAACAAAGAAATCCTTGGGACATTGAAACAAAGAATAAGGACCAGTAAGAAAAATAATGTTTTAAAATACAGGAAAGTAAGTGAAGGTTCACGGTCCACCAAAACCAGAGGAAGCCAATGTGGGATGAGCTGCCTGTGCTCCAACAACAGTGTCTGATCAAGAGGAGACTGAAGAGCTTCCTGCTCCTGCTCTGTTTGGTCAAACCGACAAACTTAGGAGTCATAATTCACTGCCTTCCCAGACCTATCAGCGATAGTAGAAGTGCAGACAGTGGCATGGGAGATATTTGACCATTGTTTTTCTTGGCTTTGCTCGCTTAGATCCCTGTAGACCTAATGATACAGAAAAATGCAACGGGAATGAGGGAGAGGAATCAGTTAATGCCTTCAGAATGAATTATGGCCCCCATTTGCTCTCTGTCTTTCCCAAGCAAAAGCTACCAAGTCAGTCAGAAAGAGTTCAACAGTGTTAACATGAATCCTGCTAACTGATTAACATAGTGCACTTGTCTTTGAAACAGCAGGTCAGCTATCTAAAAATGTATAATTGCAATAATATTCAAATGTACCCTGAAGAAGTCTGAGCCTAGAAGATGATGGCAGCCTCCGAAGAGGTGCCGAGTCCTCTCAATTACTAGGGTAATGAGCAGGATGCCGAGTAAGAAAATCAGAAGCTGCAGGGACTCAGCCCTTCTTGGAGACAAGAAACAGGTTTTCCTTGCAGGACTATATCAGGTAGTTATTGCTGGGGTCAGTTTTCCCCTGATTTGAGCAGCCACAAAGCACACCTAGCTGCTCACCAAGGGAAAGCCTGTCCCTCTGCCACAAGTGCAGGCAAGCAGCCCATGGAAAGCAAACCCAGGCCTGATTCCATATAGGCAGTTGGTCCAGCCCTGCCCTCTGTACCAAAACCAACACCACGCTCAAGGGGAGAAGGGCATATCTCCTTCAGTGATCATGCTGAATAATTAAATAATTAAAATCCATGACAAATTTAAATCTAGGTGAGAGACCTAGTGAAGCTGCATATGCAAATACCATGTCTTAGCATCCAGCGAGGCCTTTAGGACTCTGCTCCTGAACCATCAGGTCAGTAACAACTGGCTGCACAGTATGTGTCTTGCATAACTAAGAATGCAGTCCTCAAATGAGAAGAAGCAGGCAGAAGAATGTCCAAAACTCTTAGTTTGAGGAGGAATGTATGAAAAACAATACTGTCCACATAAACCTGTGTTTAAGACATAAGAACTCCCAAACTACTGCTCGTTTATTATGCTAAGATAAATGCATGTTTAACACTTACTTGAGCATTCCTCATCCTACTAAGTTAACTTTCTGTTATCCATTTATCCTTGACAAGGAACTTATGGTATTCATACATTTTTCTTTTTTCCCCACATACAAGCACAGTAATTTGTTGGACACTGTAATAAAAATACGATAGTATCCAACTTCAAGACCCTTTTCAAAAAATATTTTAAAAAATAGGACAGATTTACTTAGATGATTTTTTATCTTTTTTTTGCATGTAATAAATAATCTAGGCTTACAAGCAAGTGACAGTGATCCTTTAAACTATATATACAGTTGTAATTCACAGCTGTGACACTTATGAATTACAGGAATTTGACCTTGTAATTCATTGGTATAATGCCCCAATGCTATGTGGAAAAGTTGCACAAGAAGCTTTTTCTCCGCGCATAATGATTATTACAGATTTATGACCCATGCTTCCACTATGCATAACTGGCTTACTTCTGTGAAGCTCACGAGGAATGCAGGCTTTAATAAGGCCCAAAGTGAGCAAGAAGAGGGGGAGGGAGCACAGACCCACCCATTACTAATTCGTAAATTAATAAGCATGATTCCCATTCCTCTCTCTTCAAAGAAATAAACTGAGTTGAAAGAAAAGCATCTTGGGACTCTCTTCTTATCCCCTAAGACTTTTTGTCGAATTTCATATTGCATCCTGTAAAACAAAAAAAACTTTGCATGAAATCTTGGAATTAGGAAGAAGAGCTAGACCTGGTGTAAACTGGCTGGTTTTGGTTAAATCAGTCAGTCCTTCATATCACACTTGTATTCTCTTCAGCTTTCTAAGTTCTTGCTTATATAGCCTGGCATATGGTGGTAGATAAACCAGTAGGAAAACTGCCCTCTGGTATCCGAGAGAGTTAACACCACACTGCACTGAGAGTATCAGAAATGGGTGAAGTCTATTAACTTGCATTCATCTTCCCACTCTTTTTGTGAGTGGCTGTTTATGAGAAATTGTTTACTGTCTTTATAGAAAAAGCATATAATTCAAACATTATTGGTTATTTCCTTAAGTGACCACTGCATTGCTCCATATTTTGCACAAGTAGTTTCTTAAATTTCACTAAGAAGCAGCGTTACAAACATGAAAAAAAATAAAGCTTCTTGTTTGTCAAGACAAAAAAAAAGAAAACAGGCCACTTTGCAAATTTAGCTGTGAACTCCCCTCTGAAAGTAGGGTTAAAACTTACATACTACTTATGGATTAAAGGGGAAAAGCTGTTCTTTTCAACATGTTTGAGAGTGCACACAAAGACCCTTTAAAATAACTATAAAAAGCTATGAGAGCTCTGGCACTGACAAATTGATCAAGAATACTGTCAACTAGTAAGCTATAAAATAGTCGGCTCTATTTTGACGAAGAATGTCATGAATCTTTAGATCACAATATTTTTCCAGGCAACTTAAAACAATATGTCTAAATGAAAAGGAACATTCTGCCCCATATTTCTTTGCAGAATTTAGGATGACAGCATGGCATTAGCGCATTTGTTGGCATTTGCTTGATTATCCTCAGAATCAGCATGATTAAGAACTTTACTTCATTCGGCCTGAAAGCGAGAGAAATTATGACACGGGACTCGCCAGGCAGCTGCGCGAAGCTACCGCCACCGTGACAGGGGGACAAGCGATTAGTCTTAAGCTTGATCTCATAATTACATCATAAAAGGTGACATGATTGGATAGGTTACAGTAATTAGAGTGATGAAGGGGGCCCATTCATCCCCGCTATGGCTCTCATTAGAGCTACACCCAACTGGAGTCACTGTAGTGAATGAGGCTGTGGATCCACTTTAGCATCCCATTATCCCTGGTTCTTCCTAGGCTGGGAAGAGCCAGGGTACCTCCTTCCTGGATGAGGCCTGTTCTCTGCTGCTCAAAATAAAGACAAATCCTCAAAGCCTGCTGCAGTATGTTTGGTTTTGCTCTCAAAGATGAATACCTGAATTTAATGTCCATAACTTCTTCACCCATGATTTGTGGACAAAGAGTATTTATGGTGGCTTCCAGCCTGCAGGCTTCGGCTACCAGTGTAGTTGCACAAGCCCATTGCCAGGGCCACAGCCCAGCAGCGTGGGTGGACCTGTGCCCCCACAAGTGGAACAGCTTCAGACAGATTATTTCTTAGTGATTGCTCTTAACAGGCGAGCCCCAGGTAAGGGCGTTTTTCTGTTGTTGTTTTGGGCCTTTTTTTTTTTTTTTCCTGTCTGATATTTACCTGGAATTTCCCTCAAAAGCAGTGAACTACTCAACCGACATCTGAATTATTTGCTCAGATCTACTTTAAAGAAAGTGGAAATGTTATTTTACTACCTGCTTCGCAATACCTTCAACCCATTTGCTTTTAGGAATGCATTTCTACATCCAGAGAAGTATGTCAGCAGTGAGTGATAATGGAAGATACTTATGTGCTCCTCACCAGAACCATGGCTGCCTTTGATAAGAGGAGCTCCATCCTGCAGTCTCCCACAAAAGGAAAAGGCTCTTTTCACAGCAGCAATCATGTGAGTATCCAGAAGCCTGGAGGTCACCTCATCACTGACTGGTTTATTGGTATGCAGGACTTTATATGGGAAGTTGGTGTGCAGGCTGAAACGCTGTCACTACTCCAGGAGCACAGCCTTGGCCTCTCTGGTATGGCCACAGCGAGCTACAGTACACATTTCTTTTTCTGTTTTTTGTTTGTTTTGTTTGTCTTGGGGGTTTTTAATTCTTTTTAAATTTTTTTTTTTCCTGTCCTGTACACTTCTGGTACAATGCTGCACGTGAGTGCACAGAGACTGGGCAACCAGCATATTTTGTTCTCAACTTTATCCTGTAAATCTGTGATAATACTCGCTTTGCGCCAATGAAAAATGCAAAGTGTGCCCCACGTATAGACAGCAAAAGGCCTTCTCAGCCCTAAGCTGTCCTTCTGCTAAGTGACAAGATTAACATACCTCTCACTATCTGGATTTGTTCTTGCACTTTGTGATTGGTGACCTAGGGACCTCTCCACTTCATTGGGCCTTATGATTCCTCCCCCTTCTCCTGCAAAGTCAGCAAAGGAAGCACTTGAAACTGCTGAAGAACAAGAACTTTCCTGTTAGTTGCACAAAGGCAAGGCCACTCCAACACGCTGAAATTGAACCCTCTTTGTATAAATTGGGCTTTGGGTTTCGTTTTCCTAGAACAAATATATGAAAAGATGCTTTTGAAAGAAAGAATGTACACAGTGTCAAGTTTGCAAGATAAGCTTAGGTAAACTCTTCAATGTGGTTTTCCTTCCTTTCTCCTGCAACAAGCTACTGACTAAACATGAGCATCAGCACCCAAGGCACGTTAGAGACTACTCAGCTCTGCTTAGAAGACCTTTAAGTGTGTGTTACATAAAGAAGTGGCAAGAAAGTATATCCATGAATCTATCAAGACAATACAAGTCCAGATTTAACATCGGTTTGTGCCTAGCATGTTGTCATACTAACCATCTTCTTGAATGATTTGAGCTTTGTCCTGAAAACCCTGTCTTGGTGTTTGTCCAGAGACCACTGGAGCACTGCTAATTTGCAGAGGGTTGCACGGTCTATGTAAATAAAGATCATAAAATGAACATTAGACAAAATATGTCACATCTAGATGTAGGTGACTCAGTTAATATCACTTGCATTGAGCACATAAAATATTCCTGATCAATGTGTTTGGAAAAGCCACTGTAAAAGAAGAGTACAGGCTCAGGCTGAAAGGTCTGCATCATTCTTAAAAAATAAAGTGTTAGTGACCAAAATCGTATATCATTCAGAGAGAATTAGGCTCTCAGAAGTGGCCAGAGAGTTTTTGTGCTATGAGGCTCCCTTTATGTGATCTCATCACAGATTATTAGTCAGGCTCCATGCGTGCCTTATTTCCTCATTAATCTTTTGCCTTGACCTAACTTCTCCAATATTAAACAATGTATTAGCTTGAAATCTGGCTGAATTCTGCTTCATCCAAAAATGAATTTGAAAAAATGTACATGAACCAACGCAGCAATGTGACAGGGGTTGCACAGGGTTTTGAGTAATAGCTTTGGGAGCTGTGGACTACTTCATTCGTCTTAATGATTACTTAATCGTGGAAGATGACAGTAAGTTTCTTGCCTACAGCATATTGAAAACTGTCAGGGAGAGGGCATGATAAAGTAATGTGAATTTAATAACAAAATAAATAATACAGAAGCTACTGTGCTGGTGGTGTCATTTGTTATCTTACTGAAGTCAATAGAAAACCTGTTCTGCCCGTACCTCCTGGAAAAGGTGCTGAGGTTTCACCTGAGTACACATTTGCTACAGCCCAGGGCGGGCCACCAGCACCCGCTGGGTCCCAAGACCATAACAAGACCAAAAACACAGGCTCTATCTGGCAACTTCATTACCAGCCAGGAATAGAAAACACATATTTTACAGCCCGGACCCCAAAAGCATGATTTATTGTTTGACTACAAACTGTTGGAGTAAAAATAACAAAGGAGCAAATTATTCTCTAGCTACCTATCCCAGGAGCTTTTCCCAGGCCTCTAACACCCAGGAGAAAGAATATTTCTTTCCCGCGCATCTGCCAGCACATCTTCCTCTTCCTGAAGAGCCTCCTGAAGACACGTGCCAGGTGAAAACCTCCTTGGCCTTCCCAGGCTGGTCATTGCCTGGACAAACAGCACAGGGACAACCACAACTGCAGCTAAAAGCCGGTTGTTAATAAAGGATATGTATTCTGGACCTCAGAATATTTGCAGAATGTGAATCAGTACAATCCCTAGTGCAACCCCCACTTATTACTTGTGAGAAAATCACAAAGGAACAGGCAACAACAGGGAGCATCTCTTCTTTTAATAACTTTCCCAGGTGATCCTTATATCCCCACATCTCTTTACCTTCACCAGGTGTTCCTTGTTAGCCTCGGAAATGGTTGGCCTCAGAAAATCCTTTAATCCATCATCCACTCCAGCATTATTATTTTCATCCTTTTCCAACCTTTCTTCCTATTCCTTCAATTGCTGACTGTTTTACATTGTCTGCTGAAACCCATGTAATGTTATCATGTTGTGATACTGCTTTTCAAGAACTGTCACTCTTTCAGAAGTGATGTGTTTTACAACATTTATTTTGTGTTTCTTTTTTATTTATTCTCCCTCATGTTATCATTATTTTGGCTCTTATTCATAGGCTTTGAAGCAATATTGGATATTGGAGAAGCTATTTTACATGGCCACAGTTTTTTTTTTTTTTTTTTTTAAACAATACTGTATTATTATTTTTTTAATTCAGTCTTGTTGTTGTTGCAAAGTTTGACTTTCTTGCTCCTTCCCCTCCTCGATCTCTCTAGTTTGTAAAGAAATTATTTCTGATGAAGTGTGAGGCCAGGCTGCTTTTACTCATCCTGCCATATTCCTTTTCAAAAGTCTCTCAGTCACCTGGTTCTCCAAGCAAAGGATCCACCTTCGCCTCCTTCAGTCATGGGGATGCTGGCAGTTGCTGATGAGGTCTGGTGAGACCTAGTCTGACTGCTAAATTGCTGCAGTAATGAACACTCTGTTCTGCCTTGCACCGTGTCTTACATCTTACTGTCTAGATCTTTAAAATCAAAAAAAAAGAAAAAAAGAAAAACCTGTTTTACATGCATATACCCAGAACATAACATATGGGATACAAAGTAGAAAGCATACATGATAGTATGGGCACAGTGCTTGAAAAGTTAAACAACAACAAAAAAAAGACACAAACATTTATAAAATAACTCTGTTGAAATAAAGGTCTATTTAACTTGACTTTTTCTAAAATATTACCAAACCTAGTAATTATCTGCTGTGCCTTAAACACGCAAGTTATTTATGGACTACAGTTCATTGTGGCAATACAGCATTTCCCATCTGCAACGCATGCTAGCGAGCATCCTCAGAGCAGCCCTGCTCCGCAAAGGCTGCATAAAGGACTGCTTGGAATTCCTGGGACTCCTTTTAAAAGGACAACTGTTGAGGCCTGTTGAAGGCACAGGTCTCCTGGGGCTACCAGCACTCACAACCACATCCTCACCACGCACCCGTGACATGCCCCAAGTGCAAGTGGAGGCCAGCTCACCTGGAGAGTCACCCCCACTCTCCTTTTATTAAAATAAATAAATAAATAATAACAAAAAACTATGGTTAACCAGCCCGGAAGCTTCTTGCACTAATGGACTGCATGTGCGAGACGCAAGTTCTCCCCTGGGCCCAAGCCCTGGGCCAGGTTAGTGGGACGGGAAACTCGAGGTGCTACTGGGCTCTGCTGCCTGCAGGGCTTTCCCTCCGCCTCTGCCCCACTCGTGTCCGCGGAAGCTCCGTGGACTAGAGAACAAAATAACACAGTGTCCTTCTATATATATGCATATAAATATATATATATATATTCGTGCAGGGCAGCAGT
>NW_010581662.1:151052-205622 GCF_000705375.1 Tinamus guttatus | reverse complement strand
ATCCCGCCCGCGCTGATCCCCGGGTCTGAGTAGCGGCGGGATTACCGCGCTGACCGGCCTCGCGGTGCGTGAGTACCGCTCATTTCTTAATCCGCCTTAATTAGGGGGGGAAGCGTGCGGGTGTGCATGGGTGGTGTGTTTATATATGTATTTATATGTATGTATGAATGTGTGCGTTTGCTGTAAGCCCAACGAGCGGGGAAAAGTCCCGGCGAGGGCCGGGGGGCCGCGGCGGGGCCGCCCTCGCCCCGCGGTCCCGGGACCCGCAGCCCGGGCCGGTCCCGAAGCGGCCGCAGCGCCGGGTCAGCGCCGCTCTGCTCCCTGCTTCCCTGGGGAGAAAAGAGAAACAGCTTTGCTCTTGCTGTAGGAAACTTTTGTAGGGCTTCTGGGAGACCTCGCAAGCCTCTCTTTCATTTATTAATGCTGCTACAGCTGGTTTAGAATCCCGGCCCAGGTACTTGTCCGTTTGCGCGGTGTTTTTGCGTGGCCAGCAGTTCCACTTCCTGTGTGATTACAAGCCCCGCTGACTGCTCTTCCCACGGCGGGATTGCTGCCTGCTGGCCCTGGGACACCACGGCCTGGTGCATCCATCTTGGAGAAGTTCACTGACAGCCCCCGGCAGAAGAGTGAGCGGTGAAAACTAAGCATGCAATAAACTCGGCGCCACGGTTAGCGTGAATTGATAGCTCTTTTTATTATTATTTCTATTATTTTAAATACACCTACTACATATGGAGGCTTATATTAGGGGTCCTTCCCGCACTGAAGGAAATAGCTGGTATGGGTTCCCTTTCTGCTTGTTAAGCTTGATGCAATAACCTTTTATTTTTTCCCTTGAAGCCTGGCTGTTCCAGCCCTTCCATATGTTTCCTTCTTTTGAGACTCTTGCTTGATATGTTACCAGAAACACATATGCACCAAACAACTTTCCTGCAATCTCTTCTCTTTGCCCAAGTGCTTTGGGTTTTTTTTGGTTTCCTCCTTCACCAGTCTTGAATGTGAAAACTTTCTCTCCAGTGTCAGATGGAGACTCAAAAATCGTAAGTTTGCTGAAGTTTCTGGGCTTGTGTGTGTGTGTGACAGTACATATGAGTCCTGCTTCTTATCTGTATTCCAAAATAATTTGGTAAGGGCACTTATGTTGTATTCACGTTTAAAATGCTTCTGGCATCAAATCAACTACATAGAAATGCATAGGAATATTTTTACTGGGTTCTCTTGGAGCAAGCTCAAACTCACAAGATAAAGTCTGTCTAGTGTCTCAAAAGCAGAACAGATTTTGACCCGTATCTTTCCCTTTAGGGGGTAGATATTTGTGTGTTTGTTTATTGATACTGGCCCTAAATTAGCAACCAAGTGTTATAAAGTTGCACTAGTGAAGAAAGGAGATAAGGATAAGTGGATACAAACTTCCTGTTGCTAGAGCTTGTTGACTTGATTTAAAAGTTGTAAGGGAGCACAAGAGCTGCCAGAGTGCATCGGGCTCAAGTTTCAGCTAATTTGGTATCTCATCACCACTGGGGTCTCCCACCAGCTGGTTCAGAGAAAGCTGCACTGGTTTAAATATAATGACTTAAAAATAAAGCAGTACAGTTTTCTGGCTTCTCTTGAGCTGCACGTGCAACCTGCCTTCTTCCACAGCAGCAATGATGCAAATGACCGGATCGCTTCCCTCCTTAGTTTGAAGACTATGGCGGAATAACGATGGAGCTGTTGTTATGCCTTGTATTTTTTCTCTTACTTAATTTTTAAATTAAGGAAGATCATCTGTCTTTCACAGAGCAAGTTCTAGCTCTGGCTTTGCTGCTTCATGGCGAGACTTGTACCAAGAGTCACAGTGTGACTATGCAGAGCAATGTGTCAACTCTCTCTGCTCTTAAACACTTTAAAGATGCATTTTGTCTGAGGACATCTGTGAAACATGGAATTTGGTTATTCATAGGATGGTAATAGGGAAAGCTGAGTGGTTAGGAAACTGTCTTTAATTATGCCATATTTCTAAGCTTAGTAGGTCTCACCTGGGGACAAATACTATATCTATGACTGTGTATGAGTAATAAATGACTTTGAGATTTATAATCAAATGTTGCTCTTTTCACTTTATATTCTGTTGCACGCTGATCTTAACCTCTCATTGGTTTCATTTGTCAGTTCTCTGCAGAGAGCTCCAAGATATCCCTTGCTCCCTGCTTGCCCAGCCTCACACAAACACAACTGCCTCATATCTCTTCCCCAAATCTTCTGGCAGCCCAAATTCAAGGCAGAAGAGAGGCAATCCAGAGTACAGTGTCTTTGCCTTTTGTGGTTCTCCAGTTTTTATTCTGGTCTCATTGAGAAAGACATTGAACAACGTAATTTGGGACAGCAGATCTTCAGAAATGTGAGTTTTCCTCCCATTTCAGTTCTGAATTCTAACCCAAATTCTAGCTATTAGGGCTAGCCAGCAGTTTGGTTATTGGTAGGAAGACGGGTGAGGAATCAGGTGAGGGTTTCATCATGTTAGGAAAAGATTTAAGCCACTGCTTTTGCTATAAGCTGTTTATTTTCTTTTCTGATAAAACACAAATGGAACTAGTTCATGTGCGATTCACAGATCAGGATCCAAATGTGAATTTGTGCTCAGTATTGCTGAGTCTGTTGACACTTCCAACCAATTCCTGGCTTTCTCCTCATAACTTGGAAGAATTTATTCTTCCTTTATTTGTCAGCAGATACTTAAATGCTTTGAGGCGAGGCTGTTGGTCAATAGCAGCATACGTAGTAAAGGGATCCAGGCTTTATAAATCTGAAAGAGCTGGAGAGTGGCAGGTATATTCAGCTGCCTATTCTTAGAGGCTTGTAGCGAACATGTAGCAAAGACTGTCAGTATGCTAACACGGATCCAGTCTGCGTGCCCATTTCCAGCAGTTTAAAATGCAGACAGCAATGAATTTTTCTGGTAGTGCCAACCCTCTCTCTCCCCCCTCCTTCACTCTCCCTTTCTGGAATATGGTTGGTACATCTTCAGTTTGTTTGGATTTTTGTCCTTCTGTCTGCTTCCTTCCTTGGCTCCCTCTGCCTTGCATTGTGAATGCAGACTAGAATGCTGAAGGCAGAGGCAACAGTTTCCCAATTATGACTCATAAAAAAGTGTATACCCACCATATGAAAACTGTCATATTTTCTGTCACGCAGACTTTGCTATAAATAGCTCCAAGCCCTTTGATGTGAATGACCAGAACGAGGCTTCTCTTTGAAATATTCCCTCTGATAACCTAAGCAAAATCAGAGACAAGGAGGCAACTGGGAGAACCACTGATAAAGGAGGGAGAAAAAGATGCCTCGGGGAAGTTATTTATTTCCTGCCCTGTACTGCTATTGAGTTAGATTTCATACAAATTATCTGTTGAGCTACGTATGCAGGAACGCGTTCATTTGTACTCATCAAAACTCTTCTGTCTTTGGCCGCTGGAGCTGTGTATGCAGCACAGTGAAAATAGTTCATAGGGCACCAGTTTTGAGGACAATTACACTACTGTGTAGAGATATACTCAAGATATATCTCTCCATGCCATCTTAGGTACTAGTAGCTTTGCAAGTGCATCTGTGTTAACGTACTGTGGTCCTGAGCGGTGGCGGGCACTCAAGTCTTCAGCATAGACATCACTGCAGGCTAGAGGCTGCCTGCATCGTATCAGATGATCTCCTGTGGCATGTACTCATCAACACATGGGCTTGTGCCATCTGCTAAGAATAAAACAAGCCAGACAAAATCAAAATAAAATCCTTCTGACTGGATTCAGTGGAATGGCATTGGATCCTGACTATCCACAATAAAAATCTTAATAGCAATGCATAAGAAGGAGCGTATGACTTCCTCAAAAGACTTGATCAGAATTGCAAATGGAATTGAGAAATTTTAGACTGGGGCAATCAACAGTGACTTTTAATTAAAGTAAGTTTGACTAGTCCTAAGAGTGTATAGATGTCTCCATTTTTGCTTGTAGAATAAATTGAGAACCAAATCACACCGATCCTCAGTGGAAATTGTAGGGTTGACTGGAAGGTCACACACAAGGTGGATGTCGGCACCCCTTTAATCTGATAACTCTCTAGCTGTTATGATTCTTGCAAGTCGAGGGTGGAGAGAACGTTTTGGTGCTTCCTTCCTTCTTTGCTTGTTGTTTCTTTTGTCAGACTATGTCTCTTGAGTATTTCCCCCTGTGGCAATGGGACTTTCTGCTGTTCCCTGAGCAGGGTTTCCCATCTCAGCACAGCCCTATTCCCTGCTTCAGTTGCCCTATGGGATCAGGCTGGTGTTTAGCTACGTGTGTGGCAGCTCTGCTCTGCTCAGCTAGAGCAAAGGAAGAGTGTCACCAGCCCACGCTGGCTTTACCTGTTTTCAAATACATATACTGAAGTTATTTTCAAGCTCCTTGCTTGAAAATAGGAAGGAAGGAAAATAAGTGGGGACAGGTGAGCATGGCAGGGCTGGAAGCACAGATCCAGAGCCTCATGTATGGCTAGGATCTTCATCTTGGTCGACCTGGAGCTGCTCCGTATTAACTACTCACTGTCAAACTGCTGCCCTGATAGCAATGACACCGAGCAGCTAGGTAGGGCATTTCCATCGCATGCTCCAACTCCTCATTTGGTGAGCTCCAAAACATTGTTTCTTCTACAGCTGCTGCAGAAACCTTGTTTCCATTGCAGTTTAAATCTGTGATGTTCAAGTTTCTCACACCTCCACCGTAAATTGTTTAAACATTATTGGATTTCAGTCTTAACGCTTTGACATTAACGTTGAAGTCGTCTTGATGTCATCTTCCAGATGTTCATGTCTGCAGAATAAAAATTGTGTTTATTTGCTTTATTTCAAATTGCAAAAACACATGGGGAATTCTGGATACGATCCCGTGCGTTGCACAAAGGCCCATGTGTCCTGTCAGGAATCAAACAAAACTTTTCTTCACAGCTCCGTGAGGACAGATCCCAAAACACTGGGAGCGTAGGTGGGTTTCCGAGCCCATGCGGACAGAGCGGCTTTGTCGGGCGCTCGAGCTGTTGTTGCAGCTGGGGCCGCTCCGCGCCGGGCCGAGGTGCGCGACTGCTGCCTGGAGCTGCCCAATGCGCTTTGCTCTGGTGTCACGCGGGTTCCTTTGCCTTAGTAGCCAGCTCTGCTTGGTTTGTAAAATGAGCTCGTGACAAAGATGGTCTGTTTTGTGCCTGGAGAGTGAAAGAATGTATCTGAACCTGCAAAATAAATTTAGAGGTTCTGAAAGTCCCCGGTATTGAGAGGATTTGGCAGCGAGGTCTGTGGGTCACACAGGAGGTGGTGCCCTCCCCGTTGTCTCAGCTTTCCCCCAAAAGTAGGAGCTTAGATCATCTCTTATTTGCTGTGTCAGCATAGTGGAGGGGAATTTTATGTTGAAACGCACAAGAGCATGGGGTCCTGCGCTCCCGCCGACTGCTGTAAGGCAAAAATTCAGTGCATAAGTTATAGTGTGAGTATCGCCATGTGCAGTGAGCAGCTAGGTAGGCCCAAGCGATAACGTTTTCAAAACCAAGAGGGAGTCAGAGTCAGATTTGTTGATCTAGTGGTATTTCACCACTTTCACATTTGTTGTCATTAAAATGACATATTACAATGTGCTGATTTTCAGAAAGTGCTGATGCCAGGGTTTTCAAAACTAATCTCGTTTTTTTTCAGTGGAAATTCCATGCCCGTGTTTTCTAGATGCAGAGTAGAAATGTGTTGCATTGCAAGAAATTAAAAGCTGGGAAATCACACTGAAGAAACTTCTTCTTGAAGTGGGGGGGAGGGAGGGGAAAGTGTTCAGTCTCTCCTGCCTGCATTGTTTCAAAGCATGAAAATAAGTTTACTAGATACTACCCCTAATAAAAAAAATTACAGTCAAATAAAAAATATGGATTTTGAGTGGTATGCAGAGTGGCATGAAACATCCCCTTTTGGACTATTTTTCACTTCTATTACAGCATGTGCAAATACCTTTCACAGAGTCTCCTGTTAATATGTCACAGAAGAATGGAGATTGACAGAAATGATCATGTGAATCATATACAGCATCACAACCAACATGACAAAACTTAAGTAATAATGTGACTTTTTTTTCCTGAAGTTCACACTAAGTAGCTGTGACCACAACAGATTGTAGACAGCATGAAGTTTGCTGTTCTGCTGAGATTCTGAATTGCCATTCTTGTAAATGCTGTGGTGATGAGTATCAGGCAAGATGATAATGTGGGTATGCTGAGAGGAGAGAAAAAAATATATATCACTCAGTACTATATTCAGGTTGGAAGCCTGACTGCATCTTTGACCGCGTATTATTAATCTGGTTGTTTTTTGCTTCCATTTATATTAAGGATGCAAGGAATTGCTTGTTAGACTGTGCCAATCATTGTGGAAAGAGCTAGTTTCCTAGAAATCTTGTTGGCTCAGTCAAAGGCAAAAAATCGCAATTATTGTTTTCACTATAAGCTAATCTTATCTTGAGAAATACGTTATTTATACCTCAGGGATAATGGAGGGTTTTCATAATATGATTGACAAAAGCAAGGTGTTTTCTGTTCTTGCTTACTAACAAAACGCATATTTAGTCTAGGCATACAGGCAAAAAAGGTGAATGTCTGATTTTGTTATTGAGCCGTATTTGTTTGCAAGAAAAAAATGCCTAGCCTTAATCATTGATTAAGGCAATTTTGACTGACTCATGCTGACAAGAGATTTTTTTTATATATAAATATATATGCGCACACGTGTGCATATATATATATACATATATACATACATATATATATATATATAAATGAGGTTTCATCCTATTATGTTCAGGTATTTCCTTTTACCCAAACTAATGCTGTTTTGAACTGTAATGTGGAGAAGTTCTGCCTTGGCCTTTCTTTGTTCTGATATCTCTGAATTTCTTGTCCCTCAGATTTTTGTTGGTTCTTAACACTGCTTTGAATTTTCCTATTCCTGTGCATCCCAGTATTGGGAGTTTGGCCCTGAGCTTGCAGCATATGTTTTCCACGGAGTCCAAATTCAGTGCAATATAATGTAAGTTAATCTCCAGTAAAGAACAGCAAAGAGAAGAGCTTGGGGAAAAAACAGATGGAGAAAGTAGAGCAAACAATTTGCATATACATACATACATGCATATATATATATATATATATATTTCGTTAGCTGCTGCGTGTATATATATAATATGTATATATATGTATGTATGTCTCTCAGCTAAGATTAGCATTTCCTACCTCACCTGAAAAGCCCCTAATAAAAACCCAACTGCACGTTTGCCCCATACCAGCAGAACCAGAGGAGCTGCGCGGTGCCCCATCCTGTGGGATGGCACCGTGGGAGCAGCGAGGGCTCCAGCACTGCTTTGCCCACAATTTTGTGCCCAGTGGAAGAGATGGGAAAGAAACCACTGCGTGTGGAATACCTGTTTGCCATAGCCCACATAGTTCCTGAGTTATTCCACATTTGCAGCTAATGGAGGAGCCAATTTCCTGTCTATTTACAGTCATCCTTCAGGATTTCTTTTGTGCCTATGGTTACAGCAAGTGTTTGAGCACTGAACTTCTCCGTATCTTCTCAGTGTGCAATGCTTAATGTGGGCACGCATGTTCAAGTGGGGCGGTGCAGGGGTTTTTTGGAAACCTGTCTCTTGAAAACTCAACTTGGGTCCCCCTTTCACAAAACCATACATTTGTGGTTCCTCTGGATTTTTGATACATACCAAGCAATAATTTAATGATATTGTTTTTGATTGTTCTAGCAGCTGAAAAGACATCAAAGCTTTCTCACACCCACAAGCTCAAGGCTGCTGTAGTCAGAATGCTGAAAAACAAATTCCAGTGACTTATTTCTAAGACTAGCTTTGTGTTGTACTACCCAAGGCTGGGAAGCAACAACTAAAACATACTTTTAGTACTTATTTTACAGACTGTGATGGAACAAGAAAGTTATCCTGGAAAGCACAGGCAAACTTACTTCCTTACTGCTTCTGTATATTTAGTAGAAGAAAAGCAAGAAAACTGTAAGCTGCTATCTACATTTTTATGTAAACTTTGTCCCTTGCACATTTCAGAATCTTGTTCTCTACAGAATGCAGAAAATTCTTAATGTCGTGACTTCATAAATAATTCACAGGGCAAGGACTGTCCAGCTGTTGCTGCTGTTCTCCCTTTCTGACACCGTTTTCTATGGTGATATGAATTGTCTTGTCACTGCACTCTCATGCACAAGTAGAACTAAGTAGCGTGGGGCCTTTAATATGAATTAATAGAATGAGTCTCACTTAATAAGGTTGCAAACCTGAATGCTGAGTATAAAAATTCCCTCTTTCCAGCTGATGTAAAAATAAAAATAAATCTTCATGAACAGTTTCTTCCATTTGAGCAGCTAAAGAAATAAAAACTTGGCATTGCTAGGCTTTCACCTCTGAAAAATCTACCTGAGAGGTTTCTAGAAGAGCAAAGTCTCCCTGTGCTGTTTGTGGGAACGCAATAAAATCCCTGTCCTTTAGGTCAGCACAGCTGTAAGGCACTCTGGGCTAGCAGCATGTGTCTGTAATATCTCAAATCTCTTTAGTTTATGGAGAGCACTGGGGAAGCAGTGATAAAGTTGTTAGCTACTTTGCTAAATAAGGAAGCTGAAATGGTTGTTGGTTATATTTTGTGTATTTGGTGGTGGCCACCAGAATCATTTGTTAAGTGTTTGAGGCAGAGCTCTTCCTGAGCCTGCTCGCGGGAGGACATGTGGGGAAGGCAGGTCCGAGGTGCAGCCTGCGTGACCGCCAGGGACGTCGCGGCACGGAGTAGCGATCTGTGATTTATAGCCCTGCCGCGGAACCAATTTGAGATCATTTGCTGCTTTTTCACTGCCACTTTAAGTGGCACATTACGCTAAATAGCGTCTGTGTCGATGTGGGAGAAATGTGCTGTGGTTTGTATGACCTCCTTCTCCCCATGCATCCCTTTGATGTCGGTAAGTAAATAATTTGGTCTACGAAATCCATGCGCGACAATGTCCCTTTGTTCCTCCTCACGCTCCACCTTCCTTCCTGCTCTCTGGCCTCCTCCTGCCGCTCCCCAGCTGCTGCTCATTGGCTTCGGCAGCTAAAGTACGGGGCTAAAATGTTTGCTGGGGGCCTTATGCAATCCAGTGCAATCCAAAGAACGTTTCTGCAGAATATGTGGGAGTGTTTTTTTTGTTTTGTTTTCGGGTGGGGAGGGGGGTTGTTTTTGGAGTAGAGCATACTGAGAACTGGTGGGCTTCTTTTAAGATGCATAATGAAAAATACTTATTTAAAGGTCACGGCATATTCCAGTTGCTGTCTTTTCTGATGATTAGAGACATGTCTTAATTTCCAGTGGTTTCTTTAATTATTTGAAAACACTTTTTGCAGGCTTCCCAAAATATTGCGAAGAACATAGATCTGGAGCCTGGGGGGTGGGCCATGCCTCAGGCACACGCCGCCCCTCTCCTTTCTGTTGCCTCCCTGAATGCACGAACGGGCAGGTGAAGAGTTCTGGGATTTCCATCGTTGGCCGGAACAGGGAGCCGCACGGGCCTCATTTGCAGGGTGATCCTCCCTCTTCTTCCCTTGCGTCTGTGCAGAAAGAGCTGAAGCTCTTGACCTAGTTTTGCTGCGGAAGAGGTTAGAGATGAAGTGCTTAATTCTGGAATTTGCTCAGTCGCGCAGCACTGGAAGTGCAAGCGCGGTTATGCTTAGGGTGTGTGTGATTCGTTTAGTGATGTTGGTGAGGGAGGTCCTTGTGACTGTGCATTTCAAATTAAAGTTTTGCCAGACCACAGTAGCCAGCAAGGGTGGCCTCCAGCAAAAAACACCCTGGGATTTCCCTGGGATTTTCTGCTATACATGGGGGCAGGGAGAGCACAGACTTGACCGGAAAGGTTTGAGCACTCCTCTGGATGCCCACCGATTGGTGGGTGTAGGATGAAGCTCTGTAAGGCATGGGGGCAGAGCTCTTTCTGAACTCGGTTGTTACTGTATCTCTTAATATGTGAAAGGCATGACTTGGGAAAGTGAAATGAGAGAGGTTATTCTTGGAGGGTGATTACCTATCAGCAGAATTAACAAAGCCACACACCATGGCAATTTTTCATGTTGGCCATCTCCGTCAGCAGTTGTAGCTCTTCAGAAAATGCTCTTCTTTTGTTTGCTGTTTAGTTTTTGACTGTAGTGGTGCCTCTAAGCAGAGAGGCAGAGCGGCAGTGCACAAAGCAGCTCGTGGCGCTGTGGAGGAGCGCGCCGGCGCGTGCAGACCAGCCACGTACGTGCGCTGTGCGCTTAGGTGTAAAGCGTTCCCAGCACTGGAGGGAATCCAAGGTGGTTGTTAGTTGCTGGGTGAACATGAATCAGAAGGACGGAAGAGGCAGCTTTCTGCCAGGACGCAGTAGCGACGCTTTTGAAGGAGCACTGATAGAAAGCTCTGTAGCTGTTTCGTAGCTGGCAGGATAAGTGCTGCTTAGTAGAACATGTAGCACACAGAGTTTAATAAAATATCTGACGAAAGTTTTTGCTGTCATGGAGGGTAATATCCTGAGTTCTTGTCCCATTGCAAGGGGAGGGCAAACCTGGGAGCGTATGTGTTTCTGGTGACATCAAGTCAGGCCATGGGAGAGGCAGGGTGAGGTATGTGTGAAGGCAGGTGATTTGGGATGGCAGCAGGGTGCTTGAAAGGGGGCTGTGGTATTTTCAGAGCTCCCTGTCTGCTGCCATTCAAAATCAGCCCTTCAGGTTTTGATTTCAAGCGCATGCATCACTACTAGCCCAAGCAAAGTCCAGGTGAGAGGGACACGTGCAGTGTTTGCAGCAGCAGATGCTGCCTGTGGTTTTTGGGGAGCTATTTCCATGATCTCCCACAGACACTATTTTTATCTGGATGGTAAGCAGCCGTAATTCCAGCATTGCGTGAGCCTTCGTGCAACCTGAGTACAGGCCAGCAGGCGCCCTCAACCCAACGACTGCCGTTTTGAACGTGATTCAAATGCCTGTGGGAACTCCGTTTGCAAAGCGTGTTTGATGTGCTCTTAGTAAGGCCTGGTGTAGTGGAGAGATCTTATTAAATCTGAGCGTGTTAAGACTTTCTGGCTGCTGAACAACTTGGACTCAAATATTTTCCTTTGCTCCAGTCCAGTGAGAAGTGGTGAAACTTGGAGGTCTGAGGCAAGGCCAAAGTCACCAAATGGGGTGACAGAACGTAGTTGTGAAAAGTAATGGCTAAGTGAAAACTTAGTGATACCGATAAACCCTGTATTGAGTTGACTAGTTAAATACACATATTTTTAGCCAGAAGACCTGTGTCTATAGAGAAGAAGATGACTTGAGGCATTTGACCTATAGTTTTTATGAGGACAAGCAGCTGTAGTTCAAAACTGAGAGGTTCGAGACATGACCAATATATATATCTACAGAAAATCAAAATGTTATGTGGAAAACTAACCTGATAACTAACCTGACTAACCTGATAGCCTTCTATGATGGAATGACTGGCTGGATAGATGAGGGGAGAGCGGTGGATGTCGTCTATCTCGACTTCACCAAGACTTTTGACACTGTCCCTCACAACATCCTCCTGGGCAAGCTCCGGAAGTGTGGGATAGATGAGTGCACAGTGAGGTGGATTAGGAACTGGCTGGATGGCAGAGCTGAGAGGGTGGCAATCAGTGGTGCAGTCTAGTTGGAGGCCTGTAGCTAGTGGTGTCCTCCAGGGGTCAGTCCTCGGTCCAGTCCTGTTCAATTTATTCATCAATGACCTGGATGAAGGCACAGAGTTTGCTGATGATACCAAACTGGGAGGAGTAGCCGATACCCCAGAGGGCTGTGCTGCCATCCAGAGGGACCTGGACAGACTGGACAACTGGGCGGTGAAAAACCTCATGCAATTCAACAAGGCCAAGTGCAAGGTTCTGCACCTGGGGAGGAATAACCCCAGGCACCAGTACAGGCTGGGGACCGACCTTGTGGAGAGCAGCTCTGCGGGGAAAGACCTGGGTGTCATGGTGGATGATAAGTTGACCATGAGGCAGCAGTGTGCCCTCGTGGCCAAGAAGGCCAATGGGATCCTGGGCTGCATTAAGAAGAGCATCTCCAGCAGGTCGAGGGAGGTGCTCCTGCCCCTCTACTCAGCCCTGGTGAGGCCGCATCTGGAGTATTGTGTCCAGTTCTGGGCTCCACAGTACAAGAGGGATGTGGAGCTGCTGGAGAGAGTCCAGCGCAGGGCCACAAGGATGATCAGGGGCCTGGAACATCTGCCCTATGAGGAGAGGCTGAGGGAGCTGGGCCTATTCAGCCTAGAGAAGAGAAGGCTGAGAGGGGATCTGATCAGTATATATAAGTACCTCAAGGGAGGCAGTGAGGAGGATGGTGCTGGCCTATCTTCACTGGTCTAGAGGTAATGGCCACAAACTGAAGCATCAAAAGTTCCACATGAACCTAAGGAAAAATTTCTTAACAGTGAGGGTGACAGAGCACTGGAACAGGCTGCCCAGAGAGGTTGTGGAGTCTCCTTCTCTGGAGATCTTCAAAACCCGCTTGGATGCAGTCCTGTGCCACGTGCTCTAGGTGACCCTGCGTGTGCAGGGGGGTTGGACTAGATGACCTCTAGAGGTCCCTTCCAACCTTAAGCATTCTGTGATTCTGTGAAAATTGTGAACAAGACTATCATGAGTTTTTTGTCATATCTAGTTTCCTATTGAAATAGTATAACTATACTTAGAACTTTTTCACTACACTGTGTTTAAAATCTTTCTTTGAAACAATTATCTGATCCCGAGTTTTTATCTACCTTCCCTGTTACCTTTCAACTCCACCTGTAGGGTGCATTTTCCAGAAAATTTCTGTGTAACATGATCTGGTAGTCTTAATAGCTGAGAAATTAAATTCAGGACCATAGTCGGGCTTCTCTATAAGGACCCATACCCACTGAGGACTCAGCATAACTTTTTGGAGATTACCTCAGTCCTTGTGACAGAGGAGCTTTCATCGTGATCTTGTCCTTTGAGGTGCGTGGGCAGAATGGAGGCAGCAAGTGAGGTTATGGAGGAGGTGACACTTTGCTTGCTTCTTCTCAGCATGAATATTTGGATGACTTTCCTGTCCAGTTTCCACAAGCGAAAAGTCAGGAAATAACTTTAATATCTCCTTAGCACAAAGGAGCTGTTCTGGCTTTGATTCATTTCAATGCTGGTTCAAAGCAAAATTTTGAAAAGGGAATTTCCCTGGGAACAAGACCTGGAATAACCTCTATAGAAGAGGACGTCAGGCTGAGGCCTTTGGTGCTGTTTTGCCCGTCCACTTGGGGCAGGAATATAATAGTCTGTGACCTGTACATTTCTTAGGGTCTTACCAGGACCATGGTGTCTTTTCACCTTTTTTGAGGCGAATTCTGTACCACAAAGGATTCTTGACATTGTTTGGAAGTAATTCAGGCCAGAATGTAACTCAACAAGGATAAGAGAAATCAAACACTAGGATTTTTGAGTTTTAGAGAGTTCATCTCCGTGACATTTTGTCGTGTTTGTATAACTTTTTTGTTTGCTTTCCTTTTTTTTTTTTTTCTCCCATTGAGGATAACTTGCATGTCAAACTGCACATTGCAATTAATCCCTTTTTTCCTAAGCCTGACTAAAGTAAATGCTTACATTAGAAACATACAGTTTAAATAAAGGCCAGGCACAGTTCATTTTTTACCACACATCAGTCTGCTGCACAGACGGCAAGGGTGTCTTGTGCCCCCACTAGACTAATCCTTCCCGTACCTCTCTCTGGGTGCAGAAGGTTGGCAGCACGTACACAGTATCACTGTTGGCATTTTTATTCCTACAGCAGAAAGCTCCCATTGAGAAGCTGATTTGCTCAGAAGGGCAGTTTGCCTTTTATCATTAGCATTTGCCTATGCATTCAAAAATCAATAGAGCTAGGATAAGGATATCTTAACAAGACATATTTTGAAAAATGTGCGAACAAGGAGAGCTTAAAAAAAAAAAAAAACGTGTTTTAGGATGATACACTTTTGGATGTGTTTCCTATTCTTCTCTATTCCAAGCGTGAATCTACAACAGAATTAAATAGCGAGCAACAAAGCTGGTAATAACGATAAAGCTTCAAAATAAATGCTGCTGCTGCCTGTGACAGGGTGGCTGAGTGAGTTGCATGAAATGGCAGTGTAATTACACAGTAGTGAGTCAAATTTGGATAGCTTGGAGCTTATTTTTGCAGTGTGCCACTTTCCCCCCACCCCTTGGCATGTCACGTTTCCTTGTCAACACTTCATTTCTAGTTGTTCACCTTGAAAAAGTCTTAGCAACTCTTAAAGTTTGTTCCTCCTAGGAACTGGGACTCCTAGGGACTGTGGAAGGAAATTCAGATAGTAATTAAAATGGACAGATCAAATGAGTTTAACAAAAAAAAAAAAAAAAACCTTTAACAAAAATATCCCCAGAAGCAAAGTGCTGGGTATTTAAAGGATGTTGTAAATTCCCAGCTATTTGTGTTTCTTTATTGACATTTTTAGGACTAGTTTTAATTTTTGCAGTAATAAAGGATAGCAATACGTAAGACCTCTATGTAAAGAGCGTCTATGCTCTAACTGACCTAAAAGTGACTGCCTTTTTCATGCACATACGCAGGACAGTAGTTCCACTACTGCAACATTTTCTGTTATTTGGAGGATTTATTTGTCAGAATTATTTGTCTTAAGCTCTTAAAATAGACATTTCAATTTACTAGGACACCATGGATTGCTTCCTTTAGTAGTCAAGATCCCTTATCGGCTGCCTGCTTCCTTCTCTGTGGATGCTTCCTGTTTTCCATCTCAGTCCCCACATCCTCTTGCTCCCTCCTGAATTCTCGCTTCTCTGGGCACGTTTTGTCCCTCGCACTTTGCACGTTGGATGAGCAGAGCAAGAAAACCAACAAGGAAGGAAGACGAGTCGGGTCGGTGATATTATGCAGTTAAATCATGTCTGCGCTGCCATGTGTGATTCAGTTACCTTCTCCCTGATGGTTCCATTGTATGGAAACAAAACAGGGAATGACAACTGGGAGAAAAATGTTTAAGGAAGAAGCCTACCTACTACTTTTTGGGTTGTATCTTTATGGTTTCAGCAAGGTCCATAAAACAGAAAACCAGAGAGACTGTGTTGTCAAATATATCTTAATTCGTGAGTGTTTCCAGCCACTTTTGCTGCTTCATGGGAGAAATATGACACTTTACTTACCTGTTTTCCAGCAACAGCATAACTGAGGTCTCATGCTACAAAATATTTTTTAAATGTGAAAGTGTAGATGTGAGACAAGATTATATGGTCATTATTATTTTGTTTAAAAATGTTTTCTCCTTCTTGGTGCTTTGCTTACTCTAGGGGATGGATGTGGGCATGTGGTGATGTACCAAGACAGCGGGACCCTGGCATCCAGGAACTACCCTGGGACATACCCAAACTACACTGTCTGTGAAAAGAAAATTCAAGTGCCTCAGGGAAAACGCCTGATCCTAAAAATCGGAGACCTGGACATTGAATCACAGAAATGTGAATCCAGCTACCTTACCATCCTGAGCTCTTCAATGTTACATGGTACGTAAAAGATAAGGCAATGGAAAATGCATGTGTTGTTAAAAGTCTGCAGAAAAGTGTATTTTAACTCAGAGCAAATGAAAGCAGTGTCACCCTTCTTTCCTTCTGATACTCCAGTGTTTTGTTCACGACATGTAAAGCCATTGCCCGTCTAACCTCCCAAAGCCAGGAAGGTGCAGAAGTGCTCGCCTGGCCGACACGGGCTTGGGACCAGCACTGGTGCATTCACCCATTGCAAGTGGGAAATAGTCAAAGCACAGACTGGAACACAGAGGAGAGGGGTGTTGATAACCTAGACTATTGCTAGCTATTATTCACTGATAGTCTTTGCTGCATACATACTTACAGATGTTAAATATGTGCAGCCATTTTGCACTTCTGTAAGATTTGCACAGGAAGATAAGGAAATAAATATGTTAAAACTGCACTTTATAGTCCTCCCCAGGGAGAACCCAAGGCATTCCTCAGTGCAGTTTCCTCATCAGTTGTTGCTGAAACTTTTGATCTGCTCTTTTTAGAAGAGTTGCACTGCTTTTCGAGTCCATGCGCCTGTTGGCAGAAGTCGCTTTTATGTTCAAGCAAAGTCCCATGCTATGTGAATAAACTTGTGAATCAAAATTTCATGAAATTTTGCCTGCTGGGAGTGGGCTGCAGCCCTTCAGGTAGCTGCAGGTAAATATGCTTGTGTTGGAAGAATGGATTCAATAGAAAAAGAAAACAGAGATAAGCTACCCAGGGCTTTTGCCAGCCTGTTTTCAAGGTGACCCCAGCTCTTTGTCCCAGTGAAGTGTGGGATTCTCCTAAGACTCCTAAGGTATTTTTCTAGGGAGGAAAGCTGATTGCCTTTCATTCATGAGAATGATAGGCCTATAAGTCACCTGGTAAGATAAAATCAAATGAGTTATTAAAGGCTTTCTCTCAAATGAAGTTAAGGTTATTGCTCTTCAATAGGGAGGTTATTACGTATTGAAACAGTCTTCACCAAGCATGAGCAGTGATGTGTTCATGTCTAAGCCTTGCCCATAGCTTGATCTGAGGCAAAGGATCGTTTCTCTGTGTATTTTTTTTTACTTCATACTGTACCTCATTTTGGAACAGTAAGTAATTCGATTCATTGAGTATACTGACTGTACTTGGCTAAGTGATAGCTGTTTAGTATTTCCTTATCATATCTTTTAATAGTTTTTATTGATATTATCTTGACATTTCTAATCAAAGGCCTTTTTAATAAATCAATATTTTAAGTCTCTTTTTTGAAATGGAAAGCAAAGCTTGAATGCTGCTTGAATTTTTGTCTCCTTACAAATGTACCTGAAGATATCTTCACATAGTTCAGTTGTGCAATTATTCAGCCTGTAAACATAGCTGTGCATTATGCAATCAAATGCATATAATTATTTTTTTAAGTATTCCCACACCCATTTACAGGGCTGGTTAGTAATGTCTGATGCATGTGGACTAAAATTTGCGTGTGCAGTAATGAACTGCACAATTAGCAGATTTTGCTCCTATCTGATTAAGCTTAGCAAACATACCATCTCTAATGGTCTTTGTGGTCTGCAGCTTGCTGATGAAGACTCCTCCAAGTGAGTTATTTCCAAGTCTTCCTACACCTCTGAGTTTTAATATGCATTTAACTAAGCCAAAACAGCTCTGTGAGTCCTGCTAAGTATCCTTCTAACAAGCCCTGATATCCTCTTTGCAACCCTCTACTCATCGTGTACATGTACAGGCAGGTCAATGTCTCCCCTTGTCAGCCGAGATGCTGACCCGTGTTACTGAAATTCTTTCATAGGTGATGAACAGTTGAACAGATTTTTTTTTTTTTCGGATATTGAAAATATCTGAGCAATGCAAAACTAGTGTTTGAATGATCTTGGATTTCTGTATTCAACCTAAGTTTAAAAGGGAAAACCTAAAAGTTTTTGTATGAAATCAGGCAGTGTGAACACTATCTGTATTCCAAATGTGTTAAATCGTCCCTGCTCTTTATTTAAGATGTATCCCATTATAAGAAAAGAAGTTCCAAAGAGAACTGTTCTAAATATTTTTCTGTTTACTTCAATTCTTTAGAAAACAAGAGAATGAATATATTAAGGAATATATCCACAGCTTGGAAAATTGGTCAGGTGAAAATACTACGGAAGATACATACCACATAAATGCAACACTAGTGTAAAAAATAGGTCTTCAGGTGACAAGGGTTTATTTTTCTTTTTTTTTTCTTTTTTAATCCTCCTTTAAGATTTTTCCACATGTCTGTCTTTATTATGAGACTGTGTTTATTCATTTGTCATTCGTTTTGCTGGGATTCATGCAATAAAGCGGGCAGTAACTCAACTCATGGTTGGGACACTGATGTTCCATACCCTAAAGGGAAGCAGTTATATACAAATGAGTGAATTTGTGGGCTTATTTTAGCCAGGGGATTTGTTCCCTTTAGCAAGTCTGTCAGTACAGATTATATAGCAGAACACTTAAATGCACTTAAATGTAAGTTTTATTTAAGTTTCAGGCATTCTTCAAATTTTGCAGAGCAACACCAGAGTGCCATGAGTCTACTCTCATTTCTTTCTAGAAAAGCATGTACCAGCCATGGCTTATGCTGACTACAGCCTCTGTTTCAGCTGTGATACAAACCTGACACTACTATTCTTTTCCCCTTCAACACTTCTAGGTTTCATGAATCACAGAAACAGCCATTGTATTTAGATTTTTACACTGTCACCATCAAAAGATTGTCCTATAGCAGCTGAAAATCGTATCTCAGAGTCATTACTCTTCCTGCTATTTCAGAGTCATTACTCTTCATGCTATTTTCTTGAGTGTTCATTGAAAGAAAGATTTGTAACAGACTTTCTTTCAGATTGTTAGCATGATAAACCAGATCTAGATGTGAAGTTATTAATCATCAGCCAGGATAGCAGTCTAACATCAGTTTTGGTGAAACTGAGTCATCTCTCTGATGTGCTGGTAATGTTAACACAGCTTTTGCATATGTTGTCCCTAGTAGAAATAAATATATGATGTCTCCTTTCAAAGGCATAGCTTTGCATTCGATAGGAATAATTTCCATGCCCTGCAAAAGGAATTGCACAGTCTGAACAACACACAACGTTTATTGAAATGCTTTTCTCCCAGTGACCTGCATTATCTGAGCATATAGAAATACTGAGCTCTGAATAATGCTTTTTTTTTTTTTTCTTAAGGGAATGTGTGAAAACAAGATTAACCATGTAATTCTTAAGAAGGTGACAGCCATTGCTACATTGATTGTGTGTAACATGAATGTTTTAAAAGTTTAATGGGAATTACTTTTGGAGAGTTTCTTTTCATGTTTTTGTCAGATTTCTCTTATTTCTTTTGCCCCTTTTTTTCTTGCTTTTTCTTTCCCCAACTAATGGCTTAGTATTTTTTTTCCCTTAATTTTGTGAGGTGATCATCAGTCTTGACTGGAAAGACAGATTAAACAGCTAAGTGCCTACTTAGTTCTTCATTCACTTGCAGTCAGTGGGAGTTTGATGTGCTCCTTTGGGGTGAATGTCAGATCTGTTGAGTGACTAGTAATAATTTGCGAAGTTAACTTATTCTTGCATATTTTTCAGCCAGTAACTAGTGTGAAATTGCTAGAGAAATTACTGAAAATGCTCTCTCTTCCCCATATCGAGGCATTGAGGGTTGTTAGAAAAACTGAGCATTTACTGATGTGCAGGAGTAGTGTCTGTGTGGAGGAGCGAGCACTTGCCGTGCCTCACTACGGCTTGAGGGCATCTGTTGAACCAGTTTTTCCTTAGTATATATTGTAATAAATGTCTCACTTGAATAAAGGGTGTGGCCAGGTTTCTTTCTCTCCCCTTGAAGGAAACTTGTGGTTGTGCTATTGTTCCTGATATTTCAGGAAATCCAGTGAAATGTCCAGACAAGTTCTCATTGAAGATCAAGTGGAGCAGTTTCGTAACAGTCAAAACTCTTCCGAGCGGTTGAGTTTCGACTGAGTAGTTACAGTATTCCAAGGCTTCAACTTTGGAAAGATTTATTTATAAAGTGAAGAATGTCTGCTCCTCTTTTATTGAATCCCATGCTTTTCTCTTAGATACATAAATTGTGTATTTTTTCTGCATTTTTTTTTTATTAAGCAGGTGCAGCTCTACTAGAGATTCCTAATTCTTGCAGTGCTACTGTCTTTCAGGATAGCTAAAATCAGAGATCTGGTAAAAGGTTGGGGCATCTCACCTGGGGTCAAGCAAGCCCCAAACCTGTGAGAACAGGTAGCCAAGACCCTGTGTTTTGGGGGCTCAAAATGTTGTTTTCCCAACACAGCTCCTTAAGGGAGTTGTGGTGTTAATGATGGTCTCAAAGGGGCAGACCCATGGGGTTGATGCTACACACTGCTCCTCAGCCATAGGTTACGCTGCAAGACAAGCTCTGAAGACAAGAAAAAAAGGGAAAAGATTCCCAGCCAAACAGAAGTTTTTAAGAACTATGATATCTAAGCTGAGTTCCTTAGACCTCTGCAAATGTCAAATGAAGCCAAGAAATCTGAAAGTAGAATGAATAAGGCATGCAATAGGTAGAGATGCAAAAATCACTTTTAGAAGAAAGAAAAAGAAGAAAACAGCATTTAAGTATTGCTGGATGTTGTGAGACGAAAGTCCTCCAGGCACAGCATTTCTTAAGGGAAGTTGAAAGCATAAAGGAACATAATTCAACTGTTTTGTTGAATTATGTTCCTCAGGAAATATGCAGAGACTGGCTGACAGTAGAAGTAAACTAGGCTTAATAAAATAGACAGTGCTGTAAAGATCATCGTATTTGCAAAACAACACTATTTTGAAAAAGACAAAAGCAGTAGACTATTGCTAGCATTTAAAAAATAAACAGCATGTAAAATAATCTCTTCCGTCTCCAGATGAGCCAGCCAAAGGATATCCATGAGACAATTTACAGAGTTCTATTGCAGGATGTTATTACTGTTCAGAGACAATGATTCCCCAGAAAGAGTATTTCATTTAAGTCACCCAAGCCATGTCAACAGATCAGGAGTTCTAGAAGAAAGGCACTAAATATTAATTTAATTATAGCAAATATTAAATAGAGCACACTTAAAACTCCTAAGCCCCTAAAATCTTTCATGTAGAATTAAAAATATATATGTGTGTGATATTTAAAGACTCGACAGGGAAAAGGTGAAACCGCAGTTGTATCAGATCTTTAATGAGACGCTGAAAAAAGAGAAGGCATCTGGATGTAGTAATACTGAAATATGAAAAATACCTACTCAGTTGCAGGACAGATAACACATCTCTCTGAAGCAAAATCTTTTCTTTGTTCTTAGTAAACAACCCAAATAACCCTGCCTACTTACCCTAGCAGAGATCCAAGAGCCACTTGAACAGGAAGAGAAAGATCAGCATTCCTGACTTGTTTCTCAACTGAAGATGCAAAACAACCCACCTTACAACAAACATCAGAAAATGAAAAACTGATAATGTGATGTGGCCTTTTCCAAAAGGCATCATAAAAACTTTTGGCTTGGTACCAACTTTAGAAATTAGATATTTATTCAGAGTCACATCCAAGGCTTGCAGTAAAAGTTTTAACAAGGCCCTGTAAACCGACATCTCATTTTTACAACAGACGCAAACCAAGAGTTTCTTCATCATCTCCTCTCTTTGCTGTGGTTATGTAGTATTCATATGGACAGCCTGGGGTGGCCAAAGTGAAGTGGGCATAGAGGACAAGGAGCACTTACAAGCCTTAAAAGTACATGATAAAATAGTATTTCTGATGTGTGCCCTTGTCACCTCTGTTTCAAGTGGAAAATACGGAGTTAGTAAATGTGTGGTTTTCAGATGAAGACCAAGAGCTACAGAGGCTGATGGATTTAAACCTTCTAATGCCTATAGCATCCCACATTGCTTGATAAGTCAATGGAAAGGAAATCTACTGAGCACTGCTGTGTAGATAGAAAACGCACCTAATACAAACACTCACAAGCTGAAACGTTTGGAGTCTGTGAGCCTCCTTATTGTGGCTTTACTCCACTGAACTAAATGGAGATGGACTTTATGGAAGTGCATAGGAAAGAAGTTAGAAATAATTTGCGCTTAGAAATAATTACAATATTTTTCTAAAGAAAATTATAAAACAGGTCAAAAGAAATCAAAATGAATGTCTTATCTTCATTCAGTTTTATTTTGTAAGCGTTGCCACTTATCATCCTGGGGAATTTCTTGGATCTTTGTCAATATAAAGTAAATTAATTGTGGGGAAAATAATAATTAAGAGTTAAAAAGGCCACTCTGCAGAGGCCTGTCAGAATGGAGAGAGGTGCTGCTGAACATAAAATTACTGGGTAAACCAAATTGGGAAAGTGCTTAATGGGTGTTTCTAAACACAATAAACACTGAAGAGAGAGAAGGATAAAACCTATACCTGAAAACAGACTGCACATGATTATATGCAGTAGAGAACCTCTAAACTAAAATGGCATCTAATCAGCTTTTCTAAACAGCAATAGAGGCGTGAGATCAGTGGTAATTTCTGTATGTGTAGCACAGAAATAAACTGTACTAAACCCCAGCAAAGTCTGAATGGCCTGGCTGCTGATCTATTACTTGAATTCAGAAGAGTTGGGTTCGGTTTGCAAGGGTGCATCAGCTTGCAAAAAAAGGGACACGAGAATATTCAGCTGTAGTAAGAAATGCATTTTTTTTTCTCCAAATCCAAGCAGAAAATTAATAAACCTTTTGGAAAATGTTCATGTTTTTACATCCTTACATCTTTTAGATAATTTGTCTTGGGCCCACTTGTTCTGAGATTCTTAAAGCCCGTTTATCTGTTGGATTCTCCCAAGGCACCCCAGAACTGTTCTTTGTAGACTTTGAAGATATAACATTTGTAACCATTACAGGATTTGTTGCTTAACAATGTCTTTAGGCACCGTGTGTTGATTTCTTAAGCTTTCTGGATATTTGGCTTGCATTTGTATTATACACACCACTGTATGTCTATAGAGCTCTTTATGTCTAGACTTCTTTGTTTTATTGTTTTTGCTTGCGACATATGTGATTTGTTTGTATAATTAGCTGTAACACATGTAGACTTGCTAGTGGAGGTGTGTGGTTGAGTGATTCAGCAGACTTAAGTCATACCTAAATAGTAGATAGGTCCCTGGGAATTGTTACAAGGGAGAGAGAGCCAAAGCGTGTTTGTGAGAATATGCTTACACGTGTAGGTATGTATGCATGTACACATGTAGACTCAGACTTGGAGGGAAGAAAAGAACTAAAGCTTTCTCAGGTATTTTATTTGAAATAAATCTAATGTCTTCTTGTCATTTCCACCTTTTCCCCTCACTCTTTCTTTTAAATTAAAAAAAAAAAAAAAGTCTAAGTTAGCATTTTACTTCTCCCTCTGCAACCTGACACAAAAGACCTTCTCAAATAAATCACTCTTGCAGTTGTCTGGTATGACACAGTGTCAGATGCTGTCTTTTTGATAAGTTCATTTCCTAAGCAATTTGTTTAACCCTTTTTATAGACATTGTTTTCTCTGACTAAGTCATGAGTCATTGGCAACACGTGAGTCCTCTGGAGAAATGTCAGAATTGTCGCTTTCTTTCAGGGCCTGCCTGGCTTTGCCTTTTAATTAATAAGCCAAAACTCATACTTACCCTTTCAGTTTGTCTTGAACTGACAGTAAATGGGTACTGCTGGATCTGTGTTACTCCCTATAGGCTGGTCTTGTAGTTGTAGTGAGGCTGATAAAGTATTTGGGAAAGACCAACCCAAGAGAACGAAAAGTGTTGAAGAGACACTTGAAAGGGAGCCTATTAGAAAGCACCTATTAGAAAGGGTCCCACTCATTGGATTTATGTTGCTCGATGGTTGTATTTTCCTGTTTCTCAAAAGTCAGTTCCAAGTTACCCCAAAGTATCCACCACAAATAAAAGGAAATTGTCTAGGAAAAAATGATCAGTTTTTACCCAAAGACTTGCTTTAGAATACCCAAGCTGTCATGCACCTTCACAGGACAGATGTCTTGAGGGCTTTTAAAGAGTCTTGTTTGCCTGTTCTCTTAGTGAAAATGTATTTGCTATTTTACAGATATCAATTATTAGTAGTTTATATAACATCTTCATAAACTCAGAGAACAGTTTCCAAAGTGCTTTTGATTTGCTGGGTCATGTGTGCTTAAGAGCAGTGAGAGACAAGTGTTTGCACCCAGATGTGGTGACAGAAGGCAGGAGTGAAGTCTCTGGGAGTTTTCAAAAACTGTTCACCTCAGGAATTGACTTCCACTGAAGTAAATACAATTATCCAAAGTCTCAGGGATTCCTCCTGGCTTAAGAAAGGAGTGTCCCAAGCAGTGTTGCAAGATACTGCAGTTGGAAGCCATAAAACTTGCCTAAGTGAGGGGAATGCAAGGCTCATGTTTTCTTCTCCCCCCACTGCTGTCTCTCCTTCCCTCTTCTTTTCTCACCTTCTCCTTCCCCCGCCTCTTATTCATTTCAAACTCTAAATGAAACTTGAGTTACATATTTCAATCATTTAAAGATATTTCTAGTTGGAAAATAAATGAACTCAGATTTTCTGAGTATCTGGTAAGTGGTACTGCCTTGATGTACAACTTGACTCGTGACACCTTTGTCCTTTAAAGCCAGGTATATGGTTTGTGATCTTAATCTTTTCTAAATAGCTGTTACATTAAAGCAGCATGATCTGGAGCATTTATCTAGTGGACCCTATGTAGATCCCTTGGATTGCCTTTAAATGGTCTATTCTTTTCTCTAATAAGTTACTGGTGTTTTAAAGTATATTATACTTCAAAGACTGAAGCGTATTAATCATTCTCTTAAGGCTTAAGCCATGAGAGATGTTAATGCTAGAATTTTTACCATGCAGAGACAACTGGATTCTTGCCATTCTTTGTCAGGGTAGCTTTGGAGATCGTGCCCATAAAACTGAAGGCAAAATCCTTTTGTCAACATTTGGAATCATCCAAAAGGAGAAGAATGAGCATGTTATGAAATTCGGTTTTTATCATGAGGATATTCCAGCCTCACTATGTCATCTAAGTTTTTAAAACGATCTTTTTTTCTGTCTGCAGGGCCATACTGTGGCAATGTAATGCCTGTTCCCAAAGAGATCATTTTGGATAGCAATGAAGCAACTATTCACTTTGAGAGTGGATCCCATGTGTCAGGACGAGGCTTTCTGTTGTCATATGCCAGTAGTGACCATCCAGGTAAAGTCAAATTCAAAAGCACTGCTTCTAGTGGATCAGCAATATAGTCCTCCTCATTTCATATCTTCTCCACATACAAGCTTTAGCCCACTGTTTGGTGAATAGTATTCCCAAAGTTTAGCATAAGCCATAATGTTTTTAATAGCATGCATGCAAGAAGCAGTTGTAACCTTAAATAGATATGAAGGCTGCTGAAATCTTACCTAGACAATTTGCAGTAGTGGCCAAGTGAAACAGTAAATGAATAGATTCTCCTTGAAGCACCACTATGCTCTGTGCTCCAACATTTACTATTCAGTGATGGGATTGTAGAGATTAAGGTTTAATTTCTGCTGCTGATGTTCTGGGGTGTGTGCAACTTTGTCAAAGGTGACAGAAACTCCCCTTTGTGCAAAACACAGGTCGAGTAGAAGAGGGAGATGAAAAGAATGAGGGAAACCATATATGTTGCTTTCTAGCTAATAAAATTGTATAATTATTATACAGAGAGATCTTTAAATGTATTTTCATGTTTAAACAAATATTCTTGTTTTTCTATGTCCTGCAATTGGGATTTATGTTTGCAAACTTTTCACAGATCTCATCACATGTTTGGAAAGAGGAAACCACCACACAAAGGCCGAGTACAGGTAAAGGGAGTTTAAAGCTTTCTGCGCTGACAAGATACTTTTCTGTGTCTGTCATCTAGTCTACTGATAGTTGTATAGTATCACACAAAACAGGCAGAATCTGACTTTGTTGGAGTAGTGACTGTTTTTGAGCCACAGTGCTGTAATAATCTAAGGCCTTGTTGTGAGAGGCAGTTATGTGGAATGGAAGTCTATGGTCCAGAAAAACATGAGGGAATCAAATTACAGAGCACTCAGCAATCCTGATTTGGGTAAGCATATGCATAGAATATGTAAAACGAGTTTCCACTTTGAAATTCAAAGTAGCCTCAAATTCCATTGCATCTCTTGAGAGCAGAAGAGATCCTGCATGATCACACCCTAGCTGATAACAGATTATCTCAGGGCAAGCTATAATTTCTTAAGGCCTTGAACTTTGTGATAGTATTTGAAACGGTAATAAATTGTACTCTTCTGGTCGTTGTCTGGATGTGGATGTAGGCGTCTTATCTGGGCTGTGTTGAAAGCTTGGGTAGTAGCATTTCTGGAACAAGAGAATTAAAGAAAAATGCATTTGCAAAACTGCTGTTCTGGCTCTCTGTGTGTGCTGCTATGTGCAGTCCATGGAGGAGCCCAAGGGCACATTTACCTTCTAGAATCACTTGTAGATGATCGGTCAGAATTTACTGTTAAAATATTTATTAGTTTGTGAGCACTTCTTGTGGATTGAGTATGTTTCTATATATCAACATTACAGTTCATATTTTAAACAAGCCTCTTCTCTAACTATAGCAGATATTGTCCTGCTGGCTGCAGAGATGTAGCGGGTGACATTTCTGGGAATATAATAGAAGGATACAGAGATGTAAGTACACAATTAAGGCAGAAATGTGTAAAGGCAGAAGATTTATAAAGACAGAATCCACAGCTCAGTTGCGTAGCACAAATTAAAGTTTCAACTTCTGCTGCTTGGCTTTTGCTAGTATTTCTTCCCAGCTGTGTGAGATATAATTTTTATCATCAGCATTAGTATGTTATCAGAATATAGGCACACAGAGACATTTTTAATCAGACTAATCAACTTTGTGTAACCCAAATCCGTTGACTGTCAAATATGCCTACCGACAGCTTGTTTCTAGCTTTTTGGCTCCATAGGGTTTTTTCCCCTCAAGGTAGTGTTCATTAATAAATATTAAACTAAATATTTCTGTGGCTTCAGCTTTTACTCGTTTGCATCTGGTGCACTTCTCTTCAATAATCTCTTGTAGGAAAAATAACAATTTTCTGTAACACGTGGCTTTTCATCAAGATTTTGCCTACAGTGTCTCAGGTACATGCTCTGAGATTAAATGAATATTATACACTGCCTAATCACCTCCCACTGATAAATATCAAGCCATTGAACTGTTGGGCTTTTATTATTATTATTATTAATTATTCTTTCTTGAAAGTGTAGAAGTTGCCGGAGTAGTTGCATTTTTCCTTGGTTCATATCATATATTGCTCTGCTCTTGCTGTGCCCCTCACTCTAGCCTCTCCTCCCTTCATTCCTGTGACATTTTTATGTCTCCCACGGTGGAACAAGTTTAATCACACCACTGAAGTAAAATCCCACCCTATCTCCAATAAAGCAGTTGCTGAGTTTCCAGAAACTCAGTGTTCACGTCTAACCTGTTCATCCAGTTATTCCAGCATGCCACTCCAGTCTGGAAAATGGCAGAGCCAATAAACAAAGAAATGCCACATTAGATGATAATTAGCGGGAGTTATTCCTGCGTTTCTGGGTGATTAGAGGGAGGGAAGGAAAAAAAAATAAAAAAATAAAAAAAGGCAGCACTTGGCATGACCTGTCCAGATCTTATCGACCCTCAGAAATTTTTGCGCTGCCTCTGACTGTTTTCCTAAGGAGGGCAAGAGTATTCACTAAGTTCAGACTTTATGGCACCTCCTGAGGAGCAGATTATTTGCTTTTCCCCTTTTATAAACCTGGCTTCCGGGAAGGGATCTCACTTTCGCTAATGAGTAGATTTTTATGAGCTGTAAAACACATATAGCAGTGGCAAGGGCATTAGACAGGGCTTGCCAGGCTGTTTCCTGACGGCTCTGCCTTTCAGACGTCGCTGCTGTGCAAGTCGGCCGTCCACGCCGGCGTCGTGGCCGACGAGCTGGGCGGCCAGATCAGCGTGACCCAGCACAAGGGCATCAGCCGCTACGAGGGCGTCGTGGCCAACGGGGTGGCCTCGCAGGAGTGAGTACCCACCGTGCCCGCCGCGGGAAGCGCGGGGGCGCAGCGCGGGATAGCGCGCGCGCAGAGGCAGATGGGGAAAAGAGGTTAAAAAAGAAAAAGAGGAAGGAAAAAGCTGGAAAAGATGTCAGCATCCAAAAGAAAAAGGGTGCGTGTCTTGGGGGTTTCTGCTCTTTGTTTTTATAGCTTTATTGGAATAGTGTTGGAGGTGGATATAGGACAACGTTCCAAAATTTTAAGTGTAAAGCTGCATCATCTTTTTACTTTTTTCTTTTCCTTCCAAAACATATTTGCAAATTACTTTGTTAACAGGTACATGAAAGTATGATGCTCTACAACTAATACATTTAATAGTTGCACTAATAAATCATGCTCAATTCATGTTATTTTTTTAAAAATAGAGCGAATGAATAAATAAATAGCGCTGTTGAGTCATAGGGTATTTAGTGGATAACGTCTTAAACACTGTGCTCTTGACATGTTCAGATTTTAGACTATTTATAGCAAGGGTGTTACATTCACCACTTATCTGCTGCCTTTTAATTGTACTGTTGTTGAAGTACAAATAAATCCTCTAATCTCTACCCAGCACAGTAAGCCCTTCCAGCAACTTCCTCTGTCATTCCTCTTGGTTTGTATCTTTAAATTTTCAAATAATATCTGGATTTTGCATGAGACATTTTTCTTGTGCAAAGGGAAATTTCCTTAGCCCTATACCCACTATAGGGCTAAGAGAATATGCCTTGTTTATTTTTCCCATTTTCTCTGTTTTCTCCAGGTCTTCCTTACAGTTTTATAGTTGCAATTTCACTCATGCCAAAACCAGTAATGAGCACTTAATCAAACATTTAATTTGAAAGTCCTATTCCTAATGAGGCTGACCATATTCGCCCCATGAGCTCATGGCAAAATGTGGTATTCACCCAATCTGTTGATGTGCTTAAACTTAAGCATGGATCAAGATGCTTGGTACAATGTCACAGGAGTACCCAGAGCAAGGTGGCAGGCAGACCACTAGCAGAAGGCCTGTAAAGCCGAAATATTTCATATTTTTCTTAAACATGCTGCCTGGCAGCTGATTGTCTAAGAAAAATAGTATAATCTTGGGGCAAAACAGAAGTGAGATCTCAGCCCAGGCACTAAGCCCTACTATAAAACAAATAATATTTCCATCACACATGCCAGCTTTGTGAACCCTTAAGGAATTAAATATTTTTGTGCCTTCAACAAAGATATTATAGAACTGTTTAGATATGTTTGTGTGTTCATGCTCCTTGACGATCCCAGGAGTAATTCGGATAGTAGCATATAAATGGCATAATGAAAGACAGCTGGGATTTCCATTTGTATTTTTTATCATGTGAGAGCTAGTGAGCGCCGAATGAAGTGTAAAAGACAGCAAATGTAGACTTGCTGAGGGAAAATAGTTTGCATAATTAACCCATGAACTTAATAGACAAGTGTCCTTTTAATGTTGCTGTTCACAAAATTTCTTATACATTTTATACGAGTGATAAAAGTCAGAGATGAAAACCCGCAGAGATGAAAACTCTTCTCTCACATCAAGTGGCAAAGCTCCAGTTAGCGTTAACGGGACCAGAGCTAAACTGCATGCTTGGGGGCTGAAGGGAGCCACAAAGGCTTCGATTTGGGGCATTTAATGCCAGGTCCCTCAGAGAGCTGTGGAGCTTCCCTGTCCTCAGGACACATATACACTGCAGTAAATTCCTTTGGAACCACCAGTGCTCTAAAGGAAAAGTTGGCACTTGGACAGCAGTGTTTTAAGAGCTCTTAATGCTCCTTTAAATGCAAGCTTACTCAAGTTCCTAAAATCTCATTTGTAGTAGATTTCAGTATTAAAGATTTATATTATTTAGTGCCTTGAGCTGCAACTGACCTCATCAAAAGCTGCTGCCACGTGCATGGAGCTGCTAAATATCTGTATTACAGCGTAGCAGCTGGGTTATGAATCGCTCACTTACCAACTTTTATGACCTGACCTTGGCCTCCCCAACCTCATTTTTCAGTGTGCTTGTTACGCTATCTTACCTGGGTGATTTTCGGCTTGTGTGATCCATATGAAGACCTGAGCCCCCAAACGGTGTAATGAAGATCAAGTGGGCAGTTCTGATATCCATGTGCAAATACACGGGAGCTTAACTTTGCAATCTGAGTTGGTCTGTGAGGGATGGTGATTTCACATGTGCAAATGCACCTTCATCTGAAAATGAAGCAACCACATGGTCATGAATTGTGTCGTTTGCAGTTTGGGGTTAACCTGCTTCCTTTATAGAAATCCTTCCTGGATACTGACTCTGAAAGGAAGTTTTTACATTAGCATATATTTATTATGGGAAGCAGCCTCTTTTTTGCAGTGATACCTGCACAAGTATCGCTTACAGCCCCATCACCAGTACTGTCTGCTAGGCAAAATTGTGAAGGTTGCCAGGAAAGTGAGGAGCACAGGTTGATACCATCCCTTAAAGGACAAAGTGAAATTTGTGTGACAAATGCCTCTTGTCACATTATGAAATTGATGGACTATCACTTACTGAATTAGTTTGTCCTTTTCACTGACTTGCAGAATTACATCAGAAATATTTCCTTATGACTCCATCTCTCTGTAGATCTTTAGAAATGTGAACCTCATCGCTTTCTTTGTTACAATTAGAGACCCATAGTTCAAAGGCATCTCGGTGACTTTTTTAATTACAAAGCAATATCTCATAAATAAATATTCTGGGAGGGCTGTGATTTCTGTATTAGATAAGTTTTACTGATCACTATGTTCTTTTTCTATTCTCATGTAATGGATTGCTGTGTATTTAACAAGAAAGCAAAAATTGTTTTTGCTATAATTTAGAACTGGTTTGAAGCAAGCTGAGCACATCTGATAGCCCAGGAGGATTGCCTGAGGGGCAAATGTGGGAGGGAAGGGTTGAGTTTCTTATTCTAGCTACTATTCCACCCACATGTCCAAATAAATCAGGTCCCTCCTTCATCTCTGAAGGGCTTTGTTTGCCTGTAGTCATCAGCTTTCCCTCAATGACAAAAAGAAGCTGTGTGTTTTATTGACCTTGACGTGGGCCCGCTTCCTATTCCCCGTTTGCTATGTTCTTAAAGTGCAAAACTGTGTGAAGCACTCTTAGCCACAGACCATTCCTTGGGGGAAATGTTCGTGGCTGACAGTGAAGAGCTGTCGGAAGGGGAGTCCTCGCGATACCTACGTGCACAAGCTGCCTTATTGCTCAGTCACACTAGCCAAGGTTTTTCAAAGGAGGCGACCCGTGCATGTAGCTAATTGAGAGACACTTAAATGGCCAGATTTTTAAGGAACCCGAACTAAATTTATGTTAAAATGTAGACTTTGATGTTGTTGGACAATCAACCACTGCAATCACTTTTGGAACAAAAGCGAAGCAAGGGCGTCTCATTGGGAAGCTAGAAATAAACGTGGTTCTGTGGGGAGGCCACAGAAAGCACAACTTTCCCTTGCTGTGGGTATTTTACATCATTGGGAATTACGTCGGGTTGTATGGAGTGGGGAAACCACTTCGCTTCTTGAGTAAAATAAAACAACTTGTGGTTTTCATTCAACCCGACTGTGGTACCTTCTAGCCAAAGGAAGACTGGCCAGAGCTAATGTGGTCTCGTTCAATCAAGTATAACTGTCGTGGTGCTCCAGGCTAAGTTATTTTTAGGCTTGATGTGGGTTTACACCTGTAGGTATTCACTGATTTTGGTGAGGCCACTCTAATTTACGCTACTGTAAGTGAGAAGGGTGAGACCCGGTGCTGCAGTTACACGGTAGGGGCTGCGATTCCACCCGGCTGGCCGCTTTAGGGTTTCTCCAAGGCTCTTGCGCTTCTCCTTGAGGAGCAGAGGGGCAAGAATTTCCCAGCAAAGTGCCCCGCAGAGGGCAAGTGCAGTGCAGGAAAGCGGAGCGGTATCCCATAACGCTCTGGTGAGACGCGGAGTCACCCGAACGCAAAACCCATATGCTCAAAACCCTTAAAATTGGTTGTCACAGTAAGAGGAATTAAACAGTGCTCCTACCGCAATAGGAATTCAAACAGCAAAACAGCAGTTTATGTGGCCGGAGATATTCTGTTAGAGAATAAGTGATTCTGTATTTCAGTGAATAAATTTTATCATTCCTATGCCCAGTTCCTGAAAGGCTGAATTACCTTTTTATTTTCTTACAGAGGTTCGCTGTCCGATAAGCGTTTTATATTTACCTCAAATGGTAAGAATAATGGCCTCATTTCTCAATATTCAAATTGTTCCATTTTTACTTAAGTATTTTCTGCAAAAGTTTTGAAAAGTTACCAGAAGAATGTCAGGCTGTGTATAATATGGTTATTTTAGGACAGCAATTTTTAAAAATTGGCAAGTTGAGTAAAAAGTTGGAGAGATGTGAAGTGAGCTAGAAAAAAACAGTATAGGATTCAGTCATATGCACATAGATCAGGAACAGAAATACTATTCTGATCTTACATTTCTGGTGCTCATATGTGAAAAAAGGCAATCTGATAATCTCGCTTTTTATGTAGTTTAGCAGAAAATGAAAGCACTTTCTCTTCAGACATTTATAAATTCCATTTCCATTATACAAGAAGAGAGCTAAAACATACTAAAATCTATTTACATTACACTTATGCAGAACTAGTTTTTGTTTATGTCTTTCCAAGATGCAATACCCTCTTTAATCCGTCAAACTGTTAATTTCCATATAAACATAGCAAAGAAGGGGAAAAGTTCATTCATTTGAATTATACTTCACTTAACTTAGATAAAATCATTTACTATTTCAGTGAAAACTGTAAAACATGTATAGGGCTTTGAAATTGCCAGGGAATTATTTTTAACTTCATTGAAACCATATCCCACTGGCTGTTTTCTCTGAAGAACCTTGATGTTCTGCAGGTTCTTTGCAGGAGTTTGTGCTGCTTATCTGCAGCTATTATCTTCATGATATCACCTCTTGGCAGCAGTATCAAGGAGCTTCTCTAATGAGCAGCTTTGCTAGCCTTAATTAAAGGTGAAAATCATAAAGCAGAGTGTGCCTTCATCTTTAAAATGTTTTGTACAACAAAACCATGTAATGCCAATCTCTAAACACAAATATTATGTTTCAAAAGGAAAAAAAAAGGCAAGAAGTCTTCATATGCATAAAATTATGCTGTAGAGATTAAGAAACAATATGGAAAATGTAGTCAGGAGGTGCTGGGCATATAAGAGCCAAACTGATAAATAGAAGGGACCACAGCCCTCCGGTACTGGATTATCTACTACAAATTCCCTGGTGTATGCTACAGCTGAGGGATAGTGTCAGGATAGCACTAGATTAAGTAACAGCTGACTTTGCAGTTCTTGGTGGGCTGTAAAGGATACTGGCCTAATGTAAAAATATGCTATGAAAATGCAAAATAACTCTTTTTGTGTCTGTCTGTGCTGGGACTCCCAGGCTGCAATAAATCTCTCAGTCTGGAAGAGGGATTCCTTTCCAAGAGTCAAATTACTGCATCTTCCTACTGGGAGGAGACCAATGAATTTGGGCAACAATTTCTGTGGTCCCCTGACAAGGCTTGGCTTCAAGTCCCAGGACTGGCCTGGGCTTCCAACCACAGCAGCAGTCGTGAATGGTTAGAGATAGACCTGGGAGAGAAGAAGAGAATAACAGGTAAATCACTGTCTGCTTCATATTTTTTTTTTCCAGATGGAGAAAGAAACTAAGTGCAGCTGAAAATCTAATAATGCACTCACACAATACTTATTTTATTAAATGTAATTAAACATTCTATATGGAAGAATTGTATTTTTCTTTTTAAGAAATTGCAGTTATTTGTAACACTAGTCTTCCTACTGGGATACAGAATTATACTCAACTGTCATGCATGCAGATCATGTTAATTATCTGTAAACCTGCTCAGAAAACAGTATTTGCATTGTGGCCAAAAAAGCGTGGTTATACCATAAACAATTTTTCAGGATCTACTCATGATGCCTTTCTCAAATCAATGCAAAATAATAAAGTTATAGCCTTTGAAATAGTGGCCCAGAAAGAGAAAGAGATCTCTGTTGCCAACACCTGGTGTAGTTGTAAAAATATAAATTACAGTTACTGCTAAAGGTGAAAAGACTGCTGATATGGACCATAATATCCCAAAGCAATTACTCCTTTGGGGGTTATTAATAAGGGTTTTGGTAAAAACTCTGAAGTTTGAAATTCACAATTTAAAACTGATTTCCCTTCTTCACTCTGCTGCTTAACTGACCCCTGACTTTCAGACATAGTTTGAAAAGTAAATTAAGACCTTGAAGACAAAGCTCTCTGGACTGTTTTCTTTGTCTATTGCATTTGAAAATGTTCTTCTAAGAAATAGAGCTAAGAAATGATTTTTTTGGTTTTTTGTTTTGTTTTGTTACAAGGAATTAGGATCACTGGTTCTGGATCTACTATGTTGAATTTTGACTTTTATGTAAAGACATTTATAATGAACTACAGAAATAACAACTCAAAATGGAGACCTTACAAAGGAATTCTAAGCAATGAAGAAAAGGTGAGAGAAGGAGGTGTGGGAAAACAGAGAAAAATACTTACGCTGCCTTGACGCTGAGGGACAGACTTTTGCCACCAAGGAAGACGAGGAGTTTTAGACTTGTCAAGACTTGGATTGTCCTCATCCATTCAATTTATTACTCTGAAATAGATAGTGAGCTTGTTGAAACAAGGAGGTTTTCTGGGGCCTTCTGAAGTGTGAGCTACAGGTACACACAGAGACACGTGTGTGTGTCTGTAAAGCCCCAAAGCTGTGTCCCTAAAGCCGCACAGAGGCGACCTGGGCGCGCGCGGGGCTCCACGCCGCTCTGCAAGAAGGCCCCAAAGCGCAGCAGGGCGCTACATACGGCATCAGCAAAGCTGCATTTCTGCCCCCCATGGCAGAGAAACGCCCGGCCCAGGGGAAAGTGCGGCATGGTGGGGAGAGCTGCGCCTGCAGAAAGGGCCCTTGTTTGCAGTGGGTTGTGTTAATGGGGATTACGCCGTGCCCGGCCCCGCGGCTGGCTGAGCTCTTTGCACAAAAGTGTGTGGGCACCGGCTAAGTCTGTTAGGAATCAGTGTATGAACTTGAACGCACAAGGTCATATGGTAACTTTTTTTTTTTCTGTGAAAATCTCATAGAATCGTGGAATCATTAAGGTTGGAAGGGACCTCTAGAGGTCATCTAGTCCAACCCCCCTGCACACGCAGGGTCACCTAGAGCACGTGGCACAGGACTGCGTCCAAGCGGGTTTTGAAGATCTCCAGAGAAGGAGACTCCACAACCTCTCTGGGCAGCCTGTTCCAGTGCTCTGCCACCCTCACTGTTAAGAAATGGTTTCTTCAAAACAAAACAACCCAAAAGTTCATTCCAAAAACTCAAAGCCTGATTTCATTCATCATTTTTGCTGGCCTGAGGGAGCTCGGTGTGTCTCCGTATCCAGCTCTACCTGCTCCTCACCCCTGACTATTGTTTTTAAAAACTTGCTACTCCTAAAGAGAGATTTCCTACTGAATTTGGCTGAATTATGAAAAACTGTCATTGAAAATCTGCTGTTTTGCAACGTTTCACAATGACTTGTTCTTTATAAATAATCTTATGAAGCTGTTATATCTGATCTTGGCTCCAACAGGCACATGGCAGAGCCTGTCCCATCAGAGCCCTATGCAGCCCTATGCTATGCTGGACTGCCTCTGGGAAATACTGTACAGGCATGGACAATACAGACACATGGCTAATAGTCACTCATTCAATCTTGGTCCGGAGACTTGACAATTTTCTAAAATGTCTAGAAATATTTCACTTTCAATAAATGTTAAGGTTGAGTTATTTTTCTTCTTACACTTTTATCCACTGTTGCCTAAGTAAGGGCACTGCAGTGCTATTAAATCAAAAATGATGTGTTAAACCAAGATCCATTAACTAGAATTTAGACAGAATTGAAACAGAGTGATGATATTGCTCCTCTGTCTGAGAGATTAGCAAAATGTGATCATCTGTCACTAATAAAAAGATTATTTCTTTTCGTAATTCTTACTCCTAAAATCTGTAGTTGCATCCCAGATTATCAATATGTTAGTGTTAGGGCTATGAGAATGTTTAAATGTGGATGTCAGAAGTATTTTTGACCAGCAGACTTTTAAAACGGAGCCATTATGTGCTTGCATCCTGTTGCAGGTTTTCCAGGGCAACTCCAATGCTGGTGACATAGTACGTAATAATTTCATCCCGCCAATAGTGGCCCGTTACGTGCGAGTTATTCCCCAGAGCTGGAACCAAAGAATCGCCTTGAAGCTGGAGCTGATCGGCTGTCGAGTCGTGCAAGGTATGGGGTAAGCAGCACTTCCAAGGCAGGGCACCCGGCAGCGGGCAGCGTGACCGCCGTACAGCTGATCCCCTGCTCCCTTTTGCAGGCAATAGCTCCTTTACGCATTCCATGTGGCAAAGACCAAGCCAGAGCACAGAAGCCTCCCTTGGGAAAGAAGACCAAACAGTTACAGAACCCATCCCCTCAGAAGAGAGTAACTTAGGTAAGGCTACAGAGCAATGCTTCTTCCTTAGCATACATCACTACTTCATCCCTGCCTGAGTTGAGATTTTCTCACAAATTCAAACTTTTATTTTCCCTTCTGAGAGTTTAAAAGGCCATCTACAAAGAGAAGAGGGAGGAACATAGGTTCTTTTACTTTTGAGGCCCAGAAAGAGATTGAATACTTGAATTTTGCTTGATATGAGAAATATCAGGCATTGTTTTTCCTGTCGTATTGATTTACTTGCTATGCTTGGTAGGCTCAGGGAAGCATACTGAGAACTCCACCAGCATTTTGCTGGAGAGGCCCTTATCTTCCTTACTTTTTTTTCTTGACATATTTTATAGTTTTTGAGTCAGTGGTCTTGCAAAAACATCACCTCCCATGACCATGACTCCTTCCCACAGTAGGTCCCCAGCCCTAAGCAAGACACAGCCGTGTTAAAACTGTGTAATCAAAGATGTCCAAAGGGGCTCAGGCAACTTCTTATACATCTTAATCCTTTGAGTGCCTTAATTGGCAGTCTTTGTTCTTTAACACTGTAAAGGTAATTTCTTAGATCTTAAAAAGCAAGCAAATTAAATTTGCTTATGCTGACTGCCTGACGGATCCACAACCGGATAGGACCAACCAACCCCGCCACACCAAGCGCTGCCGCCGAGCAGGCACTGATAGTTGTAGCATTACCGCTGTAAACAAACGGGTTGTGAGGAGCAATCGTGGAAAGGAAAAAAAAGTCTCCTGAAATGTCGTTGCTCTTGCCTAGAGCAAGCTCAGTTCATCTGCACGGAGGAATGAGTAAACTGTGTCAGGGTTTGCTGAAAAGGACAGACTTCTGAGATTTTAACTGCTAAATTTAAGTTTCCTTTGGACATGCGTATTCACCTTTTCTATGCCTTGTAAGTGCCACTTACAGAAGTGGCAATAGGCAAACAGCCGGCACATTTTGCTGTTTCATTTCACATCCCCGCTCTAGGCCTAGATTTTAACATGGGCACAACATATTTTCCCCTCGTGCCATTCATGGAAATGGCTGAACTCTTTTGACTGAATTGTTTCAACCAGGTCAGTATGAGCCAGATACTCAGCATGTAAAATTGCAGCCCCATTTGGCAGTTTTATAAGCAACTGCAAATAGAGATTTTATTTGTGAAAGTTACCTAGTGTGTAATAAGAAAGAACTGCTCTTTGAAAGGATGCATATAAGCATTTAATCGAGTTTGAGAAAATATATTTAACTCCTTGAAGCAGATATGCATGTGACATCAAAGTAGGGTTGAGGAGTAGTCTAGCAGTTTTACAGTTTAATGTTTTCATGCTCTCTTGCAAGGAAAGCTCCTGCAAAATTATCAGCCTTTTGCTGTACTCTTTCTAGTAAATATTATCCAGCTTCAAAGTAATTTGCCTTTTTAACTTTCATCCTCCCCTCTTTTTTTTTTCTTTCTTTCCATGCAGGCCTAACGCTTACAGCTATAATTGTCCCCGTCCTCATACTGGTGTGTCTGTTCCTCTTCTGCGGAATTTGTATCTATGCAGCTCTACGAAAGTAAGGCACTGTCTTTTGTCATAGGACATGTTCGTGGCTACGTAGCTGCCATTTTCAGCTACTGCCCTCTTTCTAGAGCCTGTCTACTGAGAGGCTGTTCTTGTTTGAAAACCTTCCTTTTAAATAGAACTCATGTTGTGTCTTTGTAAATTGTATTTTTCAAACATCCCTTAGTGAGACAAAAACAAAGGTGAAGTAGGACAGAACTGCGTACTCTGATATGTAGAGTCCTGCGTAACTGGTTATTCTCTTCAGTCTACTTGAACCCACGAATGCCAAGGGATAATGCAATCTAAGACGGAATAGTTTCCATACCAAAGCAAAGCAAAAAAATCAGCTGGGGAAAGATCTGAACTATCTGAATAATTTTCTTTTGCTTCCCTCATGTTGTTTCTACCTCCTGGTCTCTTAAATTAGAGCTCTTCATTTGGTGGGGGCTGAAATCAGAGCTAATCTATAAGGAGTGCAGCACATAAAGTGTTCACATACTTCATGTGCTACAGCAGATTCCTAAGCCACTTCCTTTTCTGACTTAGAAAAGAAATATTAGAGAAACATTGCTAGCTTTGGTTCTTGCTAGATGTCCATTCATATGAACCTGCCTCTGAATGGAGACCAGGGAAATGATTCTGGCAGCAGATGGAGATTTGGAAGTATAAACAAATCTCTTGTGATGTTACTTTATCATTAACAGTTCCCAACTCTGCCCTGGATTTCCAGAGAAATCTATAAACTAGTGAAAGAATTCAGAGCAGCAGACCCAAGAGCAACATGTAAGGACATGCACACATCAAATCGTGAGTGCCAGCTCAAGCAGAACAACTACGAACACCAGCACTCAGATGGGGGGAGAAAACTAAATGTCAAAACGCTGGCTTGCATGTCTCGCACTATAAAAACTGCTCTTCTCCACAAAATAAAAGTGAACAATTGTCCTCAGCCTCCAGACATGACGATTCTCTCCGTTGAAGCTAAGGAATGAGGATGAAATGCTGTGGGTGCAAAAGTTCATAAATGTTTTCCTCTCCTTACAGGCGAGAGACCAAAGGACTTTCTTATGGATTATCCAATGCTCAGAAATCAGGTTAGTGGAGGATCATGAGTTTTATCCAGTCCTGTCTGTGGAGCCAATGGGAAGGGCTTGATGCAATTAAATCTGAAATGCTGATGAAATAGCATCCAGGTTTCTTCGTTCTAATTCACTATTTCATACGAGGGAAGCAGCAAATGATAGTCCCACTTGTGTCATCTTAGTACAGTGCCCAGAGAAACAATATAATTTGGTTTCTATGACAGAAAGGCAATTAGCAAAAGATCTATTATACAAAGTGCATAAATTAGCATACAAGAGTGCTCCCAGGTGCCCTCCCTTCCTTTCCCTTCCCTCCTCCAAAATACCTATTTTTGCAGAAAATTGCTACTTTCCTTTTCTCCCCCTCCAAGCACACGGGATTTTCTCCAAGAGAGGAAGGGCTAATAATTTTATTATGGCTTTAATATTTCCATCTTACTGCCTGCCTTGATTGGGACTGTACTTGCAAAACCTAAAAACACTGAATTGTACTTCACATGTAAAATCTGCATAGAGTTTTGGCTTGAGGACTTGGCTTTAGAAGGTGCCTGCAAAGCCCTGGTGAAGTAACATGCTTTGGGTGGCTTGGTAAACCTTTCTAGAGGGGATCTCCTGTCAGCTTGGACGCTAGGGTTTAGCTGCTTTTCCTCACCTGCCAGCTCCGTGGAGGAAAACCGTTCTGAATCTCAGTGTTTCTTAAAGAGGAAAAGGAGAATGAAGCCTTTCACTTGTCTCTTGACAAATTTCTCTCAGCAGCTCAGTTCCAAAATTTCATCTCTCAGCACATGTTGACGTCAGCAAAAGATGCTCTGTTACCCATTTCAGCTCACCCTCATTAGAAAATTAATTTGTGCTTAAGATCTTATTTGTTAATATGATTCCTCAAGGTCACATCATATAATCCTTTCTCACTTGCTAATGAGGACAAATCCCATGAAATTGGAGATAGCCTCTTATCCAGTCAGTTCCTTCACAGTGCGTGTGCTTCTTAAATCAAGCTCCTAAAAGCTGTGAACCAGGCTGGGGACTTAAAAAACTGGGAGTTGAACCCACCTCTCTACTGACTCCCTGTCACGGACTCCAGACAAGTAATTTACGCAGTGGAATTTCTCTTTTCCGTCCCACAAGGATGCTGTGAGAATGAATTAATTGGTAAGCGCAGGTACCCAGATAGCAGCGAAATGGAAGCCATATCAGTCTGCTGAAAAAAAGAAATGCTCTAGGCACTTGAAGCACTATTTTTGCCTCATAAGCGATGGCAAAATATTTAGCTTATACAGAGCTGGTATTTTACTAATATATTTTCTTAAGGTATCAGTGCTGGCACCCACAAGGTTTGAAGCCTTCTTGCCAAAAAACCAAAGCAAGAAAAAAGTTTTCACTTGGAAGAGCCTAACTGATGGTTCATTTTTTTTCTCTTTCACTTTCTAAGTTCATGGAGTTTTGTTTGGGGTTTGTTTTTGTGGCTGTTTTTGTCGTTGAATAAACTGCTCTAGTCTTTTATTATTATTATTATTTAAGCTACTTTAATACATTGGTAACAATGTGTAAACCAGAAAAAAATAACTTTCTCATAAGCCCTGAAGTTTTCCATTTTTATTTCTTTGTTATAGGTTGTTGGAAACAAATCAAGCAGCCCTTCACCAGACATCAGTCAACTGAATTTACCATTAGCTATAATAATGAAAAGGAGACTCCACAGAAACTAGATCTCATAATGAGTGACATGGCAGGTAACAATTTCTCCCCTTCGATGCATTTATTTGACTCTGTGCCCCGAGTAGATTCCAAGAAGAGGGACAGGTCCTAGCTCTCACAACAGCTGAAGTTCAGGAGTGGATTTGCCCATTTTCATCCTGGATATTTAATGAAGTTGACAAACATATTAAAAAAACACACACACGCGCATGCATGACAATCTCTTCATTTTCTATTGGACTTGTATTTGGACTTGTTTTGGAATTTATTTGTGGGGAATTATCAAGCCAGATACTTTTGCTTTGCAATAGTAAGTTCACTGACTAATTTTTAGATTTCTATTTAAAGCCAAATGCCTCTTGAAGTAGAACAAAATATAACGCCCCTTGCTGCTGAGCAAATGGACAAGGTGAGTTTTGGAGGGCATTTACAGCCAGCCGGAGGTCACGCTGAGACCTCTGTGCAGCCCTCTCCGTGCCTTTGTATTTCAGAGCCTAGGCCGCCCAAAGTGAAGTAGGTGGATGGGAGAGAGAAAAGAAAGCAAACAAAAAAGATGCATTACTCTCCAGGGCTACCTTGCCTCCAGGTCATTGTTTAGATAGAGCAAATCCCAGCATCGCTGCTATTTGCATCCTGAAGGAATGCTTCTTTAATTCCTCCTCTTAGCACCTCTTATCCCTGCCCAGTTTCTCTGTCTGGAAAGGCTAGTGAGACCAGCCATTTTATGGGATCAGTGAGCAGTGATCTCCCAGAAAGATAAATTTACTGCTTCCAGCTTCCAGGCCTTAGAATTCCATAGAATTTCTCCCACTGTGTTTGGCAGAGAAACACAGCCTAAAAAATAATTAGAAGTTAATGTAATTCCATGTGGTGCTTCTCTTAAAGGTGGAGTTTTATTTCGTGAAGTAGAGGGAGTGAATAGAAGTTCTTCATAAATCATGGTTATCTGGCTACCCTGACCGTGCCTAGGGAGTCTCTGCTTTCTCCATCTTCTCTTTCTGCACCGTGAGAATTCTCTGCTCTGAAGCTGCCTTGGCAGCTCCTGAGATTCAGTATCTCACCTACAGTCTGCCTTAAAAACAAGAAACATGAAATAAAAAATGACTGAAGCCCAGGAATTTGCAGCAAATGCTGTTTAATAATTATGTTGCAGAGAACATGCCACTTGCACACAGGTTTCCTACTACATGAAATTCTTCCCTTCCAAATTCCCTGCTCCTTAGTGGTTCTCAAAGACAACCCAGAACAAGTCAAGACGCTTCATTCTAAGCTACTAAGAATTGTTGAGAATGGCAGCAGCAATGCAGGAGAAAACTGCATTACTTATTTACTGAAATATCATAACACCTTCACCCTACACCCTAAAGTTTGGGAAGGAGCCAGGAACTGCCAAAGAGATTCACAGGACATATGGGATTGAATTCAACGCTCATGTCAGATGAACCATGATGCCAGAACAGAAACTGAGTTAGTTAGATTCTTAACGCCTGCATCAAAACATGATACTTTAGCAGTGTCATTTACTATAGTTGCTCAGGCCAGCATTTATATAAACAAGAAGTTTTCACTAGCATTAATGCGAAAAAGTTGGAATTTTCTCATACTGGTTTATCGGGACTTTGAGAACCCTTTTCCTGATCTTCTCCTGACATGGTAGCCTGGCATGCTCCTTACCTAGGGTTAGAAACACGTGCTTCTTGAGCTGTGCTCCCTTCATTTTGCTTCTTGCTCCTACCTGGTTGTTTGCTTCTTCCCATCATCCACATCCTCCTTGCCTGAGGTAACTGCCCACCGCCTCCGACAGCGCTGTTCCCACCTCTTCTCCTACGGCCTGCTCATCCTCGCACACACGCTTCAGTTCTGAGCCGACTTAACACATTTCACACTTCCCTTGACTCTCTTGGCTGCCATTCCAGCTAACTTTATCCTTCCTGTCACTCAAGGACTGTGAGATCCCTTTGAAATAACACGCCCTACCAAGTGCTGGCTTAAAGGATCCTCCAGGCATGTTAATTTATTTCAGAAGTGGAACTTCTCAGTGGTGGAACTTCATGTAAAATCTTATGTCCGATTCATTGTTAATATTTTGCTGACTTTTGCCAGTTTTAGCGGTTGAATATACTCCAAAACTGACATAAATTTATTTGGGTGGGTAGGTGGGGAAAGGAAGGAAGGAAGAAAAGGGATGGCAGATTGCAGCTTCCCTGTAGAGAAGCTTCTGCCAAGTTCTGTAACTTTAGCCTGCTTGCTGAAGAAGATTACAGAAACTGAGTTAGGACAATGTTTCTTCACAAACCCAATAACAGAATAGAGAAACTAACTGTGCCAGTTTTCAACTCTGACACTTACTAGATGAAATAGGCTGTGTATATGCTATTGAGCAGTTCATGCTTCCTTCTAGAGTATCAGCAGCCTCTCATGATTGGAACTGGGACGGTGACACGGAAAGGATCCACCTTTAGACCCATGGACACTGAAGATGAGGGCAGAAGGGGCAGTTCGGAGTTTGAAAACCACTATCACTGCCCGCAGAGAGCCAACCGGCATGAATACGCGCTGCCCCTGGCCAGCCAGGAACCCGAATATGCCACCCCCATCATCGAGCGGCACGTGGCAAGAGAGAACAACTTCCCCGCGGAGAACGGCTACAACGTACCTGTAATCGCAGCGCATAAACACTCGCTTTCTGCTGGCAGCTTCTCTAGTGCCTGCAAGACTGATGCCAGGAACGGGGACTACCAGACGCCTCAAAGTGTAATTAACTATGATAAGCCGAAAGTTAACAGTATTCTGACCTCCGTGAGCTACAGCACGGACTACCAGAAGCCTCAGTCTAATTCGCTAGGGAGCGAGGGTTACTCAACACCTAGAGACTGCCTAAAACCAATAAGCCAGACAGCAATGACAGCTCTCTTGTGATCTGCTGAACAAGGGAGACTTGGTGCACAGGAACGTTACTGTACAGCTTCTGAAATGAAAATAGAGTTTTAAAGGAGTCTACTGTGGAAGGCAGAAGGCAAACAAACCCTGTGTACATAATATTGCAGTCTTGCTGGGTTCTGACATCTGAAGAAAGCATATGCTGTTTATCACTGTTTATAGCAAGAGAGATGTTATCACTGAAGACTGTATATCTTATTTTCCGTAACTGATCTCAGTGCTCTGTTTGCAATGTGTGCAATTTGTACATAGCTTTTATTTAAGGAGAATTTCTTAAGTTTCCTTTTCACCTGTGGAACTGAAAGGAGAAAGAAACAGCTATTGCAGAAAGGCCTGTTTAAAACAAACAAACAAACAGTAACAGGTTTCCTCCTCTGAATTTATTTTATCTGCAGTTGTTCTGGCAGCTGTAAATTGTGTATCTATCTTATGGTTGTGGTGGTTCATTTCCTTTCTCTGATACCTGAAGACAGGGCATCGCTATAGCTCTTGGGAGAATAGAAGACTAAAACTACTTGAGACATAAAGTGCACAAGAAAAGGCAGCTGAGCATTTAAATGCTGAGTTCAAATCCACCTTCCCGGCTGCCTTTTCAGCAGTAATTTTTACATGCTTGAATTTAATCTGGCTTATGAGCTAAGCCTGTCTCATTTACTGTTTATGTTAAAGACAGGTAAAAGGCTGAAACCTGTTTTGGGTTTGAAGCCATGGTGATTACTTTGCAGACACATCTGCAATCAGCAACACCTGTTTATCTGTTTCTTCAAGAAATGTGTGTGAAACCAAAATGTGAATTTCTAGCTGAGAATTAAATTCTGTTTGAGCCCCAGATAATGCTACTGCTGCTAGACTATAAGGAAGTTGCTCCTTGACACACAGCAGCATCCATTCTCAATTCTGCATTGCTCCACTTGGTATTTTTTTGTCCTACAAATTTGGTGTATTGTTTCTATTTGAAATACTTAGACAAAGTAAAGCACAATGTGTATATGATTTACTGTAGCATTTAAATTTGCAAAAGAGCAGATCAGCACAGTGGTTTTCAAAGAGTTTTCCTTTTGCAGGGAATGCTATCCTTAATCCTTTCTATGGACAAATTTGAACAAGCGTGGGGATAGGCGCAACACAAGGCACAGTCGTTGGCTCCTCTTTCAGCAGGGGCATCCCTGAAGCTGAGCAGCTTCGTGGAGTGACTGGGACTGTCCCTTGCTGCTCTCCCTGCAGCACTTGGAGCCTTATGGTGTATGCAGAAGCGTAAAATACCAAGAAGCGACACACTTTGGGGGAATGAAGAATGGTGCTATATTTAAGGCACAAGACTGGGAAACCAGACGGTAAAATCTGATCTGCGGGAAAGTCACTTACTGGCTCAAGACCCACCACTTCTGAGTGGGTAAATTGGGATAAGTGGCAGAGGATGTGACAAAGATTCTTTCTGTGCAAGGTGCTTCAGAGCCTTGGCTGCGAAGTGCTGTGAGAGGACAGAATAGCTACAGTGATCCTATTTTCAAATACTGCTAATTTAACCATATCTGATCTTAAAAGAAGCTCGTAGTGGGTTCTTTGCATATGCTTGTATTGTGGCCTCAGTTGTGCAGCACGCTTATGCTGATGCACAGTGCATGTGATTCCTGTGCAAAGACAAAAGAGTCAAGGTACCCTTGTAGCCTTCCTGTGTTTGCTGTCGATACAGTTTCTGTGAAATGTATAAAACACCTCAGGTTCTGAAGCGGAACAGCAGCAGCCTGTTTGTTAGATCGAGGTGGGCAGTGCTGTTTACCTTCTGTTGTTTACATGTCTATGTAAATAAAGAACACTGGTATTTGTAAATCAGTCACACAGGCCCGGTGTTTAACTTGGTAGCTTTAATCACTGCCTCACACCTCCTCTCGTGGCTGCTCCTGCGGGGCGGGAAGGAAGGGCTCCTCAGGCCGCACATAGCGCCACTCGCACTGCTGCCCTTTACGCTCTCGCTATGACCGACTACAACAAGATCTTCTCCGTGCCCCATTTAGCCTGATTTTTTTGCCCTGAAAAGCTCCCAGGAACCAAGTTCTGTGGGTGACCAGCTGCCACTTGTGAATAACTGAGGCCCGGATGAGGGTGCCCTCCTGAGGAGCCTGGCGCTAATACTCCACCACAGAGCTAATGAGCTGGACCTGCCGCTTTGTGGAGCTCGGGAATCAGAGCTATTCCCTTGCTAACGAGGCACCAACATATTGCAGCAGGGCAACAGAACAAGGCTATTAGGTAGCAGACAACGTGCCTTGTATTATTATAATCTTTTGGCATGCTTCAGCCACATGCTTTCTGTGGCTGCAGTATGACTCTTCCAAGCGTCACAGGGTTCGTGGTGGCTCACACTGCTGCCTTTCAACTCTACCTCAGCACAGCTATTTTAACCTAATAAAAAGTTGGGTTTCAACTTGCACCTTGCCTTCCTTCCCCACCCCCTCAAAAGAACCCTGCAAAACTGCAGAGGTGGCTTAAAATAAACCCCTTGTATCTGCCCTCTCCTTGTGATACAGTGACTTGGTGCTGACAGGGACGGATGCAGCACAAGAGCCCTATAAGCAGCCACAACCATGATGCTTCGTCATTCAAGTGTGAGGAACCAGAAAAAGCCTCAAGTTTCTCCCTCTCAGCACTGGGAATAGTGCAGTTTTAATGGGCTGAGAGCAGATACTGAGAGAAGCAAGGGAACATCCTTATGTGTATTGTCTGTCCACTCTGTCCTGAGGATGGGGGGGGGGAATAAAAAAAAAAAGTTACAGATGATAAAAAAAAAAAAATGCATGGAGAAGGAGACTGCCTCAATCTTCCTATCCTCATGTCCCTCCTTAGAAGGGCTTTACACACACACACACAGAGAGAGAGAGAGAGAGAGAGAAATCAAAGTCTAGCCCATCCATCTTCATCGACCTGTCCTCACAGACAAAAGCAACTGCAGGTTGGCTCATCAACAGCCACCTTACCGAATGTTGTATTTTTAATATTTTTTTCCTTAGCATCACTGGCTACTAAGAACAGAAAGGAGGCTAGAGCATATCTAGCCTCCTTTTGAAGCACATACACGCTTGCAAGTGTGTACTTGGGATGCACTTGGAATGCAAACTGGCCTTTCCTCCGAGTCTCCCTTGAAGGCCTCTAGAGACTGTGTTCCTGGCAAGTTCAACCCTCTTGTTAGCAGAGACTTTGCAGCAGCATTTCAGCACCAAAATTCTTTTCTTAGCAGGCACTCCCAGCAGGCTGGCACAGTAAACTCAAAGCAGAGTTCATTAAAAGGTTAAATATTAACTGACTGTAGCCCTGAGGGCCTACCTGTTCCAGCTGCAGGAGATGGCAGGTTTTGTTAGCTGTGCTAGGAACAGGGTCACACACTGCAACTGCACATTATAGTCTGTGACTAAGTAAACTGAAGAACGCTCTTGGGAAAAGAAAGATTAAAAGATGTTGTACCCTACCTACAACTGAAATTTAAAAAAAACATACATTTCCAGGCGATGCCTTATATTAAAAAAAGAAAAAAAAAAAGTTCCTCAAACAACTGCAGCAAAAAGTACAAATATGTTCTCTGCTTTCATCTCCTTGAACCTGGGAAAGATAGATCCCAATCTGTTTTATCTCTTCCATCTAGCACCTTGTCAGAAAGTACCTTTCCAACATCTGACACAAAAGCTTTTACTTTTTTTGAGGAGGGAAGAAAAACTTCGAATACTATTTCCTTATGTTTAGTTTCAATACTTTTTAAACACCAGATATTAAATCCTCTCTCTGTACTCCTTCCAGTTACCTACATATTTTAAATGAAACAGGTAACCAATTATAATTAGTCCTTAACTTGCACTTTGGAACTAGGAAATTTCCCTAAGTCCACGGATGCTCTTCCCACTCACTTACAACATTGCCTATGCTCTTTCACTGTCTTCCTCGGGAAACAGCTCTTGCCATTGTCTCCCTTCCCTTTTTTCCTGCATACACAGACAGCTTCAACAGGGTGGGTTCAACCTGATTCTACCAGAGAGAGCTCAGCCACTCAGCAGCTCCGACACGCTCTGGCAGATGGGAGAGGGTAGGAAGAGCAGTAAGGCAAACCTGAATTCCCTGCACCTGATCACAGAACCATAGAATCCTTAAGGTTGAAAGGGACTTCTAGAGATCATCTAGTCCAACCTCCTGCGCATGCAGGGACATCTAGAGCACATGACGCAGGACTGTGTCCAAGTGGGTTTTGAAGATTTCCAGAGAAGGAGATTCCACAACCTCTCTGGGCAGCCTGTTCCAGTGCTCTGCCACCCTCACTGTTAAGAATTTTTTCCTTAAGTTCCTGTGGAACTTCTGATGCTTCAGTTTGTGGCCAGTTTGTGACCCAAGTGCTCTGGAACTACTGAGCTAACATGGCACTGGCCATGGCAGTGTTTCTAGGTGCTTTTTAAAAAGAGGGAACCTCCTTTGATTCTTAAAAAAAAATATCCATGAGATTATGAACAGGCTGTGAACCCCATGACTCAGACGCCATACTAAATGGCCAGACTCTGGGAAGACTGAGTTTTTAAGACAGCTTTTCTTCAGCTTTTCCCCATTGACCATCACTGGCAGCTCTCCACTCAGCACGCACATCGTACCAAGTCCCAGTCTGAGGTACAAAATACTGGCTAATGCCTACTGGGAATGCCAGGCCCCAGCGCAGGAGCACATACCTAACCCTGCTTAGCTCCTTGGTGGGTTGTCTCCACTAACGTTTGTACGATGCGTTTTGCCATGGTGCCGGCAAAGCGTCTCCATGCAGACACAGGGCCCCGACACCGCCCACCTTCCAGCATCGCTCGCCCACTGCCCAGCTCTCTGGGCACGTTGCCAGGAACTGGGTCACTTCGGGGCTCTCTCCCATTTCACTGGAGAAAAAGGGCCTTGTGGCCATGCAGAAAATTGTGGGAAGGCAGGGGAGGCCTTTCAGCGCTTAACTGAGCTGACCTGCACCTGCAGTCCAAAGCAAAACAGGTGACCATCATGACTAGCATGAGTAATGGTAGAGCCTGTGGTTCTGACCTGTGCTCACTACTGGACAGACTAGTCCAGGCCGAAAAGAGCATCCAAAGAGGTGGTGTGATGAAGGGCAGAAGTGTTAATGGAAATCCTCAAGTCAGCTCTGTTGTGACAGCCCCAGTAATCCCCACTTCATTTTGGATCTGTACAAAACAGGTGATAATTTCTGCCATAATCTGGCAAGAGGCCTCATCTACCGAGTATTTCTAAAGAGCCTGAAAACCACGGCAAAGGAATGCTATTGCCATAACAAGTTACACTGTTTATATAATTTCTACTGATGCTCTGACCTTAATACAGTAGTGTTGCATTTTAGCAACACTTACAAAAATGCACACAAAATCACCACTGAGGTAATTATAAAGAACTATGAGAAATACAATTATTTGTCTGTGTCCTGTCTTGTGCCAAAGATAAGGCAAGCAGTGATTTTTCTCCAGGGAGTTCAGATTTAGTTCAGGAGAGTAAGTGACAAAAGCAATTAGCGATGAATAGCTGTTTTATGACCCATACGAAATGAGTCAGTGGTCTCAAAGCAGCCCTGCAGAGGCAGGAAGAGCAACCCCATCAGTATTCTGTTCACTCGGCCTCCAAAATCAGGTTAGATTCGCTCAGCAGATGTGCGTCTCAGGGTTCCCTTAGCCTGCAATCAGCCTAGACTCTAGGAAAGACAAGGTCATGCTGCGGATTTTATGCCCGATTCAAAATAACAATAACAACCCCCTGCTACTGCCCATTTCTTGCCAGTATCAGTGATGGGGCAGCCTGTCCTGCCCTCCAGCCTCCTCTGCGGTAGCACGGCATGGGGTAAGCAAAGGCAAATCTGCTCTTTTGGTAGAATCTCAATGGTATTTTCAGTTGCTGTGTGGGATCAACAAAGCAGTGTTAACAAAGAAGCAACGTGAATATATACGAATTATTAAAGACTGGAAAATGTTCAAGGAAGATGTTTATTTAAAAGGAAGATGCCATTTCTTCACAAATGCTTTGGAACTTAAAATAGAAACTTCTCCAGGGGATTTCCTTTGCTGAGGCCGCTGGTACAGTCCCAATCACCCATAAAGGACATGCAGGAAGAGGTCAGATAAAGTATTGCTAAACTAGATAAAGACAAGAGGAAAGACATCCTTAGTTGGGGAAAACTTGTGTTATCCATGATAAGGGGACATCCAACAACTGATTTTCTTTGTTATCTCATTGTATAGTCTGCATAGGAGAATTTGGAGGCCATTTCACTCAGATTTCACTGCATTTGTTTAGACTTGGCCCCATACTGTGGGGCTGAAAGCCCCAAACACATGTGCCATGTACTGTATGCAGAGGTTGTTCAGTAAAACTGTTTTCTTGAGCCAAGTTAATTCATTATTTATTTAGCCACTGCCAGCAAAGCACTGAATTGCTGTGGAACATCCAGAAGTTCATCACCACATTTATTTATATACAGTCATAGGCATTAATGAGAGAGATCCAACCAGGAGAAAACTTGATTTAGTTAAAGTACAACATCATTTTCCAGCACAACTAAAAATCCAAGTCCACATAAGTATATGTGACACAGTACTGGGCTATGCTTCCAGATACCATCCTGAACTGACCTCAGCAACCTATAACTTTGGCTAGACATCTTACTAAAAACTTATTTTAAAGATCTGCAGTATAATATCTCTGAATATTCTTTTTTTTTCTCCTGATAAAGCACAAATTACTCAAAAATCATAAAGTTCTCTCAGTCAGACTGGATGAGAATGGTCAATAATAGACCTTAAAATATAAACAAATCCTGTCTACAAGGTAGCCAAAAAACAAGTGCCAGACCCTAGCATTTAAAGAAATGCCAGAAATAAAAACAATACAGACACACAGGGTGATGTCTGACTACATGTCTGACCTGACAGACAAGGAGTCTCCTTCAAGGGAAAAGCTAACTGAGCAGAGAAAGATATTGGAGATGATGATAACACTTGCCACAAAAGAGGAGGAGAAAAGCCTGGGAGAAAGTTACATTACACAACACTAAGTCACTGATCTAATCAGTTTAGTTAGCTTGTGCACTTACTAGAAACCTCAGCCTCTGCAAAGACACTTTACATGTCAGACAATTTCTGGGACCCAGCAACCATTTCACGAATGTACAAAGTGAGACAGTGAGATATGCGGCCACTTGTCCAGAGTCACAGCAGCAAATAAAAACACCCCAAAATGCAAAGGCCTTACAAAAAGCCACTTGCAAACCTGTGAAATATCCTCTGGCATGCTGGTAGGGAAGACACAGGTGATTGATAACAAGAAGATGCCTTGGCAGACCTTACCGAAGAGCCAGCTTTTCTTACATCTATGGCTAAGCTTTATATCCTTAAGTGACACCATCTGTTCTGACAGACAGTTTCATAAAACGTGAATAAGGTGATCCGGATGAAGTGTGCCTGCATCATGGAAATGCACAGGTCTTGGACGTGAAGAGGTTGTGGACAGCCCACAGAATCTCCCTTCTGCATACACCTCTGCACGAACAGCACTGCGTCATAAAACACAGCAAAAACACAAACCATCCCCAGAATGGTTTTGGTTTTTCCCCACGATTTTGGTAACGAGTCTGCAATAACCCACCTCACACGTGCCTGGCACATGGCATTCATAAAGATACCCAGTTAGAATCTCCAACTCATTTATGCAGCTATCTTTCTGGCAGATGAAGTCACACCCCATCTTTCCCTATTTGTAATACATTTTCCTCACATCATAAAAGACTAATAAATATTCTGTGCAACAGAATATTCAGCTTATCAGTCCACCAACCACTCGGTTAATGACAACAAACAGTCTGGAAACCGCACTACCATTTGGTTGTCAGCAGAAACCAAAAGTAGTAGAGGAAAGGTTACAGGGGGTTCATGTGAGCTGATCTTCCTCTTTTCTGTAGCCACAAAGCTTATTTCTGAAACGAGACTAGTGCAAACTATATCATGGTCATCTCCCTTTCTTCACTTCTCCTCACTGTCAAACTGTTCAGAGATTTGGCATGACGGGCAGCCTCTGTTCCAGAGAGATCTTAGTAGAGTGACATGGTTGGTTACATACTGTGATTGAAGTGCACTGGCAGAGAACAGAGTCTGCAAACTCACCTGATACCTCATTTCATGCTTTATCAGTGCTTTTGGCCCCTTACACATGGAAATAAAAAATCCACTCACAAACAGGGAATCAAAAATGTAACTGCCTCTGAGTGACCTAATAAAAGAGCATTCATTCCTGAAATAATTGATGGGGATATTTTAACATTCTTAAATAAGTCACTAATCCAGAGCCAGAAGAATTCTACCTCTGTGCATGTCAGAGTGCTCTTGTGTGCCTGTACTCGTACAACCCAAATACAGGACAACCTCTACAACAGGATGAGTTACCTGAACAGTGCTTCTTAGTTGAAATAATGCCAGCTAAACTGGATGCTTGTTCTCTTAAGAGAACATATTACCAGAAATAACTCTAAAGGATAAAGTTTTCCTATTTTTTGTGGATTAGGCAAATATATATATATATATATACACATATATATACACACACACACCCCCACACACACACACATAAACAAACAATAGATTCTACTTATGAGTCTAGTTAACCCCAAAGATTTAAAGGAAGTTGCTGCCCCCTTTTGGCACCAAATACAAATAACAAATCCTTAACACTAAAAATGTAGTATTCTAATAAACTGGAATTCCTATCCGATAGCTAAGTTTTGATTTGCAAAGTTGCATATAACTGATATGCAGTTATCAGCTACAGTAGTAATACATTTGTCCATCTCCTTTTTAACCTATTTAACTTACCATAATAGTTATGCTCTCCTAATACATCACAGTCTCTCTTTATTAGAAAATAAAATCAGTTTCACTGTCCTATGACACTTGTAAGTCAGCAGAACACCTGAACTGTCATGCTGGATAGAAAGCAAGTAAAATTCGCCTGTACAAAAGTCCTCATTTAACACAGCAGAGTCCCTCGATGAGGAAGTCGATTCATCGGTCACCAGTGCAGAGCTCAGCAGTAGAGGTGCATTCCCATCAAAGTACTTAAGTCCTGACTCACACTGGAAATCCCTTCTTACAGAACCACAAATAACCACTTAAATTATAATCAAAACTAGGGAAAATGGGCACCTTTCTGAATGCCATCCAAAGGCTCTGCTCTTATCCCAGCTGCATCATATCTGATCATCACTATGGGCCATGTCTAGCAGCCTTGCAGGCCATCTATGACAAAATTAGTGTCAAAACAGGGAATGTAGCAGCCTGTACGGCTGCAACCAGCAACTAAGGAGTTGAAGCTATTAAAACCCCTTAAGCCCGAAAGTAAGACAGACAGCCAACATGCTGAGCATATGAAACCTCATAAGGAATATGATAAATAACACACATATTCCAAACCATCTTAGGGTTCTTTGCATTAGGAGGAAAAAATACAGATATCATTTTCTGATCAAAGATGCCACTCAAAAGCTAAAGAAATAAATTCACCTCATACTGCTTCCTGGCCTAGTGAGCCTTGGGCATGGCCCCTAGGGGACACTGCCAAGGGCAGTGACATCTGCGTGTCCAACTTCATTCCAGAGATGCCACTTTTACTCAGGCTGCTCTCTACAAACCATGTGCAAGAAAAATCAGGAAAATTCCACCCCTTGGGCTAAATCAGGAAGAACCAGGCACGAAGCTTACTAGGACACAAAAGAAAGAAACCCCTCACTATGCAAAGGGAGGGCCAATGGCAGCAAATTCACCACAGGTTGTTCCAAGAGGGAGACAAGTGGGATACCCCATTTCTCCTAGGAAGGAAAAGCACCCAGAGTCAGTGTGTGATCCCAGCTGACTGGGCATGTAGCTACTCAAGTTCAGCATCCTGACAGTAATGCTTCCATTCCCCTAAAGAAATGTACATCGAACATGTAAACACTTGGAAAATAGCAAGTCACATACTATTAAATAAAACTATCCCAATCCCATTCTCTAGAAGTATTATTTGCCCATGTATTTAGAAGGCCAATAGTAAAATTAAGATTGAACCAATAGCATTGCCTAGATGTACAGATACTCTTGTTAACAACTTGAAGACCTTAAATTTTGCCAGGTTACCCTGATTCCTGACGCTTGCCTGTGAATGCCCTTGGAGGGGCTCTGCTCAGGCTTGGGCTCAGCTTGTTTTTACACTCTCCTCACCTCCTGTTTGAGACCCAGCCACTGAAAACGAGTCAGCAGAGAGCTGCTGTGACTGGTGACAGGAAATGCTATGGACATGGATCAGCAGCAAAAATCAGGGGTTAAGTAATTTCATTTATTTCAGAAAGGAAGTCTGAAAAAATTCAGAGCTCCAAGAACTGTTAATGAGGGAGACGTGACCATAATCTCCTGCAGAAAGTTAAAAAAAAAAAATCCACAATTTTAACCAGTTTTACTGAGCCCTACAAGCAATCCAGCACATCTCCAACCTACCTCAGTGGGGCTTGGGAGATTTGGAAAAGTACCCACCTAGCGAGGGTCTTTAAAACACTGCCAGCTACGATGCTGCCCCAGCCCCAATGTGAGAAACAAGTCTCAGTGGACTCAACCGAAGGCTGACAACTGACCGAAGTAAATACTCGTAAACCCACATGAGAAATGTACCTAAATGAATCAACTTATCTGTTAAAATGGGCATCATCCCGTAAAAAAATAAAGTTACTTGGCTTTTTCAGCCTAGAAATCCTTTTTAGCTGCAGTGCAGTGCTCAGAAGCAGTTGCAGGCTTGTTTCTGCGGTGAGGGAAATCAAATACAGCTACAAGACACTCTTAAGAGATCTGAGCATACACCGCAACAGCTCTCCCTGTGAGGAAACAAGAAGCCAAACATTTCTAAGGACAGAAGAAAGTATGCCCTTTTTTTAGTTTTTGGGTTCCACTCAAACCATGTAATTTCTAATTTCAGAAGAATTAGAAATCACATCACATCGG